>CM060357.1:189852219-190452219 GCA_030545235.1 Helianthus tuberosus | reverse complement strand
GTCCGTTGCATAACTATGCGTTATTAACTAAGCCGTTGTGTAGGTTCAATTGGTGGGGGCTACCCATGTTGTATGTACTATTAGTGGGGGCTTCCCAGGTTTGTATCTACTATTAGTGGGGGCTTCCCATGTTTGTATCTACTATTAGTGGGGGCTTCCCATTTTTGTATCTACTAGACTAGTTGTACCATAAGTGTTCTTCTTGACCCGAGAACAGGATTGCGTACGAGGTTTACGTAGGCTTTACGTAAGTGCCCTTCTCAACCCAAGGACAGTGGTACGCGAGGGTTTACGTAGGTTTTACGTAAGTGTCCTTCTTAACCCGAAGACAGTAGTATGTATGAGTTTACGTAGGTTTTACGTAAGTGCCCTTCGTAACCTGAGGACAATGGTAAGTACAAGTTTACGTAGGTTTTACGTAAGTGTCCTGCCTAACCTGAGGACAATGGTAGATAGTCTAGTAGCAGTGTAAGTGCGAGTAATTGTTCAATCCCATTATTCAAAACCTATTCCCTACCCCGGGAATCCCATGCCTTGGTAAGAGTGTGAACTCACCTTGGTTTGCTCGGTATGCTAAACTATGCTCACACGAAATCAGTCAAGTCCTATAGTTATGCACGTATACATAATCAGTACATGCTTGTAATATTTCACACACGAATTAACATCATGCATCACGTAAACAGTTAATCAATTTCATGCAACTCATGTTTCACATACATGTCCTTCACAGTTTATTCTATCATGGTTATTCTCGTACATACTTGACAGGCTTAACAAGGTTAATAATAAACTAACAGTGTTAAATCAACTAACAGAGTTGCATATTTAACGGAGTTACTTATTTAACAAGGTTACATGCATATCTTAATAGAGTTAACATCTAACAGAATAATTCAACTAGACAGACTTAACAGTTGGGCCGAAATCAACCTTGTTGGCGAAAACACTTGGGCCGAAATCCCAAAGTGTTTTCGTCGGTGTCCATCAATCATCAACAGTTACACCCTACAATAACCTTAAACATCGCTTACAGTTACATGATCAATTATCACGAAATCACTCAATCAAATCATCGATGTATTTGCAGAACAGTGACACATAATCATACAACACTCAATTAACGAAATCCTCAACATGATCAGTGGCCTAAAATCCTTAGATCTATTCATAATATCATCATTAAAATAATAAATCATGGCCGACAAGTCCCATGTTGAAGGGATTCCATTGGACCGAAGATATCATGCAACCAAACTAAAGCATGCTATCCTGTGAATTACTAGATTATTATTCAATCATGATTATTAGTATTAACATCGAACATAAGCCATATACATCACACAACAGATCATCGAGATTTCTATCACATCCATTTATTCCATCTACCATCATTAAATCATAATAGTCAACGGCACATGACAAGTTGTCGGATCATCATCATCATCATGCTAAACAAGAATCAAAGTTGAAAACAAATAAACAATCACATGCTTTCTGACAAATCCATGTCCAAATATGAATGCTATGACCGACAATATAAGGTGATTTCTATCCACATTGGCTGCACTTTCGATATAATTCACATGCATAATCATATAACCTATTCGCATATATTAAATCCATAAACGAAGTTATCTAACAGTTACATCATAATATCAACCAAATAATCACAAGTGTTATAATCCACTAACCGAATAAGGATGATCAAATCAGGGAATCAAACTTCGAATGAGATAAGGGCAGCCGTCAGTTTCAAAGAAAAACGAGAGAGAATGTGAGAGGCGGTTAGGGTTTGCTTAAGGTTTTTCCGTATACAGTTGCGTAATAGTTATACACAACTAAAACAACTCGTCACTGGGCCAAGGCCCACCTTTTCTTTTCGTTGGTCTTATGTGGACGAAAACACCAAGTGTTTTCGTGGGTGTGTCTTCGTGGGTGGGTGGGGTTTTCGGCTAGGAGTGATTTCATGGCTGAGCGTGTGTTTGGCATGATATAATTAAACAACAAAATAGTAATTCTAAATATAATACTAACCTTCACTTCAGATATAATACACACCACATTTAAAACATATCACTCACAATACGATTTAACATATTACAACGTGTACAGTTGTGAAACAAACAAGTCGTGTCAACAAACAATCAAAACAATTAACGTGCAATAGTGCGAAGATGGAATCTTGGAAACTCGAGTTGTCACAGAGCGCAAGTCTGCAGGTTTCAAAAATTGCACATTCAGTCCCTTCACATACTATAACTTGTTTTCGACGCGTTTAACCTCCGTTAAGCCATTTTCAAGGCTCTACAAGGATGTCAAAGTATAGGGGACTTGAAACTTGCTTTAAAATATCACGGATGTTGGTTCGTTTGGTCATACGGTCGCGCTGTTCGGTTAATTACGACGAAACTCGAACGGACACGAAAACTATCCAAATTACGCAACGAATGGTATTTTTGCATTCCCATAACTAAAATAAAATATTTAATGATTACAAAATTTTTTTGGATGTTCGGATGTTGTTAGAACGTAAGATATGCGCGTAAATGCAAACTTACACAGTTTTTGACGCTTTTAGTCCCTGTTATCAAATAAGTGCATTTTCGCATACCGAACCACTCAAAGCTTATTTCTAAGCTATGATATGGTTATTTATGGTATGTTTAGCTTATGATCATGTTCCGGAATGTATGTTGCCATACGAAACGACAGGCTTTTGCAGTTTGACGCAAATAGTCCACGTGAACGTAATAACTTGTATTTGCAATACCAAACCCTTCAAAACTTATTTCTAAGTTATGTAAAGGTTATTTATGGCATGTTAAGCTTATGTCACTATTCCAGAGTGTTTTTCGCATTAAACTGATTACGTTTACACATCAGTTTGCGTGTAACTTTCCAGAAAGCGTTTAAGGGTTTGAATTTGAACAAGGATTGATATGTGCAAATATCTAGATAATTACACAATCCAATAAATAAATCACAAGGTTTTATTGGTTACGAAATTGTTCGGGATTGGTTAGTGATAACTGTAGGCACAGTTGTCACATACGTCGCTTTGATACTCTATGAACTTTTCAAAAGTTTCATGTTTATGCTTCATAAGATAAACATAACCATATATACTAAAATCATCGGTAAAAGTAACAAAGTATCTCTTTCCATTTCTACCCATTGTTCTAAATGGACCTCAAACATCAGTATGTATGAGTCTCAATAGATCCTGGGCTCTTTCACCGACATTTGAGAATGGAGCCTTGGTCAACTTTCCACTTAAACAACATTCACACTTATCAAAATCATTCTTGTTGATGGAATCTAATATTCCATCGGTTCGAAGTTTCTTTAAGCAATTCTTGGTTATGTGACCAAGTATACAATGCCACAGATACATATCATTCAAATTGAATTTACTACGCTTGTTGAAGATTTGGTATAATATGTTAGAATTATGCAACTATATCTCATAGACCTCATTGTGTGGTTTTGCTTTAAAGTAACACAACCCATTCAAATATGCATAAATATTATCACCATCAAAAGCATATTTAAAACCTTGTTGTCTTAATGCAGAAACTGTAATAATATTCCTAGTCAAACTAGGCACAAAACCAACATTGTTTAAAACGAGTTCCAAAACAATTAGGACTTAAAAAAAACAAATTCTCTCATTGCCTAGACTGCGACCTTTTGATCATTTCCAACAAATAACCAAAAGTCGCCATGCTTCAGTTTCTTAATCTTCTTTAGTCCCTACAAATCATTACATATGTGTGACAAGATTTGCTACTTAAAGAAAACTAGGGTTAAGACCCGCCCGCGTTGCGGCGCGGGTACATCGTAAATATTGAATGGATTAGTCCAAATGTTATATGATGCATTAACCATATGAAAACACATATTTCGACGTATCCAGTTGAACTCAGTGCAACCTGTATAAGCATTGTGATTGGATCAAACGTAAAGTAAATGGAATTCATATCGAACAATCATAACGTATTATATGTGACCCAACTCATATACAGAAAACGTAACAGGTATGAAGGAAAATATGCACATGTAATCGAAAGGGATTAATTAGAGCTTTCGAAAAAAAGGGAGAAAAAAAACCATAATTTGACTCCACTCGGTTCGAAACAAACTTTACGAAACATACATAAAATAAACACGAAAACATATTATATTTGACCTAAATCATTTCCCAAAAAAGTTTACCTCAAAACGTAGAACAACTTAAATTTATACCAAAACGTACGTAAAAATATGCACGCAAAAATGGTTTCTTTAAACGAAAACGTATTATATTTGACCTGACTCGTCTATAAAAAAGTTTACGTCGGAATATAGAACAAATCATATTTATACATACCGGTACATAAAATATGCACACAAAAATTAGTTTTTAAGCAAATGAAGAATAGGGGTAAACCGAAAGAAAATATTAGTAAAAAATTTAATAGGTTAAAAACGTTCGTAAAACCGTGCCAAGTAGTACCAATGCCACAACGACATTGACTCTCAACATCGTAAAAATAAAATAGATAAAATGGTAAAAATTACACAGAACGAAAAGTAGACTAAAATCGTTGAACCATGCACACCCGTTACAGTGTCTTAATGCGAAGAAATTAAGCAGAAACGTAAAATGTATAAAATAATAACTTAATTTATCTACGACCCGCCCGTTGCGACGAACTTTACAAAAGGGGAAAAATGGACGCGTTGCGACGGGTCTGTCAAATATGAAAAAAATAGAGCAAAAACGTTGAAACTGACATGCACGCTACGACATGTTAACTCGCAAAATTTAGAACGAAACGTAAAACGAAAAACTTGCAAAAGATAAAAAGCATGGGGGACGAAAGTTGAAAATAACAAAGTGTTGTGTTAAATTATAAAAGATGGAAAACTTAGAGTTAAAAGTAAAAAAAAAGGAGGGGTTAAAATGTAAAAGATAAAACTTTTAGGTTGAAAGTGAAAAATTAAGTTTTTTTTTGAAAAACTCATAAAGCACAATGTACAAGTGCTTATGCACAAAAAACTTGCAAACTTATATAGGTTTTAATGTTTCAATAAGTGACCTTTACAAACAATTAGCATATGCGACTATTAATTTCTATCTGCTTCTCAATATTTTTTTAATCGGGTTGTGAGTTGTAATGTACATGTAATCTAAGCACAAACATACATGTTATCAAAGTTACCTTACATTTATGTTTTTTTTTTTTTTTTTTTTTTTTTTTTTTTTTTTTTTTTTGTAAATTTGCGTTGTTTGCCCTTTTCGTTATTTTAATAACATATGTAATTTTATAAAAGTTCTTAATATGCCGTTACATCGTGTTTATTTTTATCAATGTATAAATTCCATTCACGACTAAACTAATATCATCCCAGCAACATCGGTACCACATATATTCTGGCAGAACAACATCGATACCGGTATGAGGACTATGGGAAGTGTTACTAATATTCGTTTTATGATTTTTAATTGATGTAAGACACATATCGTTATTCATTTGGGTATATCATGATATTATTTTTTATTTTTCTCTTTCAATTACTATATAAATACTATAAAAGTACCGGTATCATTATTATAAGATAATGAATCAACTAATACCAAGTTAATTTCCACCACAAAGTTGAATTGTAGTGGTTATATGTCAATAATGCCAATATATTGATGTCGACGTGACTAAGACTGTGTGTAGTGGGCTGCATATGGCGCCCAAAGCCAAACATAAAGCCCCTAACACCATTACGGAGGGCTTTATGAGACAAAATTTGGGGGAGGCGCGATATATATAGCGCCGGGTGGGGGGAATCTTTCAAAAATTGGACCAATCAAATTTAAGCATGCTTTTTTATATTAATTAATAAAATTGAAAATTATTAAATAGGTAATGATGGGTAGGGGCTTTATGACTACGGGCTCTAGTGATATAACGCCCCATAAAGCCCCCGTGTGACGTGGCACGACACGTGTCGCATAACGCCCCACAGGGGGCTTTATGACTACGGATGGCCTAAGGAATAAAAACTTTGCAGGAGCAGTGCATGAGGCCCATACGCAATGACATGGTTGTTGGCATCATTTATTTACCACTAGATAGAGTAGGGATCACAATTAAACCCGAACTTGCATGGTAAACTCGAAACCCGACACATTTGGGATGAGTTTGGGGTCGGTGAATCGGGTTTGAGATAGGTTTGGGAATAGTTTTTATTTTTTTCGCGGGTTTGGGACGGGTTTGAGATTTAGTGATATACCCGTTTACCCGACCCAATTACCTGATAAAGTGTACCCGTTTACCCGATTGTATACCCGATATAATTTCTTTTATATTATTAAATATGAATATATATGATACATCCATTTTTTACACATATAGGTATTCTATTCGGTATACATTGTAGTTATTTGATATATATTGTTATAATGACAATACAAAATGTAGTCGGTTAGTAGTTACCTAATAGATACCCAATGGGTTTTGAGATGAGTATACCCAACGAGTAATCTTTTTAAATTAACGGGTTTACCCAAAACCCATGGGTATACTCGATACCCGATGGGTATTTACCCGCTAGAAACCCAACGAGTTTGGGACAAGCTTATCTAACCGGGTTTGGGTTTGGGATTACCTAAACCCGTCCCAAACCCGTGAATATTACCACTAGATTTGAGGTATAATATTGAAAGGTAAACTATGTTATAATTTGAGATTTTATCTTTTATAGAATTGATACTATAAAAGATACCAGAGATTTAAAGTTCGAGCCGGGGTCTCATCGGAAGCAGCCTCTCTATTCCTACGGGGTAGAGGTAAGGTTGTCTATATCTTACCATTCTCAGTCCCTACCTTAGCTTTGTTGTTGGTGGGATTTACTGATTATGATGATGATGATAATACTCTAGATTTAAAGTAAAAAATTGTTGATGGTAATGCTAATATTCACTTGGTGATTTGGCTGCAAAACCCAGCTATAGCTTTGTAATCTTGTTTTTATCCAGCTATCTTCTTGTTAGTAAATATTTCGTCAGGAATATGTATCAAAGATGAATATAAATCTTTTAAAAGTTTTAATTATTCCGTCGGTATTTTTGGAAATATATATTTAATTCATTTTTGTGTGTTATTTCTAAATTATTCTGTCGAATATGTGCAAAATTTAACTTTTTAAAATTCCAAAGATTTCTTTCAAAAATAGAATATTTATGTTTCTAACTTTCTAAAAATGTTTTTCACTAATCCGAATATTTTTATTTGTTTGTTCTTTAATGTTTTCATATTTTTTCTTCAGAAATATACATCTTTAATTACGTTTTTTTTTCTACTATATTCTTTTTCTTCAAAAATAACATATTTACCTTTTTTCTACAATATTCTTTTTCTTCAGAAATATACATAGTTACTTCTTTTCTACTATATTCTTTTTCCTGGCAATATCCCGAAAATGTGTTTATTTGTTACTAATGATACACTTAGGGTGTTCATGGTCCGGATTAGACAGTTTTTAGATCAAATCGTGAACCAAACCTTTAATAACGGTTTTCTAGATATAAAAACCGAAACGAACCCGTTGAACTTTAAAATCAAACCGAAACGTTACTTACGGTTTGGTTCCTGTTTGATTTCACGGTTTGGGTTATGTTTCATATAAAGTCGTATCATAGAGACATAGACTAATTTCCTTTTTTGGTAACTATGTTTAATTGTTCAAAAAATAGGTATAGATATGGTTCAAACGAGCTTCAAACTAACCTAAATTAAAAGCATAAATTTCAAACTAAATTAAGTAAATTGATTTAAGGCTGAATAGTTTATATTATAAAGACATTTGAAACAAATAAGCACCTCCACGGTTGGTTCACCACAAATTTTATATTGGATTGCTTATAGAAAGCTTATACTTTAAACAATCTTAGATTGAAGTGAAAAACACTAAACCAACACAATATAACATAGGCAAATTGGAATTATATAATCCAACATTTTCTGTAATGGTCAAATGATAATTCTAACCGGATTTATTTCTCACAGTAGTCCCGCCTTTTTCATTTTGTTTGTTTTCTGGTCCTCTGTTAAAAAAACATAACACCGTTGGATTTAAAAGACAAATTAGATTTAAATAATCCAATAGTAGTAAGGCCATGTCATTTTGCCAACTCATTATTTAAAAGACAAATTGTATTTAAATAATCCAACTTTTTTTAGTATTGGCCAATAATAATCCACAACGTAGGCATCTGATTAACAACGTCATGTTTTTTTAAAAGGGAATCATAAAACAAACAAAATGTAAAAGGTGAGGCTACTGCAAGAAATAGATCCAGTTGAGATTATTATTGGCTAATAAAGAAAATTTTGGATTATCTAAATCTGAAATGCCAATAAAATACCTAAAAGTTAAAACTCAAAGGTTTATGCTAGTTGACTAAGTTTTGTTTCCATTATTAACTTATATAATACATGGGTAGAGATCCTAAGAGAAGTCTACCCTATTTGAGAAACTTGAGAAGCATTCTGGACCACACATTTTCCTAAGCTTTTCGTAATATACACATATGTATAGTTTAAAATTGACTATATACATATATGTATATTGTCAAATCTTGAATTATACACATATGTATATAGTCGATTTTAAACTATACATATGTGTATATCACGAAAAGCTTAGAGAAAATGGGTGGTCCAGAATGCTTCTCAAGTTTCTCAATTAGCCTAGTGCTTCTCACACGATCCTAACCCTATAATACATAACCTTTTCTTTTAAATATACTCGAAGTTTATGGTCCGGTTTGGTTTTATATGGTTGGTTTTTGGTATAAACCGTAAACCAAACCGTTCACTACGGTTTAAAATATTATAAACCAACTGACCGAAAGTCGAAGAAAAAACCAGTCGTGAAACCAAACCCGTTTGGGCAGTTTCAAGGTGGTTGTATAATTTCTTGCTTGACCTTTGTCTATACTCGATACGAAAACATGTATTTTTTGACATGAACTATATAATATTATAAAATATGTTAGTGAATAACTCACTTTAATTTAGTTTTTTTCTTCACATTCCTTATTCAGTAATAATTTGTGTGGGTGGGATTACAATTGTGATGTGTAACCGGTGATTACTTAGTAAAGGATGACAAAAAATAATACATTATTTATCGTATTCTTGATTTAAAGAGGTTGGGTGTTGATTTAATTATTTGGTAGCTTGATAATCGAGTGATGATTTTAAGATTACAGATTGTGTTTGAATGATGGTTGGTGCAGGTCGAGAATATGGATCTAAACAGAAATGTATTTTGTAAGAACTTGTGTGCATATTTAGCAGTAAAGAAATTATAGTTATGTTCATCATTCATTAGCCTATGAGGTTGTTTATGCTTCCTATTTTTAAGTGATTGTAACCTCAATTTAAATAGCTAAAACTTACTGGTCTTAAAGTTCATGACACACAATCATACAAGAACTTTACGTTCCAATTTCTATCAGACTTGTCACTCTAAGGCTCGCCGTATGGGGTTCGTCCAAGAACTTTACGCCCACTTCGCCCCCTCCAGCGGCGTCCTCCCCGTCTCCCTGCGGACGATCGAGACGTCCCTCCGGCCTCCCCCTCTCTCACACACCTATACATACATCATATACATATACATTTTAGGTCCATCCCCCATTTCCTTACCTCCATCCTCACACCCATCCTACGTGGCGCCTACGTGACGGATCATCATCCAAGGGAGGACCATCACCATACCGCATAGCCTAAAAAGTTTGCAGACAACAGCTTGTACAAACAGTTTCTTACATTTGACTTTTCAAATATTTATTTTGCTTTGAATAGCTGTACAAACAATTTCTAGCATTTATACCTTGATATCTACCTTATGTTTTTATTAGGGTGATGGTATCTACACATCCCCTAAAATTTTTGTACATCCCTCAATAGAAACCATATAGGCCAATACGCTTCCTAAAATTTCAGAAAAGTTTGTACTTCAAGTACACATATAGGAAGTGTATTGCTCAATACGCTTGGACCCAGAGGAACCGTATTGCCCTATACGCTTCCTATAGGGTTCAAGGGATGTGCAAATAACCAAAGGGGATGTGTGAATAACCAAGCCCTTTTATTAACCTCTCAACTTCAATTCACTTAGAAGTAAAAACCATACTTTATCTGTCTTGATGTTGACAACACAATTGAGAGTCATACCCCATTGATATCCAAAAATGGAGTTTGCATCATCTCTTTTTTTTCTTGTGTGAGACCCTATGTTTTTTTAACATATATTCTTCATGATTACAAATAATTTACATGGTGACATCTTGCTTTTGTCAAGGGCACAAATGACCCTTTGGTGGAGTGGTGGAAATGACTTGGGCCATGTGACTGGTCTCAGGTTCGATCCCCACCTCCATCAAAGGTGAGGCATTGGGGTTATTCCCAACCCAAGGATGGCTAGGACTCCGGTTCAAGCCTGAGGGAACCCGTGTTTTCTATTACGGCGCATTTACTATAGAGGGTCGTTCTTTCACAACAGGCGGTCGATTCGTGTGGAGGGTGCAACTCCTGTCAAGTGGCAGGGGGTCGGAAATTTTCTCAGGGAAAGCTATGTCCCATTTCTACCGAGACGTGAGCCCCGTTAAGACAACATAGTCCTTGGGACAGAAATGGGGCGGGCCTGCGTCTTACGGGTATGTATTAACCGTATGTTGTGAAGTTCACCTTTAAAAAAAAAAAAAAAGGGGCACATGGACTTCAAATTGGTAAACATATTATATTTTGTGATGTACAATAAATGGTCATAAAAATGATTGTTCATTGATTGAAAGGACTTCACTTGTTTTATCTTGCTGTTTGCGTATTCAAAAAATATTAATGTTCCTTAAAAAAAACCTTATCTAATTAGAAATAGTAGAGTCAAAAACACTACTCCGTATAAACATATTATATTTTGTCGATGTACAATTAATGGTCATTAAAATGATTTTTTATACGATTCACTTGTTCTTAGGCCATTCGTTGTGTACTCACTCCACACCAGTTGATGGTGCCTAACACACCATCTCCTCTGCCGCCAAAGGAGGGCGCAATGGACTCCATCGGCATTTACATAACAAGCGTTAAAGGGATGAATTTTATTTTGTGGGGGAGGGGGGATATCACCAATGATTTTTTTATGTAGGTAAATGGGACTTTATTCCATATTGTGCAAGTTAACAATGCAACACCCGATTTACTTGACGTGATAAAGCCCATAGGATGTTTATTTCATACCATGCCACTTTATATATGCAATTGTACAAGGTCAACAATTTAAGTAACCAATGTTTTCCAACCGTTTGTTAAATGTTAGATGTGCTGCAAATGATATATCTTTTGGTTTATTACTTTTTACTATTATTTTAAATAATATCGTAACCACTGTTTTCATAATCTTACCGATGCAATTTTCTTATTTACGTGTTCGTTATTATTTAATGGAGATCTATAAGGCTTATGACAAAGATAGACTGCACCGATCATACGAATAAGAAAACTAACACACATACAATACATTATATCACGAGTGGATTAATAAACTAACGGAATATGAACACCGTATTGTAAATCGTCGTTGCCGCCGCATCACGCGTGTTTTCTACTGGTAACTCTAAATTGGTATCCCCTAATCCTCTATCTAAAAAATAAGTGCTAAAATAAGAAGGTTTTAAACAAGAGAATGATGGTGTATATAACGTTAAAATAAGAAGGTTTAAACAAGAGAAAATGATGGTGTGAAACAAGAGAAAATAATATTTGCCAATAAAAGTATTTCAATCTCGAAATAAAGACAACATTTAACATTTATGTGCGTTCAACGCTGACAAAAACAATAATTGCCAATAAAAGTATTTCAATCTCGAAATAAATACAAAATCCAACATATAAGTTTCCTCAATAATGTGTACCCATATAACAACATGAGTTGTTGAACCACCCAATAACATCCACAAATTTTAACCGATCAATAAATAAAGCATTCAATTTTTTCGAAGTAATATCTTTTAAGAAATATGCAATCTTGGTTTTCATGAGAAAAATAGAAAGTACAAAAACTCGAACCCAATCTAAAAATAGAAAACATATACATGAATATGAAAAGCGTTAGAAACCGAATATATTCATAATCGTACATAGTATCTTCAATAATGAAATATAAGTGTTGTTTAAATTCCGTTTTGAGGCTTCAACCTTACTATAGGACTTGTTTTCAAAGACCACCTCATTCCTGGAAAGCTAAATTCACCAAAAAGCTAGCCACAAACAAAATCCCTTGAACCATTTTCTTTTGAGCTTCACTTTTCTGAACAAAATTATGCAGTCGCAGAGGATTGCAGACCGAGAAAGTGGGCATTTAAAGCCCCATGCTTTAACAAACCATGGTGTGGTTTAAAACCCATTTATGTCAATGAAAAAGACAATAAGAAATAAGAGAAAATAAATGTTGATTGGTCCAAAGTTGTGGCCCACACCTATTCACACTCGTTGGCGCTCGTTAGTGGGGTAGCGAAGACTTCAATGGCGCCTAGGAGCGGTGTTCAGGGCATTATTGGTCCGATGTGGCTGCGACGTCACTCCACACCCATCAGCCTTAACATATTGGATGAAACAGTCAAGTCAAATGAAGATGGATCATATCTAGTATTTGTTATTGATCCTTACCCTTTTGTCAAAAACCCGTTCTTACCTGAACAAAAATGAGTATTCTAAAAATAACCGGTTTTTATAAGTTATAAGTTCCTTTATTACAAGTCCGGCCACAATTAACATGCAGAATGTAAAACGTGGAAATTAATGTGCATTGCATAAGCAGTTTGAGCACAAAACCTTGAAACATAAACATGTCAACTGACTCAAAAATAAAACATCACACACTTCATTGAAGTAGTACATACATAGTTTAGATCTTAATGGATCATTTCCAGAAAACATCATGCATACAGCAACATAGCACAAGTGCATCCGCTGTTAACATAATTTTCAATGACAACTACATGGCTGTATTCAAATTCACATGGCTCTTCTAATGTATTAGGTTGGACCTTCGGACTCTTTGGGTTTTGAAATTTCAATGCCTTCATAAGTTTCGCTAAAACTCTTTTTGTTGTCGGTCGGTTCTCTCTTTCATGTTGTAGGCATTGGTAAGCAATCTTTTGCAATGCAGTCAATGATTCCCGCACGATCTGTTTCTTTATTGGCTCGAACACCACCTCATCAAGTTTTCCTTCTTCAAATTTGCTTTTAACGAAATCTGGTAGATAGCGACCCTCATGTTTGTGGATTGCAAATGTTGATCTCCCATACAACATCTCAAATAAAACCACACCAAATGAATAAATATCAGATTCTAAGGTTAGAAATTTTGATTCTCTGTAAAGTGGGTCCAAATATCCCGGTGTGCCACACACATTATCGACAACAACGTCTGTTTCCTGGGTTATCGGGCTTATTAAAGAAAGCCCAAAATCAGCAAGTTTTGCTTTCCCATCATGACTTAGTAGAATGTTTGCAGTTTTAATGTCCCTATGCAACACCTTTGCTTGTTTACCTTTTCCTCCGTGAAGGAAATCCAATGCTCTTGCAACCTCAATACATATATATAGTCGTTTCTCCCATGTAAGAGAATCATTGTTCAAATATTTATCAAGACTTCCTCCGGACGCATACTCGTAAACAATGATCTTTTCATCTTCTTCATCACAATATCCTACAAGACCAACGATATTCTCGTGCTTATACTCCAAAAGAATTTGAAGCTCACTCAAGAACTGTTGTTCCCCTTGACCATGTCTCGTATCCAATCGCTTTACAGCAACTATTTTTAATTCATCACCGTCTTGAAGGTTTCCTTTATAAACCCTCCCAAATCCTCCTCCACCAATGTAGTGGTCATTATGGAAGTTTTGTGTGGCAAGCTTTATTTTTTCAAGTGAAATTTTGTGTTCATTGTTTTCCTGTCAACCATAAGACAGATAAATATCAAGAGTTAAAATACCAATCAACTGATGAATACAATAATGGTGTTGAAAAATATATATACAAATTGGTGAATGCTATCAGTAAACAATATCTTGTTAAGATGACATGGT
The DNA here is from genome assembly GCA_030545235.1 of Helianthus tuberosus. Lineage (NCBI taxonomy): Eukaryota > Viridiplantae > Streptophyta > Magnoliopsida > Asterales > Asteraceae > Helianthus > Helianthus tuberosus. The sequence continues at coordinate 190,438,076 of CM060357.1, read as the reverse complement.
TGAATTTCAAAATCGGCGAAGGAGATATTATCATGGAGGCTAGTTTGCATTTTATTATTTTAAATCGATAACATCGACAGTTTTACATCTGTTTAAAATTTGTGATTTTAAAACATTAGCTTACTTGAAAAAATAATGCTTTCTCCAGTTGCTTGACGACGACTTCTATTGTTGGACGTTGCTTTGTAGTTTTTTTGACACAGTCTAGTGCAATTTTAATAAATGTCTTCAAAGAATTCTGGTTTGGTCCCCTGTTAAGAATAAAACTATTTTCACCGACGTCGTCCTTTATTTTAGGATCTATCATGTCATCTAGTGTTCCAGCGTAAAAACTTGTTCTTGCGTGATAGGCCAGTCCTCCTTTAAAGTAAATTGGGTCATAGGCTACTGTTCCAGACAGAATTTCAAACAAAACAACCCCGAGACTATAAACATCTGACTTTCTTGTTAAGTTATGTTTTCTTCTTACCTGTGGATCAATATAGCACTCTTTGGCAACAATATTGAGATGAATAGAACTTTCTTCTTCTAGTAGTACGGAATTCCCAAACTCAACAATCTTTGCCTCCCAATTTCCATCCAACCCAATAGTGTAGCTACATATATCACGGTTTATTATCTTCTTTTTATCTTCTACCTCATAATGAAGGTATTTCAACGCATGCGCAATATCAATGCAGATTTTCAAACGTTTTTCCCAAGTCAAGATATGTCTGATGTTGGCGTTTCTCAAATAATCATCTAGGTATCCGTTACAAAAGTTCTCAGTGATGAGGATCATCTCTAAATCTTCAACACATATTCCAAGTAGAGTTACTATATTGCGGTGCTTAACACTGGTAAGCATGTCAATACTTTTATAGAACATTTCATCTTGCCTGTTAGTGAGGAAGCGTTTTATAGTTACAATGTTTTGTCTCTCGGGATGCTTGCCTTTGTTCTCCCCTTTTACAGATGAAGGATTTTCGATATCATAATGGTAGAGTTCTGCTCTATAAAGATTATAGTAGTTGTTAGATGAAATTATGTATGTCTCTGAAAAATTATCAGTGGCTAATTTTATATCACCCAGACGAATCTTCAGAAGTTTCGAGTTGCTTTCCTGCAAATTTTTATATGTGACAAGAGGAAAAAGAGAGTTACAACTTATCCTTGCTAGAAAAAACTGAAATCATATTGAAAAGAAAAGGCGTCATTTGTCTCTATATGCTCTTTCTTTACAATTTCCAACAGCCTAGTAACACCTCTAGTAGCAACTGTTGTGGTTTCAACCACACTTTGTCAGTTACAATAGCAGATAATAGCAACTGTTACTACTAACTTAAAAAGTTGATACTGAACATCAGTTGGTAATGAAGTATCAGTTTACTATTGAAACACAATTGCTACCGAAACGCCATTGCTACACTTATTCTCTTTGTTGTAAATATTACGTTGTCATTCACTACTAGAAAACTGCTATTATTCCTACCAAAATTTCCTACGCATTTCCTACGAACGAAAATGGCGACACATTTCCTACGAAATTCCGACGTATTAGAAAGGGTCTTAGTTTTGTGACAAAAAAGCGACAAAAAAATGACAAATTGGTTTGCGTAGGAAAAATGTAGGAAAATTCCGACAGATCTCCGACGAAATCCGTTTTCATTTTAACCATTAGTCGGAAATTCGTAGGAATCGTTATGCGTAGGAAAAGTGTCGGCAATTCCCGACGGGATTCCTACGGAATCCGTTTTCATTTTAATCATCGGTAGGAAATGCGTAGGAATCCAATTTATCAAAAAAATATATTCATAACAAATAAAATTAATGATATTAAAATATAAAGTTTTATTATTTATAAAAATATATGTTATTTTTGAATTTATTTATTACTATCCGTAGGAAGAGTGTTGATAATTCCGACAAATTACTTACGGAATGGATAAAAATATTTGTAATACATTTTATATGTTATTTTAAAACAAATTTATTAAAAATCCGTATGAAATGAGTCAGAAATGCCGACAGATTTCCTACGGAATAGTTTTTAATTAATATCCGTAGGAAATTTGTAGGAAAGTACCGACAGATTTCCTACGGAATTGTTTTTAATTAATATCCGTAGGTAATGTGTAGGAAAATACCGACAGATTTCCTATGGAATTGTTTATAATTAATATCCGTAGGAAATCTGTAGGAAAATACAGATGCAATTCCTACGAAATACATTTCGGTTGATTTTAACAATTCGTCAAAAATTCGTAGGAAAATAATGAATTTAATACTTCGGTAGAAAATGTGTATAACACTGCAATACCGAATGTTACACGTATGATATTATTATCACTAAATACAACATCAAATGACCCTTCAATATCGAATGTTATATAAAGGTTCTAATGGGCCATTAAGATATATCAAGGGCTAGCACAGTCTATTAGGGTCGTATGACTTGTTAGTGTCCATTAAGATATATCAAGACTTAACACAGTCTATTAGAGCATGTATGACTTGTAATTGGTTATTACGACATAATATCACTCAATACAACGTGATATAACCCTTCAACATCGAATGTTACATAATAAAGGCCTTAATGAGCCATTATGATATATCAAGGCCCAACACGGTCTATTAGGGCATATATGACTTGTAATTCTTCGTTACAATATAATAGCACTCAATACAACGTGATGTAATCCTTCAACATCAAATGTCACATAATAAATGCTTTAACGAGCCATTAAGATATATCAAGACTTTACACGATCTATTAGGCCACATATGACTTGTAATTGTTCATTATGTTATAATATCACTCAATACAACGTGAAATAACCCTTCAACATCGAATGCTATATAATAAAGGCCTTAATGGGCCATTAAGATATATCAAGGTCTAACACGGTCTATTAGGGCATATATGACTTGTAATTCTTCGTTACGATATAATAGCACTCAATACAACGTGATGTAATCCGTCAACATCAAATGTAACATAATAAAGGCCTTAACGAGCCATTAAGATATATCAAGACTTAATGGACCATATTGGTCCTTAATGGATCACAACGAGCAATGGTAGGTGAATTATATGTCTTAATGGATCGTATTAGGTCTTAATGGATCGTATTAGGTCTTAATGGACCATATTGGGCCTTAATGGATCACAATGGCCAATAGTAGATCACACATGTCTTAAGAGACCATATTGGTTCGTAACGGATCACAATGAACAACAGTAGATCATACATGTCTTAATGGATCCATTATGGACGATGGTAGTTCCTATATGTCTTGATGGACCATATTAAGCCTTAATGGATCACAATGGACTAGTAAGATGTGACAACTGGTAGTTAACGCCTTCTAATTACGCAATTAACAAACGTTTAGGAGATAATAAATAGTGTTTAAGACACGAATTAACTCAATTTGGCTATTGGAATGCCTAGGAACACATATCTGACGCCACAGTGCGCGTATGGTGATTTTCGGAAAATCTGCTGAACGATAAACAGTAACGAACTGATACCGTACAAAATACTGACGACACCGACGAATACGAATTTTATACGTATGTTATATACATATGAACTTGGTTTTACGGGTTTATCGTGCTTCCAAACGCCACAACACGCAAACGTGAACGAAAAACGCAACTGCAGGAACGAATCGGCAACGAAACAGAAGCATCAGACATGCGTATTAAATCCAAAACTGAAATGTTTGATATATTTAGCTTCTCTTTCGAATTCTGATGCTCACAGTTAAAACCGGATCGAAAAACGAATCAGAAACGACAAGCGGAACGTTTTACGCAATTTAACGCACCGACGAACATACGCGTTTAATAACGATATACGACATAATTTTAGGTGTTTGGACTCTAAAATTTTAAGTTACGACACTTTATGGAGTTCGGGAAACGAAAACGGGCCTCATAAACGTAACGGGCCGCTCAAAACATGCTAACGGGCCCTGGGCCCAAGCCCACTTAACTCACCTTTACCCTAACTATATAAACAAATGTCTCTTCTTTTTGGCCATTTGAAAACCCTAAACAACTCAGCACACAACTACAGAACCATTTGCTCTCTCTCCCTCGTTCACTCACTGATGACCGGCGACCAGAGCCAAGTCCGACCGGTGCTCCGGCGACTCTTCGTCCTTGACAAGCATCTCCGACACCCCTTTCTCCTCCCTGACAACACCCCAAACCCCCTCATTCTTTGTCTCCGGTGAGACTCCTCAGGCGGCGGCGTGGTTTCACAGCAGAGACAGAGAGACGGGGAGAGAGGTAGAGAGAAGAAATTGAGAAGAGGAAGAGGATCAGTGGTGGCTGATACCGTCTCCGACGGCGGGGATTGTTCTTCAGGCGACCAGAACCGCCGAAATCGGTGGTGGTGTCACATGATTCTGCGCGGCGGCGACTAACGGCGGAGCCGTTAGTCCGACGAGATCGACGGCAACCGTAGGTAAGAACGTCTATCCCTGCTTGATTTCTCCGATCGGTAGACTGTGCTCGTTAAAGGTCCCATCTTATGAAATGGTATTATATATATTATGTGAACTGATGAAATGGTATTATATATATTATGTGAATGACTGGAATGTTAATATATATTAGACTTTAAGGTACTTTTAGGTGGTTAAATGTAGCTAGGCCATAAAGATGGTTTGTTTAAGTGCACATACAAACTCATGTGTTACAATAACGACTTTAATTTTTTATGCTTGGTTGTAATACGATGTATAAACGGGTCAGGTTTTGTTGCATGTTATTCTCTACTGGGTCAAGTCGTGTTCATTCCGAGTTCGTATACTAGTTAACAACTATTCGTTTTCTATAATACCCGACCCATTAATTTATTATTTGTTTGTGTTATTATAATTAGTGGTATAACTGTTGTTGTTGTTGTTGATATAGATTGTTTTGTTTTTTAACGAATAGGTCTAATAACATTACATGATCTTAAGTAATATACTATACCTTGATATTAAACTTCACAGGTTAATGAAACCAAATCACATGATTTAATATATGTCTCCACTACAGAGAAAGCTACTGCAAATAACATTGAGTGCTCGATCATAGACAAGCATTTTGAGGAAGGATGGATGGTGTCTCGACCACCCCTCAAGAGAGCTTGGTAATTTTTAATTTCTTTGCGTTGACTAGCTTAATTATGCATTTTCATTTTTTGACCATTCCATTTTTCTATAGAAAAAAAGTAGCTATTGTTGGAAGTGATCCTGCTGGGTTAAGAGTGCAACAGATAGAAAAGAAATGAAAAATGAACTTGCAAATGAAAGGGATGCCCAACAAGAGTTGGAGCCAAGAGTGCAACAGATGGAAAAAGAAATGAAAGAAAATGAAGAAAAGAAGAAAAAACAATTTGAAGAGTTTATAAAAAAATTTCAGCCTCTCGTTAGTCATTAGCAATAGTTTTTTAGTTATTCCGGATCTTTATATTTAACAACGGTGATTTTGTGATTGAAACGGGCTCGAAATTTTTGTTATTTATTCCGAATCTTTATGTTTGACAATGGATGATTTTGTAATTTAAACGTGCTCTCAATTTATGTTATTTGTTTTTGTTAAATTTATATTTTGAATCATATTTATCAATATGCGTCTTTCAGCAGGAAAAAAACAGGTATTTTTTATTTTGTCTATTATTTTTTAAATGTATCCGTAACAAATGTGTAGGAAAAAGACTCAACAGGTTTTGTCAAATTCCGTTGGAATTCTGTAGGAAAAAAAGATAGTTTCGTAGGAAATGCGTAAGAAAAAAGAATACATTATGTTAGAAGTGTGTAGGAAAAAAAAACAATTTTGTCGGAATTACTACGTAGGAAAAAGAAATACATTCCGTTAGAATTGTGTAGAAAACAAAACTAGTTTAGTAGGAAATGCGTAGGAAAAATGAATACATTCAGTTGGAATTATGTAGGAAAAAAATATTTCCGTAGGAACTGTGTAGGGAAAACGAATACATTCCGTTGGAATTGTGTAGGAAGAAAAAACAAATTCGTAGGAACTATGTAGGAAGAAAAAACAAATTTGTAGGAATTGTGTAAGAAAATTAAAATTTAATAAATATTATATAATAAATATAAATATAATTGTTTTAAACACAAAATTTTAAAAAATAAATATTCCGTGGGAAATGCGTCGGAAACTTAAGAAAATTAATTCCGTGAGAAATAAGTAGGAGAATTCTAACGAAACATTTTTGTGGGAAAGGAGTAGGAAAATCCGTAGGAACTGCGTCAGAAAAAAATTACCCACGAGGAGAATTCCCACGGCCCATTTTCGTGGGAAATCCGTGGGTAAACGCATTTACCCACGGATTTCCCACGGAAATTGACGTAGGAATAGTAGCAGTTTTCTAGTAGTGATTGAGATTCGTCATGACAAGTATTCCTTTCTTTTGAGTAAAGTTGAGTGATACTGAAAAACTGCGGAAACTTTTGATAAAAAAAATTGTTTCAAGATATACTTATGCAAACTATCTAAATCGTTTGTGAACAATCTGAAAGAATGTAAACCCTTTCCTTCTCATTCATGTTTACATGATATAAATAATGTACAATCAATCTCCTATCATTGAGGAGAGATTTACATGACAAATATAACAGATATGGTTGTTATGATTTCCTAATTTATACAATTGTCTATTACACCTCCGCAGTCGAAGCTAGAGGAGGCCGAATGCTGAGACTGGACCTCAAATCGTTAAATATAACTTTAGGCAGGCCTTTCGTGAATATGTCAGCTATATAAACGCATACCATCGTACTCGCACCTCCGAGTTTTTGGGTGTCAATGTTACCCTCTCATTCCTCACACCAAAATTCATAAACTTCAATATCGGTCTATGCCGTGTGTTTTTCTTGGCTACCCCACTAATCATCGGGGCTATAAATGTCTCGACCTTACCACCCATCAAATCCTAATCAACCGTCATGTTATCTTTGACGAAACCATCTTCCCCTTTACCAATCATCCAAAACCTTCTCCACAATCTTATGATTTTCTCACTGACACTCTCCATTCTCTACACCTACATCATCTCGGCTCTCACTCGAACACCCCTACTACTTCTCCTACAATTTCAACTGACTAGTCGAACCTGTAACCTCTACTCCACATCACTTGACCCACTCCCTCGGCCCATCATCCAATACATCGACCCCCCAACCCTTGCCTTCTCATTCATGTTTACATGATATAAATAGGCCCCAACTATCTGCACACCCAGTTTGCCTATCTGCACACTTAGGGTTTACCTACGCAGCGTATTGGTCAATACGCAGCGTATAGGGTTAACCCTATACGCTGCGTATTGACCTATACTCAGCGTATATAAACCATGGATCTCAGTGCCTAATAACCAATCATTGCACAGAAAACAAGGTTTATATACGCTGCGTATAGCTCTCTACGCAGCGTATATAAACCATTAGACTTTTTTGGGTCATTTTGGTAGGTTTGAGGGATCATTTTTTTCACAAAGTTTATATACGCTGCGTATTGACCTATACTCAGCGTATATAGAGGTCTGAAAATGTCATTTATACCATTGTATTGAGGCTATACGAAGCCAAATACAAGGGTAGTTGTGTCATTTTTGTCTTATATGCTGCGTAGTGATCTATAAGGAGCGTATATAAAGCTCCATTTTTGTATTTTTTTTTGTGTATTCCTTTGTTTATTTATAAAAAAAAGGAAAATAACACCCGATACGATACTATACGATACGATATAACACCCATATAGGCCTATAGGTGTGATTTAGGTCCCGTATTGACCTCGTATAAGCCTATAAGTGTGATATCGTATCGTATAGCATAGTATATGTCCCGTATTGACCTCGTATAAGACCCTAAGTGTGATATCGTATCGTATAGCATAGTATATGTCCCGTATTGACCTCGTATAAGACTATAAGTGTGATATCGTATCGTATAGCATAGTATATGTCCCGTATAGGCCTATAAGTGTGATATCGTATCGTATAGGTGTAGTATAGGTCACATATTGACCTCGTATAAGCCTATAAGTGTGATATCGTATCGTATAGCATAGTATATGTCCCGTATTGACCTCGTATAAGCCTATAAGTGTGATATCGTATCGTATAGCGTAGTAAATGTCCCGTTTATGCCTATAAGTGTGATATCGTATAGATGTAGTATAGGTCACGTATTGACCCCGTATAAGCCTATAAGTGTGATATCGTATCGTATAGCATAGTATATGTCCCGTATTGACCACATATAAGTCATTTTTGTCTCATACGCTACGTAGGGATCTATACGAGGTCAATACGTGACCTATACTACACCTATACGATACGATATCACACTTATAGGCTTATACGGGTCAATACGGGACCTAAACCACACCTATACGATACGATATCACACTTACAGCCTTATACGGGACATATACTACACTATACGATACAATATCACAGTTATAGGCTTATACGAGGTCAATAAGTGTGATATCGTATCGTGTTGCATCGTATCGTATAGTGTAGTAGCGTATCGTGTTGCATCGTATCGTATAATATATTTGTATTATTTACCAACAATATTGTTTTTTATAAATAATTTTCTTTTTTAATTTTTATAATTCATAATAGTTGTATTATTTTTAATTTTTATAATTTATATTTGTATTATTTACCAATAATATTGTTTTTTATAAATAATTTTCTTTTTTAATTTTTATAATTCATAATAGTTGTATTATTTTTAATTTTTATAATTTATATTTTTATTATTTACCAATAATATTGTTTTTTTATAAATATTTTTCCTTTTTTTTTATAAATAAACAAAGGAATACACAAAAAAAAATATACAAAAATGGATCGTATCGTGTTGCATCGTATCGTATAGTGTAGTAGCGTATCGTGTTGCATCGTATCGTATAATATATTTGTATTATTTACCAACAATATTTTTTTATAAATAATTTTCTTTTTTAATTTTTATAATTCATAATAGTTGTATTATTTTTAATTTTTATAATTTATATTTGTATTATTTACCAATAATATTGTTTTTTATAAATAATTTTCTTTTTTAATTTTTATAATTCATAATAGTTGTATTATTTTTAATTTTTATAATTTATATTTGTATTATTTACCAATAATATTGTTTTTTTATAAATATTTTTCCTTTTTTTATAAATAAACAAAGGAATACACAAAAAAAAAAATACAAAAATGGAGCTTTATATACGCTCCTTATAGATCACTACGCAGCGTATAAGACAAAAATGACACAACTACCCTTGTATTTGGCTTCGTATAGCCTCAATACAAGGGTATAAATGACATTTTCAGACCTTTATATACGCTGAGTATAGGTCAATACGCAGCGTATATAAACTTTGTGAAAAAATGATCCCTCAAACCTACCAAAATGACCCAAAAAAGTCTAATGGTTTATATACGCTGCGTAGAGAGCTATACGCAACGTATATAAACCTTGTTTTCTGTGCAATGATTGGTTATTAGGCGCTGAGATCCATGGTTTATATACGCTGAGTATAGGTCAATACGCAGCGTATAGGGTTAACCCAATACGCTGCGTAGGTAAACCCTAATTTTGCTAGGGTTTGGTGTGCCAATAGGCACTTTAGTGTGCCAATAGGCACACCCTATAAATAATGTGCAATCAATCTCCTATCATTGAGGAGAGATTTACATGACAAATATAACAGATATGGTTGTTAAGATTTCCTAATTTAAACATTTGTCTATTACAATCCTTTGACTTCATTTAACGAAGGATCATTACTAATAAGGTATTGATTGAATCAGTGGCGGAGATTGACCAAAAGTTTCGAGGGGGCGTAAAGTGATGAGACCAAAAAAAAAAAAAAAATTCCTATCGTTATTTTCGGGACGGGTCGACTATTTGATTCAGGTCGGGTTAAATAATAATAGTTCCAAATAAAACTAAAAAAATTCATTCATTCAAAGGATCCGTTCTTGCACATAGAAAAACTAAATATTGTATAACAAACAAAAGACCAATATATATATATATATATATATATATATATAAACACACACACACACACACACATATAATGATACGAGATAAATGGAACTTGGACAACTTTCTTATTTTTGAATTCAGTTGTGATTTAGTTTATTGTGAGGTGGGTAATCTAGGGTTAAACAAATAAAGTTCAAATATATTTACCAAACCACCCATCATTTATACACAAAGTTTATAAATATTAAGGATATACATTTAGGAAAAATAATGGAGGGGGCGATCCTATACAATTTTAGAATTTCCAGACGAAAATCGAAACTTATACATTTCTAACCGAAACATTGGTGGCCGAGTGCACCCCCGGGCACCAACTATCCTTCGCCACTGGATTGAATGACTTAATAAGATACATGGTACATATTATATAGACAAAGAAGTTACACTTAGGTACCCTAAAGTATACAAACATAAACAAAATATATATTATCTAACATCCCCCCGCAAGCGGAACGGTGGAGAACCAATACGAAGCATTTGGCGAAAAACGTTGAATTGAGAACTTGGAAGACTTTTTGTAAAAATGTCAGCCACCTAAAGCTTGGTTGGAATAAATCAAGGTCCATGTGTTTGGCCCATTTATGAGAGACAGGGTTTTGAGTAAGAAAAATGGCACTTTGATTGTCACACGGAATAGTTGGTCTGTCCGGAGGTAAGGCATGAAGTTCCTGAAGAAGGAGAGTTAACCAAACGATTTCTGCAGCAGTGTTGGCCATGGCTTTGTACTCAGACTCACAACAAGATCTGGAAACCGTTGGTTGCTTCTTAGTACTCCAATAAATGAGATTGCCCCCCCCCCCCCCCCAAAAAAAAAAAAATAGAATATCCATAAGTAGAACGTCGAGTTTCCAAGCAGCGAGCCCAATCAGCATCAGAGTAGCCTTGCAAGGATGTGTGAGAGGGACGACTGTAGAGTAATCCAAACGCAAGTGTTCCCTTGAGGTAGCGAAGAATTATTTTTTACTTCTGAAAATGAGCAATAGTTGGAGCATGAAGAAATTGACTGACTTGATTTACGGCGTAGGTGATGTCAGGTCTCGTGATCGTTAAGTATTGGAGAGCACCTACTATGGAACAATAAAGAGTAGCATATGGAAACAAATCACTTGAAGAAACAAAAGAGACATTAGTGCTTAAAGGTGTTGGTGCATGTTTCGCATCCAACATCTTAGCACGAGTTAAAATATCCAAAGTATATTTTGATTGATTTAAAAAAAGACCATTTTGAGTGTAGGTAACCTCCAATCCCAAAAAGTAGTTGAGTTTCCCAAGATCCTTAATGGCAAATTCCTTATGTAAGCGGGTGATGAAAGAGGATATGGTAGATAGTAATTACCAGTTAAGATGAGATCATCAACATACACGAGAAGGTACATGATACAAGAATCACGTTTGTAAATAAATAACGATGTATCCGCTCTACTACATTGAAAGCCAGAATTTGTGAGAAACAAGCTTAGGCGATGAAACCATGCCCTGAGAGCTTGTTTTAGGCCATATATACCTTTATTCAATTTGCAAACATGAGAGGGATATTGAGGATCAACAAAGCCCAAAGGTTGTTCCATATAGACATTTTCATTTAGTTCTCCATGTAAGAAAGCGTTGTTGACATCTAATTGCTGAAGATGCCATCCGTTTATAACCGCAAAAGCAAGAACCGTGCGCACCGTGGCAGCTTTGACAACTGGACTGAAAGTATGAGAATAGTCAAGTTCTGGAACTTGCGTGAAGCCTTGAGCAACAAGTCTTTCCTTATAACACTCCATAGACCCATCTAAACAAAATTTCGTTCTAAAAAGCCACTTTAAACCGACAACATTTGCATGAGATGGTCGTGGAACACGGATCCAAGTTTGATTTTTATGAAGAGCATGAAACTCAGTTTCCATGGCATGAACCCATTTTTTTATCTTTAAATGCAACATGATAAGTGTTAGGGATGGCCGTGGCTAATAAATCATGATAAATAGGAGTTGTCTTTGTGTGAGCTAAGTCCACACAATGACGCGGCTTAAAAATCCTAGCTTTTGTGCGAGTGATCATGGGGTGGGAAGGGGTATTGGTATGTTGGGTGCATCGGGCTGTACGGAGTCAGATGAGGATGGGGATTGAGTTGAAAAACTTGGTGATGATGATATAGAAACAATCGATGTTGTGCTGGAGTGTAATAGGCTGTGGGATGGGGTAGTCGGTGGGCTTTCATTTGTGTTAGTGGCTGGGTTTTATGGTAAGAGAGTGTGCGGGTCAATAGGAACAATAGGTGGGCCTTGAGATTTGGCCGTAGGTGGTATGAGACTGGTGGGGTTGGGTAAAAATGAGATAGTAGTGAATTAGATGAAATATTATTCACCAAAAAGTTCGAAGCAGTGTCTAAAAAAGTGGACACCTCAAGTGTATTAATTTGTGATGCATTGGTTGTGTTATCTAATGGATAATGATGCTCGTCAAAGCGTGCATGCCGAGTAATATAAACAAGAGAGGTGCACGGATCGAGACATCGATACCCTTTGTACTTGGAACAATTCCCAATAAAGATATATGAGATGCTCCTTGGAGACAATTTGTTCGGAGCATAATCACGGAGAATGGGAAACCTCGACAACCAAAGGATCGAAAAGACGAATAATTTGGTTTTTGTTTATATAACATTTCAAAAGGTGACCTTCCATTGAGTAATGATGTAGGTAAACAATTTATTATAGATACGGCGGATAGGAAGGCATCAACCCAATATTGCATGGATAACTTAGCATGAAATAACATTGCCAGACCGGTTTCAACAACATGCCTATGTTTTGTTCAACCCGAATTTTTTGTTGTGGTGTGTAGGGACTCAACATACCGTGAAACATGCCATTTTGTTCAAACATTTTCCGAACACGATTACTAGTAAACTCCGTGCCGCCATTGCTTTGGAAAATTGTTATCTTAGTGGAAAATTGATTTTGAACAAAAGGTATAAAGATAGACAAGGCCTCAAAAAAATCCGACTTGACCCACAATGGATATAACCATGTAAAACGGGAATAATCATCAATCAAGGCAACATAGTATGAAAATTTATCAACCGATTTTATTGGAGACGGCCCCCATAATCACAGTGTATTAGATCCAATGGTGACGAAACCTGTTTATTATTAATAACAAAATATTGTCTTTTTGATGTGGAAACTTCACACGGGGAACAAAGACCCGGCTTAGGTAAAATGGAAGTAAACGATAAACAACAATTATTTTTAAATAAGGTAATGGCATCAAAATTGACATGCCCAAGTCGGGAATGCCATAGTTCAAACGAAGCTTTTGGACATGAATGAGTTGTCACGAGAGCTTCATGTGTGTTGCGAAGAATGTAAAGACCGTCTTCACGGCAGCTCCGGGCCAGAATTTGCTTGGATCGACGATCATGAATGTAAAAATATGGGTGAGAAAAAATGACATCAACAGGGTTATCTTCGGTTAACTTACCAATGGAAAGAAGATTTTCGTGAGATTTGGTACCACCATAACATTGTTAAGATTAAGAGAGCCCAAAAGTTTAGTGTGACCAATATGTGTTATCGGTAAAGATTGGCCATTGCCAAAATAGTCTTTCCGATTACCTTGAGTCAGGGTAGAATTCTGAAGAGTGTTGTTGTTAGGAAGCATATGTGTAGTGGCTCCCGTATCGGAAGTCCAATCAGGAATAGTAGAGTTCAAATGAATCCTGGCATGAAAGGCTTGTGCTAACTGGTCATCGGTAGGATTTGCCGAGGCAGCAAAGGTGGCAAGTTGATAACATTGTGTGGCATAATGTCCTGTTTTGCGACATAGTTGACATATGGGTGGTCGACCGGTACGATTGATGCTCCTGTTTGAACTATGAGAATTGTTAAAGTTGGGTCGATTGAACCGATATGCCTGAGAATTATGGCCACAATAATTGGACTGTTGCTTCGAGCCGGAACCAGCAACAGCAGATCATTGTCTGAAACTGTTGGGCATGAAGACAACCTGCGAAACACTGTTATTGTCATGTAAGGTTTTTACAAATAATTCATGGCTTTCCGCATTAGCCAAAAGATTTGAAAAATTTGGAATGGGGCGTGTCGAGCGAATAGAAGTGAAAAATTTTCAAACGCGGTTTGCGAACCATCAGCATGAGGAATTAGATGTTGATATGATAAAAGAGGAAGCATTTGTTTTCTCCGGTAAATGTAGTTGGAGGAAGAAAGTTTGATAGATATCATGGGGGCTAAACTTGTCATGGGTAGGTGTGTGCTGTTGGAAGGGGAAGCCATGAGGAGTATGGGAAAGAGAGGAGAAGGAAGTTAAAGGGCTGGAATTGGACAGAAAGAGAAGGGGAAGAGGAACGGCATGGGAAGGGAAGGGAATGGATTTGGAGAAACTCAACCACTTATGAATTGGTTGATACCATAATAAGGTATTGATTGAATAACTTAATAAGATACATGGTACAGATTATATAGACAAGAAGTTACACTTAGGTACCCTAAAGTATACAAACATAAACAAAATATATATTATCTAACAATTACGCAGATTATAAGTTCGTTGAAGATCTAATCCCTTCACACTTAAGTTCGAGGGTTGTTCTGTAATTAGTAGATAGTTAGTTTATGATGTAATTAGATTAGTTAAATAAGTGCCAGGATCAGATCGGAAGCGGCAAAGTTAGAGATTGTAACCTACTTCACAAGGGAAGCGATGCAACCTGGAGTCGTCACGACGTTTCACTATTGGCCGCAAACATTAGACTCTTCAAGAGTCACGTTAATTGAAGGTGAATACGCAACGGTTCGAGATGCAACCTTTCGATTAGTATAAATAGGCTAAGGATTTCAATTGTATTCAATTCAGATTTCCACATACAATCATTTTGATAATCAAAGTTCTGGCATTTTTCATTCTTGTTTCATCTTGTTTTCATATTATGAATATCAATTGTGAAGATGGGGCCAACAAGTCAGACTATTGATATTGCTTCACTGTGTACAATAATTCACAAGGGAGAAGGATCGCAGGAGGCTATTTCATGCAGTTAGGGTTTCAAATTTCAATTGTATGAAGGGTTGTGAGAATTTGAAGTTAGTGATCAGATTAGGGTCGTGGGTGTATCGAATCGAGTACGGGAACAAAGAATGAGGCTGTTTTGTTTTGTTTTGTTTGGAGTGCCAGAAAGAAACATAATTCAATTCGATGGTTATACGCGATCAGTTTTATTCTCGGGCAAAGGTGTGAAGTCCAAAAAGTGTTAGCAGAACCAAGATTTCATAAATACAAGAATCAAGAAACAAAAAAAAAATAGGTTTGTCTATTCCATTTCAATCTGGATTTTGTATCGTATTGATAGTCATAGTATAGAAAAAGATAATTGAGCGAGTCAAGTGGGAAGAAGAAGATTGGGTGAGTTGATTGTAAAGAAGCTAGTGACAAAGGAATCTTTCGAGTAATTCAAAGTGAGACGTTTGGACAAGGTGATCACTACCTTTGCTTAGTGAGATGATTGTTAACATGTATCTCTATTGGATTAAGGGAGACGACTAGTGGAGAAAATCTCGATGGGAGGATCGGGGAGAGGATGTCATTTCTTCCGTTAATTCTTTACATACTTGCACACACACACACACACACACACACACACACACACATATATATATATATATATACATATATATATATATATATGTGTGTGTGTGTGTGTGTAATGTTTTTGTAGTTTACAAGTATATTGTTGGGTTTATTTCAACTGAGAAATCAAGTAAAACAAGTGTTTTGAAAAGAAATTAAAAATAGAAAACTATTCATACCCCCTAGTTTCATGTGTGGACTAGAAGCGGTTGGAAGTGAGGTTAACAACCACCAAAATCCACTATATTCCTCCTAGATCACTACTAGAAAACTGCTACTATTCCTACGTCAATTTCCGTGGGAAATCCGTGGGTAAATGCGTTTACCCACGGATTTCCCACGAAAATGGGCCGTGGGAATTCTCCTCGTGGGTAATTTTTTTCTGACGCAGTTCCTACGGATTTTCCTACTCCTTTCCCACAAAAATGTTTCGTTGATATATCATAATGGCTCATTAAGGCCTTTATTATGTAACATTCGATGTTGAAGGGTTATATCACCTTGTATTGAGTGATATTATGTCGTAATAACCAATTACAAGTCATACATGCTCTAATAGACTGTGTTAAGTCTTGATATATCTTAATGGACACTAACAAGTCATACGACCCTAATAGACTGTGCTAGCCCTTGATATATCTTAATGGCCCATTAGAACCTTTATATAACATTCGATATTGAAGGGTCATTTGATGTTGTATTTAGTGATAATAATATCATACGTGTAACATTCGGTATTGCAGTGTTATACACATTTTCTACCGAAGTATTAAATTTATTATTTTCCTACGAATTTTTGATGAATTGTTAAAATCAACCGAAATGTATTTCGTAGGAATTGCATCTGTATTTTCCTACAGATTTCCTACGGATATTAATTATAAACAATTCCATAGGAAATCTGTCGGTATTTTCCTACACATTACCTACGGATATTAATTAAAAACAATTCCGTAGGAAATCTGTCGGTACTTTCCTACAAATTTCCTACGGATATTAATTAAAAACTATTCCGTAGGAAATCTGTCGGCATTTCTGACTCATTTCATACGGATTTTTAATAAATTTGTTTTAAAATAACATATAAAATGTATTACAAATATTTTTATCCATTCCGTAAGTAATTTGTCGGAATTATCAACACTCTTCCTACGGATAGTAATAAATAAATTCAAAAATAACATATATTTTTATAAATAATAAAACTTTATATTTTAATATCATTAATTTTATTTGTTATGAATATTTTTTTTTGATAAATTGGATTCCTACGCATTTCCTACCGATGATTAAAATGAAAACGGATTCCGTAGGAATCCCGTCGGGAATTGCCGACACTTTTCCTACGCATAACGATTCCTACGAATTTCCAACTAATGGTTAAAATGAAAACGGATTTCGTCGGAGATCTGTCGGAATTTTCCTACATTTTTCCTACGCAAACCAATTTGTCATTTTTTTGTCGCTTTTTTGTCACAAAACTAAGACCCTTTCTAATACGTCGGAATTTCGTAGGAAATGTGTCGCCATTTTCGTTCGTAGGAAATGCGTAGGAAATTTTGGTAGAAATAATAGCAGTTTTCTAGTAGTGGATGAGTGTGTATGTGGGAGAATTGTTGTGTATGATGACCCTTTACCAATTCGGGCCTAGGCCTACACACATGAAATAAGCCCATTTGGGTATACTTGTCCACCAAGTTTTGTAAATCTAGATGATAGCCTATATATGGTGGTCTTATGCATTGTAATCCTTAGAGCACACTGAATATACACCTGGGAGTATATTAGATTAGACTAAACCACTCTAAATCTCTCGTGTTCATCCTTTCTCTTAGACTAAACCACCGAATTCGTGATTGTTATCATGTTAATGTGATTGTATTTGAAGGCCTATTGTCCTAACATGAATCTAGACTTCCTAAAGAGGAAAACCTGATGCTTTTTTTCATAGTTCGATTATCCAAACATTTCCTTTTGACTTTATCTTCTATTGAAATTTGACATGTTACATTGTTGAACTAGGATTGTCCAAACATTTCCTTTTGACTTGATCTTCTTTTGGAATTTGACATGTTACATTGTTGAACATTCTTTACATCAATTTTATATTATCATTCAAAACTTGTAAGATATCATGGATATTTTATCTTTTTCTTAATATTTTATTCCTTCTAAACATATTTATAACTAACTGAATGCCCTCTTAAACTTAATTAAGTTAAATTATATGAAAGAACAATGAAAAGGGGAGCGAGGGTCTTACGTGAATTCCATGCTTGATCAAATAAGCTTCCAAGTCTCCTTTTGCAAATTGGTTTGCGTCTTCGCGTCGTCTATCCTCCTATGGTGAAAAAAATTAAGTTCTATAAATCATCAAATATTAATAAGCTCGTTAGCATCCTGATATCACATGTATACAACAAGCGTGGCACCAGCATAGTAACAAGCTATGTTCATTCGAGGATAGGATGGTACGTGCTTGCATCGATCACAGGTTTCAATATTTTTTATTCGGTTTACACATATATAGAACATATACATTACCAATAATCCAATGTACATATTTCATTAAACAAATTAGAGTCATGAAAAGAATTGGATTACCACGATGTCGCCCAGATATCGCATTCTTGGTTGGTTGGGTTTCTGTGATGAGATGAAAGTTTAATCTAATTTGTGAAAACAGCAAATGTAGTGATAACAATACAAGAACACGGATAATTGTGAAGAACTTAGTGTGTGTCCATATTTGAATATGATTTGAATATTAACTTCGAATCGAATTTCAATCTGATTATCTCGATTCAAATAAGAAATATGTTTACTTTTTATATTTTTAACACATATGATAATATTGGGTGGGAGTTGGCTACAAAGTCTATTTTTCCTACAAAGTGTACAAAGTCACAAAACACCAAAATTTTAGCCATAAAACACACTCCAAACCCACAAATAACAAAGTGAAGATTACTAAAACATCATATTTGTGGGTTTTGTGTTGTGTTTTGGATGATAAGTCTTTGATTTTTGAATGACTAACATTAGTGTGTTTTATGTTGATTATCATGTTGTTTTTTATATATTCATAGTTCTACGATGGTGTGTTTGAAGTTTTTATAGACTGTTAGGGTGTGTTTTAGTGATCTTCACTCTGTTATTTGTAGGTCTTGAGTGTGTTTTATTGCTGAAATTTTGGTGTTTCATGACTTTGTACACTTTTTAGGAAAAATTGACTTTGTAGCCGAACCTCACCCAATATTATACAATATAAGATTTTTATTTATATTGTTCTTATGGAGCAATTGACTATTTGAGCAAATACCTTAAAAGTCTATAACCATATTTGGGACTATTTTGTGTTGTTTTGATTATGTTTTCATTTATGTTTATGTTGCAATTAAAAATTTTAGAAAGTAGTGATTTAGTCTTTTAAAAACTTTTTTTAATCATTTTCCATTTTTTATTTGGTTTATTAGAATAAATTCGGAATAAGCTTATTAGAATCGAATAAGGAGAATCTTATTCGAATTCGAATATATTTCGAATCCAATTTTGTAAATTCCAAATTTGAATAATTCGATTAGCTCGAATTCCATTCGGATAAGCACCACTACAAATACAATTGAAACCGAAATTTAAGCATACATGAGGGCTAATTCCCATGAATCCATATCAAATATGGAAATGTGGGCTATCAATTTACAACACTATTTAACTCGGTGCTCGCCAATGACTCCCAAGTTAGATCAACTGATTTCGGAGGAGGCATCCTATGACCTTCCAATGTGGAGGTTATGAGTTCAAGGAGTAGTTTTAATCATATAGCATGACTATTTTAACCATAGACCCATAGTAGTTTAATTAAATTCTATCAACTACAAAAGAATCTTGTGAAATTTCATAAGGAAGCAATGATATTGCAAATTATTTCACCAAGGAGTATATTTGTGTTCGACATTAATAAAGAGGCGTTAACTCTTAGGGAGCTTTACGAACAATCTAGTACACATATTTTGATAAAACAAATTAAAGGAATAGAGAGTATTGCATTACCTGGATGGAGCTTTCCTGAGAAGACCCACCTAACAGAAGTGATTTCATGTTTTGAAGTAAGCTCCCGGAAACTGGTTCTGGTTTGTAATCATGGACCTTTTGTCAAAGTAGAGAAAAGAGCAAATATTATACTGATGATGAGATGAGTGTTAAAACATATAAACTACACTTTTATGTTGTTATTGTTATGTATGATTGTGTAGTATTATGCAAGGTACTAGTATTTACAGAATTAGGAATATCAACCTGGGGCCTGGTCAGAATTGTTTAAAGTTCATTGTACCGCCTATCAGGTCAGCGATCATCTCGCCCCTAAACCTCCTACACCCACTGCATCCTCCTCTGATGGCCCTAAGAAAGCTGCTACCCCACCCGATGATTCTTGGAATCGTATTGATGCCATAGTCATGCAGTGGTTCTATGGCACCATCTTTGTGGACTTACTACATACCATTCTCAAACCTAGTTTCAAAACCTTTTCAAGATAATAAAAACAACAGGGTAGTCTATTTGGCACAACAATTTGCAAACCTTCGCCTTGACATTTTTTATGGTATTTCTATTAACTATCACCGTATCTAATATCCGACAACTCATCCCAATCACCTTAGACATGGAATCCGGTCAATACACTTGGTGTTCAGAACTTTTCAAGATTCAATGCAAGGCATTTCAAGTCTTTGATCATCTTCAACCTCGGACCCAACCTGCTACCTCTTCTGATAAGACAAGGAAAAATAAAAGCCTACCGAATCATGTGAGCGTCTGGATGCGATAGTTCTATAGTGGATATACGAGACTATATCCCAAGATCTTCTCCATACTATTTTGAAGCCGAAAACCACAGCCTTTGATGCTTAGACGCTCTCTCCAACCTTTTCTAAGACAACAAGGCAACGAGGACTATTGACCTCACCAACAGGTTTGCCAATACTTGTCTTGACCAGTTCACCTCCATGTCTTCTTACTGCCGATGAAAGTTATATATGTCCAACTTTTGAAGGTTGGTCTACTATCACAGATGAACAATTGGTGCTACAAATACTTACCGGACTCACCGACAATACGAGAGTGTGGCTCTTATCATACAACAGACCAGACCTCTCCCGGATTTCTACAAGACACGGTCCCATTTATGCATAGCAGAGACAGAGACCCGTAAAATTAATCAAGCCAAACAAGCAGCTCAACATGCTAGCATGGCTCTCATAGCCACCACTGACCATAGGGAATGTGATCATGTTCAATCACAAGACAACCACAGCGAGACATCTGAGCGGGGACGTGGCAGGGGCCGAAGTCATGGGTCGAATACATGGGGACGCAGTTCATCGAACTATAAATACTCCTCTCCTGGTCAATAGTGGAATGGAACCCATGGTCAGCCTTGGAACATATCACAAACACCTTGGGCTGACCCACCCTAATGGTACTCTCCTTCACCGAGGGCTACTTGAAATGGGCCCCCATGCCCATACCTAACGGCTCCCAAGCCCAACAGCTCCGACCCAGGTTTGCTTGGCCCACGCCCAGCCCAAAACTACACTGCCAGATAGGCCTCATCATCTAGTGACAACTACACACCAATGGACATCACTCAAGCTCTTTACCAATTGTCTCTGAACCAACCAGATCAAAACTTGACTATGGACACAGGTGCGTCAGATCATATGACTCAAATTTTGATTAATTTCTCGTCTTATTTTAATAATAGCATGTCTCATAATATTTTAGTAGGTAATGGTCATACCATTCCCGTACATGGACACGGTAACCAAACCTTACCCCCACCATTTCCCCCTTTTAAATTAAAGAATGTCCTTTATGCCCCATCCCTAATAAAAAATTTGCTATCCGTTAGACGTTTACAACTGATAATTAGATTTCTATTAAATTTGATCCGTTTGGCTTTCTTGCGAAGGATTTCAAGACCTGGACCCCTATCCAATGATGCAATAGCTCGGGTGATCTCTACACGCTTGATCCTACACAAGTCTCCAAGTTCACATATCCCACCACTTTTGCAGCTACCACCCAAGACACGTGGCATCAAAGACTCGGTCATCCGGGATCTCATTTATTGCAATCCTTAAAACAATCTACTTTTATTAATTGTGAACCTTTCCAATCTAAATTTTGTTAATCTTGCGTGTTTGGTAAACATATTAAATTGTTGTTTATGGATTCTTTTAATTCAACATCTTTGTCGTTTGGCATTACTCACAGTGATCTTTGGACCTCCCCAATTTTAAGTAGTGGGGGTCACCGTTATAACATATTATTTCTTGATGATTCTACAAATTTCTTAAGGACTTATCCAATCAGTAACAAATCACAAGTGTTCCAAATCTTTCATAATTTCTCAAATTTCATTGCCACTCAATTTGAACGCAAAATTAAACAATTTCAATGTGACAATGGAAAAGAGTATGCCAACTCCCAATTTAAAAGTTTTGCAACAAACATGGCATGGACTTTTGGTTCTCTTGCCCTAACACGTCCTCTCAAAATGGCAAAGCCGAACGCAAATGTCGGTCCATTAATAAAATTATGTGCACACTTCTTGCTCAATCCCACCTACCACCACTCACAAACTCGAGCATCGGTCCATGTCTTGTGTATTTCCCGGTTATCCCCCTAACAACCGAGGGTACAAGTGTCTTGATTTAACAACAAATAAAATTCTTATAAACCGTCATGTTATTTTTGACGAGTCTACCTTTCTCTTCGCCAATCAACCCAAACCTTCCCTACATACCTACGACTTACTCACCAACCCACTACATCCACTTTACTGGCCTTCTACTGTTGCTCCTTTGTCTAATGGCCCAAATCCAAACTCACCCACTCAATCCTCCAGCCCAACTTCAACTTACGACCCACACCAAAATACCGCCACCAGACCCTCCAGCCCAACTACAACATACGGTCCACCCCTTGTCCACAACTAGCCCTAATACACCACCCCCCCTCACGGCCCAGCTCCACTAACACTTTCTCTAGCCCTCCTCATCCCTCACCCGACCCATCTAACATAATAACATATTCAACACGTCCTAAAGTACCCGATACCGCCCTGTTGACCCATCACCACCTACTGTCCTTCCTAACTCTCATCAACCCCCCCCTACACAAACCAGTCGTACGATCCGAACCCGATCCATGGTTAGAATCTCTAAACCTACACAACCATTTAATCTTCTTACCTCGCTTCTTGCTCCCATCCTTAAAACACCTAAAGAATCCTTGTCCAAAATGGAATGGTACAATGCCATGTCTACTGAATTTAATGCTCTGATTAAAAATAAGACATGGGAATTAGTCACACGCACACCCGATATGAATGTCATCCGTAGTATCTGGTTGTTTGGGCACAAATTCAGGTCTGATGGCACATTGGAACAATATAAAGCTCGTTTGGTTTTTTATGGAAGCACTCAGCAAATAGGCATTGATTGTGGTGAGACATTTAGTCCAGTTGTTAAACCCGCCACTATTCGAACTGTTTTAACTCTTGTCTTATATGATTCTACACAAATCCATTAGTTCGACGTTACCAACACATTTTTACATAGGCATTTGAACGAAATGGTCTATATGTACCAACCGATAGGGTTTCGGCATCGCCACTTTTCGGATCATGTGTGTCGACTAAAGAAATCATTATATGGATAAAACAGGCACCACGGGCTTGGTATCAATGGTTTACAGATTTTGTATTAACCATCGGGTTTCAACAAAGTTAGTGTGACAACTCTCTTTTTATCTATCATCATGGACGTGACATTGCTTACTTACTGATCTATGTGGATGATATAATTCTCACTACCTCCAATGAGAAATTGCGGATTCACATTATGAACAGATTGGCCGATGAATTTGACATGAAAGATCTCAACCCATTGAGTCATTTTTTGGGTACTCATGTGACTTGCCAGCACAACCTCATGTTTCTATCTCAACAATCCTATGGTACGGATAGTATTGAGTGCGTAGGTGTGCACACATGTAAACCAGTCTCTACTCCGGTGGACACTAACTCCAAGCTCAACACCACATCCAATCCTATCTTTGATGACCCTACAATTTACTACAGTCTTGCAGGTGCTCTTGAGTACCTTACTTTCACCAGACCTGACATCAGTTATGCGGTACAGTAGGTCTGCATATGCATGCACATGCACGCTCCTCAGTTGGATCATTGGAATGCGTTGAAATGCATAATTCGATATCTTCAAGGTACCATTTCCCTTGGTTTAACTCTTGATCCTGTCACAAATTTCGGATTAGGTGCCTACACTGACGCTGATTGGGCTGGGTGTCCAGACACGCGTCGATCTACTTCAGTTTACTGCATGTATTTGGGCCCTTATCTGATATCTTGGTCCTCTAAACGACAGGAAGTTGTCTCCAGGTCCAGTGCTGCCGGGGCCTCGCGAATGTAATTGCTGAATTATGTTGGCTTCGTAATCTACTTCTCGAATTATCCGCCCGTTACCAAAGGTAAGCTTAGTCTATTGTGATAACATCACCGCTGCTGTGCATCTTTCGGGTAATCCGGTTCAACACCAACGCATTAAACACATTGAGCTGGATATACACTTTGTTCGAGATCTTGTGCAACGCGGTTCTGTTCATGTACTTCATGTCCCGTCACGTTATCAGATTGCGGATATCTTCCCCAGAGGTCTTCCAAGGGTTCTGTTTGATGATTCCAGATCCAGTCTTAGCATTCGGCCTCCTCTCACTACAACTGCGGGAGTGTAATAGACTACATATTTTTATATAAATATTGTTATATTTAGAGAGATAACAATGTATTTAAATTAGAAGATATTTCTCCATGAAATATTCTCATTATTGAACGAGTTGGGTCCATTTCTCATTATTGAACGAGTTGTGCAAGTAGATTACAAATTGGATCTTCTAGATGAATCACTAGTATACCTAGTCTTTCTTGTTTTAATATTTTGTATTTTGTATTTTGTTTATACATGTATAGAACATATATTTTACCAACAATTCATTGTACATATTTCAAAAACAAATGAAGACAAGAGAAAGTATTGCAGTACCAGGAGGCCAAGTAGTTCATTCTCATACTTGTGAATCAATCCCTGTGATGACAGGGACATTAATAAAAATTTATAGAAAGAGCAATTGTACTGAAGACGAAACAATAACACAAACAACTGTGAAGAACTCAAATGTGCCCCCCACACCCCCAATTACCCCCACCCAGAAAATAAATCTTAGATCCACCACTACACCTAAATCTATATTAAGCTTCAATTTACAATATAATTTAACTTGTGTTCTAGGATCACTGTTGTAAAATAATTAGTAGTTTCAATCACATAGCATCATTGTTGTAACAATAGCAGTTTTAATAAAGTTTTATCAACTACAATATTAGAAACGATATTTAAACTTAATTATGATTGTGATACTTATATGTAATAACCTATAACTTATATTTGGTAGTTATGATAAGTGTGGGTGTTGGTGATAAGCGGGTGAATTCAAAACTGTCGAAGACGGTTATTCCTGCCAAATATCAACCGCCAAATCAATACCTATATATATGTCTGGTCCGGCGACTTATTTCGGCACCAAGACAGTTTGCATTATTCCAAATTGTCCATTCATTCATTCGTTCACAGTTTTTTAATTCAAACTTCATCTTCATTCATTCGAGTGATCATAATTGTTATCATCATCATGTCCATCGATTCCTCAATGCCATGTTTATCCGCTGCAAGTATGGATGGTGTCCAACAATGTGGTATCAGAGCCACATCAGGAACGAGTGCAGAAATCAGATCTACTTCAACAACGTTACGCTGTCAACACTGCATTGACGAACAGAACGAAAAGGAGAGAAGGACTCATCGGGTGAGATTATGCTATTATTGTCACCAGCCCGGACATCAAATATATGCGTGTAAATCAAAAGAAAATGATGAGGCAACACAACTGATAAACCAAGCGGTTAATGCCGGAATCCAGAATCAAAGGAAGAATGCAGACTGCCGAGATGAAATGATAGTAATCGGCACTGAAGGCGGCCAGTGGGGCGATATATGGTATGTTAGTTCTGCATTCTCTCATTATTATGCCGGACATTTAAATGTATTCAAATGAATAAAACATTTAGTTGGTGTTGAGACAATGTCTGGGGAAAATGATTTCCTCTTCATTCGGGGCATAGGGGTTGTTGAAATCAAATCAAATAACGAACGGTTAAGAATTCAAAGTGTTTTTTATACACCAGAACTGGACCAGAATGTCTTAAGTATGAACCAATTAACCATGCAAGGATTCACGGTTAATAAAGCCGGCGATACTTGCAAGATTTTTCCGATGTTCTCGCCACCGGTGGTAAACACGGTAAATGAAATTTCTGGTTTGTCAAAAGAAGAAGAGTTAGGTTTAAAGGAAAAACAGAGTGTAATGAATCTGAATGATGTGAATGAAAAACACAAAGAAAGTTATTTTAATTCGTATTTTGAGGATCTAAACGTGTCCTCTCAAGAGCCGGATTGGAGTGTGATGATTATAAGGGCAATGGAGTTCAAAGATTTTACTGATTGTAAGCATTGCTAGAAATGATGGAAGACGGTAAATTCGTGTTTCAATATAAACATGAGTTAGAAAAGAAATTCGAGGAGATGTTAAAGTGGTTCATCACCGTCAAACTGGGAATTACGACAAGACCAATCCCTCCACAGATGGCTGATAACAAGAAGATAGATTTATTGGGCCTGTATATGATAGTCGAAAGAGATGGTGGATACCGGAGTGTAACCGATGATAATCTATGGCTGGTGATTGCTAAGGATATGGGTTACGAGTACCAAGACGGGTACATGAGAATAATCTATGCTATGTATCTAGATGTCTTTGTTTACTATTACAGGTTTAAAAATGTTCAAGGGAAAGTGTTTGACAAAGAAATGGTGAAGGAAGGGGATCCCTCTGTTGATACATATTGTGTGGATACAGCTCGGCTCGGTTCGACTCGGCTACGAAGTGAAGGCCGTAGTCAAGACAACCTCCTGTCTTGACTCGGTATGCTAGTTACTTCGTAATGTTCGATGTACATGTAACTGCGTGTGTGTAGTATACATGTTAGTATTGTTTAGGTGTTATCTGTTTGTTGTTTGTTTGTTGTTTGGACCATTGAAGCAACCCAACAACATGTCCATGATGAAGCCCAAGTCTGAGGCCCATACATATGACGAAATCAGGGGCCCAACATGTTGGCGAAATCACTTGTTGGCGAAATCCCCATAGTTGGCGAAATCAAACATGGGACGAAATCCCCATGTGCCGAAGACCTGAGGTGACGAAATCTGTGATTTCGTCGAGTCCATGTATGTTCGTCAATCCGATTACGTCTAGAACTGGTTTTCATCGATCATGATACTATAAATACACAGACAACAGACAGAAACAACTTAGAGAAGTCTGAATAGATTTCGGAGCGAACACACTGTAAACACACACACAAACACTGAGAGTTTATAAGAACATCTTGTAAACATTGCTTTGTAAACATTTTCTAGATTAATACATTGGAGTATTAATCGGTGAATCTTGTGTTTTACGTGTTCGTAACTTGGTTTAACTTACCCGTTTGGATTCCGCACTCTCGGGTTTGTCGGAAAACAGGAATAGAGGTTGACTCGATCCTCCGGGTGGACCTACAATTGGTATCAGAGCATTGGCTCGATTCCTTGTTTAAACCAAGTGTTTTTATTGAGATTTGAAAGATTTTCAGTTGTTTTTCTTGGTTTTTGATTTTAAAGTTCATACATTTTCTGGAAAAGCGTTGTTAAAATCTTGAAAGTCTTGGTATTTTTGCTTCTAGTTCATATAAAACCTTGTTAGTATCCTACGCATACATGTTAGTTTAAGGTTGTTATTGAAACTTTCTTGCAAAATTGTGTTCGGAAATTATTCCGGTGATTATCTCGGCAGAAAACTCATATTGTTCTTCATATCTTCAAGTGTTCTTCATAAGTTTTCTGTGTTTGATCTTAAATTACTGGATTTGATTGTGTTATGCATTATTGAAGATTGATTGTAATATTTTTATTTGAATATCTTGTACATTGAAATGATGTGTTGTTGAAAAACAGGTTAGAGTGTTTGACAATTTGGCCATTTGAAAAAGGAGTGTGTAAGGATAAGGCTTTTGACAATTGAGCATACTGTGTCAGAAAGATAATATTAAAATTGTTTTGAAAATATCTAAATTATGTGTCTCATTTTGTCAACGAAATTACTGGACGAAATTGGTTCTCAACAAATACATTCTGGACGAAATTGGTTCTCAACGAAAACACTTATCTTTGTTACACATCACAGCGACGAAATCACCTCATTTTCGTCACACAAGTTCAGCAATGAAAACACTTATTTTCGTCAAAACAGTTCAGCGACAAACACCTGATTTCGTCAAACATCAGCGATCAAAACAAACTCTGATTTCGTCAAACATCAGCGACGAAATCAGAAGTGTCAGTCAAACATCAGCGACGAAATCAGAAGTGTCAATCAAGCATTTCAGCGACGAAATCAGAAGTGTCAATCATCATCCTACAGCGACGAAAACCCCTATATCAGCGACGAAAACCCCTTGATTTCGTCACATATCTTTTCATATTATTAACAGAAGCTTTTTAAAACATTCTTAACTGTTTGATTTGTGTGATTTATTCAGGTATTCGTCTTTAAATATTCGAAATGAATCCGGATTGGTGGGAACTTCGTCTAATACGGAAAGTAAGTATAGAAGCACGGGATTATCTCCATCATGGGCCGAACCTCCTGCACAATCGTCTTCACCTCAAATCTCGTCAAGTCAATGGGCGTTTGTTTCAAATCAAAGTATTCAAAGTATACTTTTAAGCGAAAATGAAACCGGAAGCAATAATCGTCCACCGAAGCTAACGCACATGAATGAATATCCGGGATGGGAAGACAGATTTCATACGTATATTCTTGGGCAAAACACGGAGTTGTGGTTACGATTAATTACAGACTTCGATCAAGCACTTGATGCTGCCGCTTCAATAGCCGCATCTTTTGCAGATCTTTCTCCAGATGATAAGAAGATTTATGATTTAGAAAAGAAGGCTTTTTCTATTCTAACTCAAGCGTTAAACAAAGAAATCTATCATCAGTTTGTAAGCTTCAAGACAACAAAGCGGTTATGGGATGCATTGAAGACGAGAGGTGAAGGAAACAAAGCGTCACGCAAATTACGACATGATTTACTCAAGAAAGAGTTTGATGGTTTCACTTGTATGGAAAGAGAATCTTTGAGAGATTTGACAAGTCGATTTTATCACTTGCTGACTGAGTTGAATCATTATGGGGTAGTAACAACTCCTGCAGAGGTTGTCACAAAGTTGGCCGATGCGCTGCCATTTCAATGGAAGGGTTTCTTGGAAATTTTAAAGTACAATGGTACATTGGCTACAACCTCAATCAATGATTTCGTTCAGATGTTGGAGAATAAAGATCAGGAAGAAACTCTAAAGGCGAAAAAGGTTCCAGTACAACAAAATCCTGATATGTGTTATGGAGCTTCTAGCACTTCTGCAAGACCTGCTCAACATGCTCCACTTCAAACGGCGTTTGTCACAAGCATAGATTTGTATGGCAATCAGATACAAGTTCCTGTAAAGCCAGCTCCAACCACAGACTTGTATGGAAATCCACTACAACCAGCTCCACAACAGCCAAGCCAACGATCTATCGTAGCAACTGATATGTTCGGAAATCCATTACCTGTTCGATCTACCGGAGCAACAGATCTGTATGGAAATCCACTTCCAGCTTCCTCAAGACCAACGGTTGTTCTACCAACCACAGATTTGTACGACAATCCACTACCTGTGCAACAGTAAGCCTGTTATGGTAGCACGTCATCAGCTGGTCAGCCATCTAATATAGTACGACTGGACACATCAAGTTTTTCCAAAGTTAGCTTTGAAGTAGCTAAGGATCACATGGAGATATTGAACACATTGGTGAGCGTGTGTTGTGGGTTGATAGCAGGTCAGATCGGGAACATCAATCTGACTCAAGAAGATTACCAGCAGATAGATAAAGAGGAGATGAATATGATAGACATCAAGTGGGCTTTCGCTAGTGCTGTTAGGCGGGCTAAAGACTTCATGGAACGGACGGGTAGAACCAGCTTGGAAAGCAAGAAAGACACCAAGTATGGGTTTGATAAGCAGTCTGTTAAGTGCTTTAACTGTGGTGAACATGGCCATTTCAAGCGTGAATGCACAAAGCCAGCTCAGCATGGGAACCAGAATCCTTTCAGAGGTCAAGGCAACCAGGCAAATCAGAATCAAGCCAAAAATGACGATCGCACCTTGGTCCCTGCAAACAATCAAGCAGGACCATTGAACACCAATCAAGCTCTTGTGGTGCAAATAGATGAAGGTTGCGACTGGTCAATGCAATTAGGCATTGGTGATCAGGGAGGAGTAGCTTGTTTTGCTGAAGCTTCTAAGGATTTGAAGCACGCCAGTGGTGGAGAATCTTTCGCCAGTGGTGGTGAATCTTCAGATGAAGAAAGTTCTGGTGATTCAAGGAGTTCAGACGAGGAAATCTCAACCTCAGGCGAAGATTATTCTGATGATGTATCTAGTGGGAGAATCGATGCAAATATTGATGATTTGTTAGGAGAAGCTGCATCAAGGAATGATAGAAGATCTATTCTGGTGGATCAAGCTGCTTATTCTTCTTCTTCTTCTTCTTCTTCTTCTCCTTCTCTTCATTCAGCCTTTATGGCTAATGGCGGCAGTGCATCAAGCCAGGTATGTTTCGATGAACCAACTATCGTTATTTGTGATAATTGTGCTAGCTTAAGTGATAAATGTGCTGATTTAGATGCTAATATGTCTGAGTTGCAAAGCAAACATGATGCTTTAAATGCTGAATTGTCTGACTTGTAAAACAAACATGTTTCTTTAAATGCTAAGATGTCTGATTTGCAAAGCAAACATGAGGCTTTGCAAACCAAGTATGATGTGACATTTATCCACAACCAAAAGTTGATCGTGGATCTTGCCAAATGCACAGAAGCCAACATGTTTTATACAAACCATGAAAATGAGTATAAAACAATGATTGAAAATTTAAGAGAAAACAAATCCGAGCTAACGAAAATGGTTTCAAGAAAACAAACAACCATTAACTGTTACATCAATAGTCTCGAGATAATGCAAAAAGAGATGGCTTGTGTAAAATCTGAAAGTGAGGTGATCAATCTTAAGCGAAATAGTTATTTGAACTCTAGCTATGTGTTGGATCACATCATTGATGTTCAGAAGGAGAAAAGGGATGTCACATGCATTGGATATAAAAAATGTCCACCTCCTGTGAAACACAATTATGATGCCATGCCTGATGAAGAAGATAGAACTTACTTTGAGCCATTTGTTTCTTTAAACATTGAGGAGTTTACAACGGGACTTGGATACAAACCAGAAGTACCATCAGATTCGGATGTGTCAGCAGATACAAGTGTGTCTTCTGCTGAACAGAATCAGGATCCTCCAGTTATTGTTGAGGATGCTGATTCTTCAGATGATGAATCTAATGATACTTACTCAGCACAGTCAGATGCGGTAATCAAAGAAGTAAACATACCTCTCGAGATTCATATTTATGTGATCCTCCCGTAAAACCTGCTACGACTGTTCTGACCGAGTCCACGTCCACTTCCTCACAAGAGTCTGAGAGTGTGAATTTGCTGTACACTCTTGTTGGTGATGATAGAATCTATTCTGACAAAGATTTTCCTATTAAGAATGTTAATCAATCTTTAATTAGTAAAATTTTTGAACATTCAAAAAGTAAGTTCTTGGGAAAGACAGGATCACATGTTGTGGTAACGCAGTGTCCTCCGATTCCAAGAGCTGAAATTCGCAAACAAAATGACAATCAAAGATTACCAAATGAGAAAGTTCAGCAAAATCGCACCAAACCAAAAGGTAAATCACCGACTCAAGGTCAAAAGAAACAGACCCAGAAAAAGGACAAGAAGGTGAACTTTGTGAAATCAAGGGGAACGGATAAAATTGACGCATTTGAAAACAAATCTAACTTAGATTTTGTTAATCAAGAGAAAAATTTAAAAAGAAATGAACAAAACAGTTCAAAACCAAGTACCCCGGGATCACAAAGATCATCATCACCAAGACAATCACATGATACTTCGGGGTTTGTAAAACGAAGATCATGTTTTTCATGTGGCACATTTGGACATATTATTCGCAATTGTCCATATCTTCATAAATAAAAAGCCATAGTTGATGATCCCCGTGAACGAAATGACCGAAAGCAATATGTTTCATCAAAACCAGATCCCCGTCTTGTAAAAGAAAGGGAAAAGAAACAGAAACGCCAAGAGGTCAAGAAAATTGAAAAAGCGATTAAAACCGACGTGGTTAACAAAACATCTGTTTCTGTCAAACCAAACAATTCAAAAACTTCAGACAATCATGAAGTTAAGATTTTAAAGAATAAAACTGGTAAAACAAAACAGACCTGGAAACCAAAAACGGTTACTGAATCAGGGGGAACATCACAATTTCCACAACATCGAGAAGTTCAAGTAACTTACGTTGATGAAAATGAAAGACCCAAGACCACAAAGGCTTGGGTCCCCATCTCCAACTAATCATGTGAGTTCATGTGCAGGGTGTTCCTGGAGGAACTTTCAGCAGTCATTGGATTGTTGATAGTAGGGCATCCAGGCACATGACAGGTGACATGAAGCTTCTCTACGACGTCAAATCTATTAGAGGAGGTTATGTTGCTTTTGCTGGAGATAAAGGCGGATATATTACAGGAGAAGGAATGGTATCCAACGAGGTTGTAAGTTTTGACAAGATCAACTTTGTACAACAACTTGATCACAATCTTCTTAGCGTTTTACAAATCTGTGATAAACAGTTTTCAGTACACTTTGATGCAAATGGATGTTACGTGCTGAAACCCGGCTTCAAGATTCCAAAAGAATGGATTCTCTTATCAGCTCCAAGGATAAACGATTTATATGTCCTTGATATGAGCCAAGCAATAACAACGACTGCACAAGCAACTTGTTTTATTTCCAAAGCCACTGAAAAAGACTCTATCTCTTAGCACAGACGTATGGGTCACATTCACTTACGGAAAATGAATCATTTGGTGTCAAATGAATTAGTGAATGGTGTTCTTCTTAAAAACTTCCATCTTCAAGACGTCTGTGTTTCATGCCAAAAAGGAAAGCAAACCAAGAAGCGACATCCGACAAAGAAGATCAACACGGTGGCAGCCCTCTTGAACGTTTGCACATGGACTTGTTCGGTCCTGTCAAGCACAAAAGCATCAGGAATGATCAATACTGCCTCGTGATAACTGATGATTATTCAAGATTTTCTTGGGTGGCGTTTATGGCTTAAAAGAGTGCAACTTTCGGTATTATCAAAAACTTGATCGTTCAGATTGAGAATTTGTATAAGTTGAAGGTTAGAAGGATATGCAGCGACAGTGGTACAGAATTTAAAAATCATGCCATGGCGGAGTTTTGCACATCAAAAGGTATTCTTCACGAATTTAGTGCGGCTTATACTCCTCAACAGAACGACGTCACTGAACGTAAAAACCGTACATTGATCGAGACTGCTAGGACGATGTTGGTAGAGTCACAATTACCGATTCCCTTCTGGACTGAAGTTGTGTCCTCTGCATGTTATACATTGAACCGAGTCCTTACAGTCAAAAGACACAACAAGACCTGCTTTGAGCTTCTTCACAAACAGAAACCAGATTTGTCATATCTTGAACCGTTTGGAGCTCCTTGCACAATGATCGATCCTAATGGAAAGTTTGGGGCAAAAGCTATTGAAGGTCACTTTCTTGGTTATTCCACCCCGAACTTAAGAGTCTGGAATCTAGAGACTAAAAGGGTTGAGGAATGGTTTGAAGTCAGAGTACAAAGGCACACTTTGCCATTCAAAAATCCAGGTCAACCATGGATGTTTGAGTACTATGACTTTTTCAATTCGATCAATGTTGAAGCAGTTGAAGAAAATGCTGCGGCAAGGATGTTTTTCGAGAGTGACAATGCAACAGATTCACCGTTGGTTCGTCCAATTGTTGTCGATCAAGAACCATCTTCAGTGAATAATAATGCTCTCGACAATGAGGATTTTCATGATGCAACCGAACTGAACGAATCTTCAGAGGATGATGAATTTCTAGATGCAGATCAAGAAGCTCCAACAATAGCTGTACAAGGTACTTCGGAAGCTACAGCTCCAGTTGATAACCCCAAAACAGCTGAAGCTACTGCATCATCCTCTTCGCCAGTTCCAGGTATTGAATTGGTTGTTGATCTCAATCTCAACAATCTGGGTACAAATATTCCAGTTCCGGAAAATCCAGAAACAAGGATTCACAATACCCATCCTCAACAAAACATCATCAGGAATGTACAGAGTGGCATTCAAACAAGAAACATGTTGCGAAACAACAACAACAACGCAGGCTTGTATGCGGCGATTCGAGAATCTGGTCAACAAAACGATTGGTCTTTCGTGTGTTATGTCTCACAGGAAGAGCCAAGAACTTGGAAAGAAGCTTTGAAAGATAACTCTTGTGTTGAAGCAATGTAGGAAGAACTGCAACAATTCTAGAAACTTGGTTTCTGGAAGCTCGTAGAGAAACCTGCTGATTACAAGAAGATTGGTACCCGTTGGGTGTATAAATGCAAAAAGGACGACCGTGGAATCGTTATTCGCAACAAAGCAAGATTGGTCGTTCAATGTTTTCGTCAGATTGAAGGTATTGACCACAACGAAGTGTATGCACCTGTTGCACGTCTGGAAGCAATTCGGATCTTTCTGGCTTATGCCTCATTCAAAGGCTTCAAGGTTTACTAGATGGACGTCAAAAGTGCATTCTTACATGGTTTAGTCGAAGAAGAGGTGTATGTCGAACAGCCTCCAGGTTTTGAAGATCCTATCCATCCCGATCGGGTTTGGTTGCTGAACAAATCTCTCTATGGTCTACATCAAGCACCACGAGCCTGGTATGCAACCTTATCTAATTGTCTGCTGGAGAATGGATTTCGCAGAGGTCTTATCGATTACACTCTCTTCATAAAAGAACAAGATGGAGATCTTCTACTGGTACAGGTATATGTGGATGATATTATATTTGGTTCTACTAACAATGTTATGTGTAGGGATTTCGAGCGTGTAATGCAGGATAAATTCGAGATGAGCGCTATGGGGGAGATGACTTTCTTTTTGGGCTTGCAAGTGCAACAAACGAAGTCTGGGATTTTCATCGATTAGACTAAGTATGTTCAAGACATTCTGAATCGATTCCAGATGTCCGACACATTGCCCATTGGTACCCCACTGCAGCAAAATCACAGAATCAATCCAGACTTGAAGGGTGAACTCGTTAGCTCTTCATACTACCGTGCGATGATTGGATCCCTTATGTACCTCACATCATCAAGACCAGATATAATGTATCCAACATGCCTGCTAGCCAGATAACAAGTGAACCCGAAGGCCTCACATCTTGCAGCTGTAAAAAGGATTTTTCGTTATTTGAAGGGTTGCCCAGACACCGGTCTATGGTACCCTAAGGATGATAACTTTGACTTAGTCGCTTTCAGTGATTCTGATTTTGGCGGATGCAAAATCGACGGCAAATCCACAACGGCTGGATGCCAGTTCTTAGGAAATCTCCTCGTAACATGGAAGTGCAAGAAGCAAATTTGTGTCGCTACATCAACTTGTGAAGCTGAATACATTGCTGCCTCAAGTTGTTGCTCCCAAGTCCTGTGGATACAACAGTAAATGCGTGATTACGGTTTTGAATTCCTAACTACTCCTATTTTAGTCGATAATTCTGCTACTTTATCTATCACTAGAAATCCTGTGCAGCATTCAAAGACCAAACACATCGAAATTAAGTATCACTTCATACGTGATTGCTTTGATAAAAGGCTTATCGATGTTGTTAAGGTCCATACTGATGACCAACGTGCCGACCTTTTTACCAAAGCATTTGATAAATCAAGATTTGACTTTTTATTATTGGTAAACGGCATTAAGGTTAAGAAAGAGTAATCCACATCGGAAAATCGTTTTTGTAAATATCTTTGTGTTTTTAAAATTTATCATAGTTTGTTGATTTTAGGGGGAGTAATCCAAAATTTGAAAATTCAAAAACATCGAAAAATTTCAAAAACTCAAAAACAATAGAAAAACAAAAATGAGTTTCCTGGTGAGCAAAAGAGAAAATGATAGTACATCAGTGGTCTGTCCAAACCTCTTTGAAATGAACTTAAAATGAAAAATATGTTAAGCAGCTCTATATAAGATGTATCGGTAGGCTCACAATCATTTTAAAGTGTGCAGGGTGATATAAACTTAAATCGACTGAAGACCAGGTGGGAACCACTCATTGGCATATGGTCTTTGTACCAAAATTTCGTTTGAGAGATTGGCGAGGTTCTGAGATATGTGGTCTTTATGATGTTTATCATCTGGGTATCATGGTTGTTTCTTTTACCGAAACAAACGGAGACGAAGTCTAGATCTTCCATGATACCATACATACGTGTAGATACTGCATACGACCTCAATAAGTGATCAACAATCACATGTCCACAAAACAAGTGATAATATATCACATTTTTTCGAGAGTCAAGTTCGTTTCTTTGCTGTACGAAAGTACTGACCTGTTCACGGACTTGCTCTTGTGCCCTTCATGCATCTGAAAATCAAGTTCCTCATCAATAAGTGATTCTATCACATACGGCTTGTTTTCAATCAAAATAAGTGAGTATCTCACATTTTCATATACGTCAAAACAGATGATAAATGGTATACTCACCAGTAAGATGAACTCTCGTGCATACCTTGATACGGGAATGTGTCGTGATGTGGATGAACACCGGTCGGTAAGTATAAATCATACCTTAACGTATCCCCTCGCCATGATTACATCTGATAAGTTGAGCTTATGTGGACAACAATACGAGAATTGTTATAGGATGCTTATCTATATGTTAACAAAAAGAACAACAAGAGCGTTTTGGCATGACCATACACTGATATGATTCTCTTACCCTCGAAACTCGCAAAAAGAATGTTTGTATATATTTACTTTTCTTAGTTTCTACAACTCTGTATATATTTATTTACTGCTTTCAGTCTTTAAGTTTGAAATATTCAAAATACCAAAAAGATTTTAGGTGTGTTTTAATATAAACTTTATAAAAGCCAAAAAGATTTTATTTCTGCTTTAGTTTTGATTAACCGATGTTGGAACTCAAGTCTTCGTTGCCTGAAATCTGATGAAAACCAAAACGACTGAATCTTCATAAACGGTCAGAGTTTGCAAGTTTTGAAAGTTAATAATCAAAATTGAAAAATCTGTTTAACTTTTCAAACTAAATTGTCGGACGGTAGTTGATAAGAATTGGTCTCATATGTATCATTTGTTTATGTTAACAATATTCCAAGCAGTTGTTCTCATTACGCGTTTAGCTTTCTTGCATGTGTAGAC
The DNA here is from genome assembly GCA_030545235.1 of Helianthus tuberosus. NCBI lineage: Eukaryota > Viridiplantae > Streptophyta > Magnoliopsida > Asterales > Asteraceae > Helianthus > Helianthus tuberosus. Next base: position 190,400,708 of record CM060357.1, on the reverse strand, counting down.
ACTAAAGGCGAGGAGAACGTGTTCGATGACAAGCTTCGGAATGAAGACACAACGTGAAGGCACTCAAATGATAAAGATGATCGAGTTGCCGCTGATCACTCATCAATACCACAAGGATCAAAAGTATCGAAAATCAAAAGATTCACGCGCATAATCAAAGGGGGAGTTTATTGATACACTTCCTAGATAAAATCGGGAGCTTGTTGATACACTTTCTACTTACAACCATGGTTGTAAAAGTCGCTAGGCGCTCCCTAGTCGGTCGACCAGGGAGTTGGGAGTACTCGACCTAGGAGGAGAGTACACGGGGAGTACTCGGAGATGCTAAATTATAAAGAAATTAGTTTTCAGAAATTAAATATATGTCAAATAACATAAATTCACTAATATTTATAATAAAATACATGAAATTGATATTCATTCTTTAATATGATAGGCATAGAAATTATGTTTTATTTTATTTTATGTCAAACTCGGCCCGAGTTGACTTATTATATCCAATTTTGGCCAATGTTGACCGCATTTGATCGATTCCGAGTAATTAGTCGGAGTTGAAGAAAGTCGCCTCGGCAACCTACCTTGTAGCGACTACTCGGAGAGTACTCGGCCTTGGAGACCTTGTTTTACAACCATGCTTACAACACGTGAAGACTTTGAAGATCCTTTCCGAGAATGAAGAACCATCAAGAGATGGAGAACGAGACTACGAACCTCGCGAGCAGCATCCAAGGGGGAGTTTGTTGATACATATTGTGTGGATACAGCTCGGCTCGGTTTGACTCGGCTACGAAGTGAAGGCCGTAGTCAAGACAACCTCCTGTCTTGACTCGGTATGCTAGTTACTTCGTAATGTTCGATGTAGATGTAACTGCGTGTGTGCAGTATACATGTTAGTATTGTTTAGGTGTTATTTGTTTGTTGTTTGTTTGTTGTTTGGACCATTGAAGCAGCCCAACAACATGTCCATGATGAAGCCCAAGTCTGAGGCCCATACATATGACGAAATCAGGGCCCCAACATGTTGGTGAAATCACTTGTTGGCGAAATCCCCATAGTTGGCGAAATCAAACATGGGACGAAATCCCCATGTGCCGAAGACCTGAGGTGACGAAATCTGTGATTTCGTCGAGTCCATGTATGTTCGTCAATCCAATTTCGTCCAGAACTGGTTTTCGTCGATCATGATACTATAAATACACAGACAACAGATAGAAACAACTTAGAGAAGTCTGAATAGATTTCGGAGCGAACACACTGTAAACACACACACACTGAGAGTTTATAAGAACATCTTGTAAACATTGCTTTGTAAACGTTTTATAGATTAATACATTGGAGTGTTAATTGGTGAATCTTGTGTTTTACGTGTTCGTAACTTGGTTTAACTTACCCGTTTGGATTCCGCACTCTCGGGTTTGTCGGAAAACAGGAATAGAGGTTGACTCGATCCTCTGGGTGGACCTACACCCTCGTCGGACGACTGCCATGAATGGATTTCGAGTGCTGAGGCTGTTAAAGATGAAGTTGCCATGGACCAATATGCTCTGTACGCGGGCAACGATTGGGAAGGAGCTTGGAAAATGCACAAGAGACGAAGGAGATTTGACTTCAAGGAGGCAAGGAAGGCCGTTGATGAAGCAAACCGGAGTGTGTTAATGTTCGCAGCCAAACACAATCAAGTTTAGGGGAAAGTATTAGAAACGATATTTAAACTTAATTATGTTTGTGATACTTATATATAATAACCTATAACTTATATTCGGTAGTTATGATAAGTGTGGGTGTTGGTGATAAGCGGGTGAATTCAAAACTGTCGAAGACGGTTATTCCCGCCAAATATCAACCGCCAAATCAACGCCTATATATATGTCTGGTCCGGCGACTTATTTCGGCACCAAGACAGTTTGCATTCTTCCAAATTGTCCATTCATTCATTCGTTCACAGTTTTTTTATTCAAACTTCATCTTCATTCATTCGAGTGATCATAATTGTCATCATCATCATGTCCATCGATTCCTCAATGCCATGTTTATCCGCTGCAAGTATGGATGGTGTCCAACATACAAATGGTCTTTGTTTGTGAAAGTTTCAAGGAAGCAATGATATTACAACTTATTTAGTGAGTGAGGGTATTTGTGTTCGAAAATAGAGAGGCATTAACCCTTAGCGTTGGTTTGACAATGTGGTACGCGTAGAATTAGGAAATCATGAAAAGTAAACCCTTCCTTGGTTCAGTAAATCTTATTATTTTGTTCTACACATATATAGAAGATATACTTGGCATAGAGAGTATTAAATTACCTGGTAGGGGCTTTCTTGAGAAGACCCACCCATCAGACCCGATATCATTTTTGAAAGGATGCCCGAGGAAACTTGTTTTGATATTTCATAATTCTGTGATGACAAGCACTGTTAATCAGGTTTGTGAAAAGAGAAATTGTACTGATAACGAAACAAGAACATAAACAACTATCAAGAACACAACGTGTATATATATTTGCCAACAATGTTTACATGAGTTTATAATACATGAGTTTATAACCTACTATATATTAATATATTTTACCAAACAATTAATCCTACGCATTTCATAGAAAAAAATGAAGACAGTGAGAGTATTGGAGTACCCGGATGCCTGCTAGTTCCTTCTCATTCTCTTGAAGCATTTTCTGTGATGAAGTGGACATTAATCAAAATTTGTGAAACAGAGCAATTTTACTGAAAACGAAACAATAACACAACAACTATGAAGAACTCATTGTGTATCCATATTTGCCAACAATATATACTACCAATTGAAACAGAAATTTAAGCATAAATAAGGGTTAATACCCGCGAATCTATATTATATATGGTAATGCAGGCTTCAATTTACAATATAATTTAACTTGTGATCTAAGATTACATTTTAAGAAATTAGATGAACAAAAATTGGTAACTTAAATTCGATCTAGTGGTTTCAATCATATAGCATGACTGTTGGTGTTGTAACAATAGTATCGACTACAAATGATTGTGAAATTTTACAAGGAAGCAATGACATTATAACTTATTTAACGAGTGAGGTTGTGTTCGAAAATTCAAAATAGAGACGTTAACCCTTAGGGTTGGTTTGACAATGTGGTGCGTGGAGGTTAGAATTAGGAAATCTGAAATCATGAAAAGTAAATCATTGCTTGATTCAGTCAATATTATTTTGTTCTACACAACACATTATGTAGTAGTTATATTTATGAACAATCCAGTGTACATATTTCATAATTCAAAGGCATAGAGAGTAGTGCATTACCTGGAAGGAGCTTTCATGAGAAGACCCACCCACAAGACCCGATTTCATTTTTGAAAAGATGCCATGAGAAACTTGTTTTGATTTTTCGTAAATCTGCGATGATAAGGACCAATAATCAGGTTTGTGAAAAGAGAGATTGTACTGATAACGAGACAAGAACATAAACTACTGTGAGGGACACAATGTATATCCATATTTGCCAACAATATATACTACCAATACAACTAAAACAGAAATTTAAGCGTAACTGGGGTTAATTGTTGATGCATTTTTTGTTTGTAGCTTGTATTTTTTTTTATATTTATTCGTTTCGGTCTTTGTATAAACATTAAACGATGAATTTGTTTGATTTTGTGTAAGGTTGACCAAAGTCAAACGACATCCTCCTGTCGTTTGACTTGGCCAATCCAATTGTAAAGACATGCACTTGCCAACCAACATGGAGTGTTGTTTGGAAGTGGCAAACGACAAGTGTATAGGTATGTTATTTGGGTTGTTACCAAACTACACAATGTGTCGCTTAGAATCCAAACGACATGGGTATGTCGTTTGGTTGTTGTGGGTGTCGTTTGAAGCTGCTGGTATGTTAGTATGAATACCAGTAGTTGTCATTTAGAATACAACACCCTACACAGAGAGTTGAGAGCATTCATTGTAAACTTTGTGTCGAAATCAATATACGCAACTTTTGAGTATATCTTATTGTGTACTGATCATATGTTTCTTCGGTTTGGTGTGTTTCTTGGATTCTGCACTTGTTTACACATTTCCAACGAGAAATAAATTGTTCAAAAATCAAATCTGGACCTACATCAATACCCGTGAATATAATTTACAAAATATTCACAGTATAATTTTACTTGCTCTAAGATTATATTTTACAAAATCAATTGAACAAAGGTTGCTAACTTTATATTTTCATGATATTAGTAGTTCCTCTAGATTATATTTTACACTCATCATAATGCCCCAAACCCGCTAGATTATCTGGCCCAAAAGTAACTCCTCTGGTGCAGTTCATATTTCGAATGCAAGAACTTGGCTACTTCTTCTAGTTCGCTATTTTCGCTGAGATTACACATACGAGTTCATTAGACTTATGAGTTTTATCCAATTGAGAAGTTTAGAGCAAACTCTTCAAATCAATGGATGGATTTGTGGATGTTCTTAGTTTTATACCAAATGAGAAGTTTAGAGCATATACTTTACGAACAATCCGGTGTACATAATGTGGTTATAGGGGATGTTCTTACTTTTGTATTTAGACAGAAATGCATTAAGAATCATCAAATTTCAAATGAGTGGTTTGGTTCCTATCTATACGTACAGATGGGGTGTCATACCCCTTTACTAATCAACACAACGGCTAGGAAATAACTACCATAACCACCCTAACTTATACTAAGATAATAACACAAATTACAATTAGCTAAACTTATGATGAAATTAAGTAATTAATGCTAACATTCTCCCCCTTAATTTTGATTTTTCCTTTCATGCTTGATAGTAGGATTGGATCTTCTCTTAAATCAGAAGGGATGCTTATTAGTTCTTTTCTTTCTTCTTGTCTTTCCATTTAGTACATTCGTTTACAAAATGTCCAAGTATTCCACATCCATAACACTTGAACTTGCCCTTGTCTTTGCTTTCTTGACTCGTACTTCTTTTGCGTACTCTTCCTCTTTTGTCAAAGCTTCTTTCTCGATCTCTTCCTTGGTTTCGATTACCACGTCCTTCATCATGATGTCAACTTTCAAAATGGTTAGTTGAGTTTCCACTAAGAGTTTGTTTTTTTATGATTTTCCTCTTGTTCATCTTGACTTTTGACGCGTTCTTCAAATGATTTTATTCTTCCCACTACTTCTTCAAATGGCATTGTGTCTATTTTCAAATAATGCTAATAATTGCTACGGTAGGTAGAAACTTCTTTGGAAGTGAGTTGAATAACTTTCTCAATATTTCTTTATCCTTAATAATTGTATAAAAGCTTTTTAATTTGGTTCTTATGTTAGCTAACATGCTTACAAAGTCACTTATGTTCGGTTTCATTTTAAGAGTCTAACTCGCTTCTTAAGGTTTGTAGACGTGTTATTTGAACCATATCTGCTCCAAGGTATCGAACTTTGATTGATTCTAAACTTCTTTTATATTTTGACATTGTACAACTTGCATTAATATATATTATGGTAAGGTTTGGAATATCATTGCTTTTGTTGTATTTACTTTCTTCTTATCTACTGCTTCTACTTTTTCTTTCACATCAATCGTTTCCCAAACACCAAAACTTTTAATCTGCTATGTTCTTGCCTTTACTTGCTAATCCTAACTGCTAATTGATTCAAGGAAGAATCGTCTTACATTATTGATACTAGCTATGACTTACGTGTAGATAACTAGCTAACCAGATTTTTGTTGCTCCCGCTCCCAACCAATTTGCTAATTGTGGCTTTGTGTTCCTCACCAACTTGCTAATCAAGTATTATGTGCTCCTAGGTATTATGTACTCCTGGTCCACTTGCTAATCTGGTTTCAATGCACTAACTGGCTAAACTTGCTATACTCAAAGAACCAAAGTTTGGAGTTTTCTTGCTATACTCGATTGTCGAGTCCTTAAGCCACGGATGATGGTCAAAGGGCCTCGTCAACGTTGTAAAGATCCTGCCTTGTCGCCCTACAAGAAAGAAAACCGTTAGCCTCGTCACGGAGGACCCCGGGACCAAGCTCCGGCGTGAGAGTAAGTAAACTTGCCGGAGATAATGAGAAGTTTATTCCGACGAGTGTAACCGCCGTAATATTCTCCTTGGTGTGAATTCGAGTGAATGTGGGTGAATATGGGTCATTAATGAGGTACGAGGTTCTCGGAATAAATGGAGTGCCTTTTGTATTAAATGAGATTGGTGAAAAAATGCTTACCCTTACTGAACATATCCCCTTCCTTATATAACGAGGGTTGCTTATCTTTCTTGGACACATCACAGTGATCATCTAACGGCTTCTCGGAGATCTTGGGAGACTCAGACACCTGTCTGAGTCTCAACGGCAGGATTCCGGACTTCAGTTAATGAAGCCAGCTGTGAGTACTTGTTTTCGGCGATACCCTTTCTCTCTCTCCGTCATGCATTAAATATGTTGCAGAACCTTGGATCCTTTCTCGTTTCCCGCCTTTTCTATATTTACATTCCAAAGAGAAAAGTCTTGGTGTGGGCTCATGCAGCGGCCCAAATGCTGGAAGCCCAAGACGGGTTCACTAGGCTACCAGTGGGCCCCGTCGTCATCGATGAACCACCAAATGGTTGGAGTTTTTTTTGCAATTCTCAACGAGTCCCAAAGTCTCGGAGTTACTTGCTACTTGTTGTTCTTAATTAAGTTGGCAACTTGAGAGTCCGCAATTTTTTGGTGAATGCAAAATAAGTTGGTGAAATTTGGATATGTTGCTACTCTCGATTCATTGTGGTGGGTGCATAATGAATTCGAAGTTTGTATGGGTAATGATGCATGAGGGTAACTGGATGAGCGAATAACTTCATTGAAAGGATTAAATATTGGAAGAAATCAAAAAGGACAATAGTGGCGGTTCACCGAGGTGTCACAACAGCAGCTACACTCATGTGAGTGAGGTGTTGTATGATAGTTTGGTGGTTCCTATTTATACATAAAGATGGGCGTCAAACCCCTTTACTAATCGACATAACGGTTTGGGAATAACTACTATAACCGTCCTAACCTATACTTAAATAATAACTAACTAAACTTAGGATAAAATAAATAATTACTTCCAACACATAATTCATTAAACAAATTTAAGGCATAAAGATTATTTGATTACCTCGCGTATGCGTATTTGATAATATGCATCTTTGAGCTGCTTTATCTGTGCTGACAGGAACATTCAATCAAAATTTGTGAAAAGAGCAATTGTATAATGTATTTCCATATTTGCCAACATTATATACTGCCAAACTGAAACTGGAACTAAAGCCTTTTTGTTTTAACAACCAACTAATTACTCCTCGAGCACACATGCATGGGATAGAACTATAACTACAATTTACAAGATTACTCAACTTGTTCTCTAAGATTACATTTTAAGAAATTATTTGATGACAATTGCTAACTTTGATTTTAGATGATCTTATTAGTTTTCTAGAGTTCTTTTAGTTGTCAAATTTACATTTATTTTAATTATTAACAAATTTATATATTATCAATTTTCAACACACTTGTGTTGTCCCTGTTTGTACCTCACGCATTAGTGGTTTGTTGTGCACCTTATGTTTGTATGTTTGTCCTTGCAAGTTTTTTTTTTTCTTTTGTGGGTATTTAAGGCTAGGTTTTGTGGTGTTTGACTTCACTTGGAAGCTTTCACTTTCTTTCTCTAAACCACTCATGAAATACCACCGGCTTTCTTTACGTTCGTTGTCTATCCTTTGCCTCTACGTTGTTTCCAGGTGGATTCTTGCAATTGTTTTCTTCGTTTTGGTTTTTTGGGGTTTCTAGTCTGTCATTAAAGACTGCTGGTAATGCTTCGACAGTTCTGTTTCGATGTTATGTTGGGGTTTTGTGTTGTTTTGAAGGATTTGTTGGTGCATGTCGTTTTTTGTGTGTTCTATGGCCATAGAAGACGACGGCTAACACGTCATTGTTTCTTTTCATAATTTCTGGTTGGGGTTTTGTGTTCCTATGAAGGATTTGTTGGTGCATATGTTTTTTTTATCTAGGATTTTGGTTTATAGGTATTTTTGGATGTTTGGATCAGACCTTTTGAGTTTTTAAAGGTCTTTGAAGGTGTAACGATAATGTTCATCAAAATCTTTTATGGTTTCGTAGTTGTTGTAGTTGTTGTAGTCTTTGTGATATTTGTTTGTTGGATCGATGAAGATGACTTATAGCTCATCGGAGACCATTAGCTATGATGTTGCTTTAGACTTGGTTTGGTAACTTAAACTACAGTCATCCATTCCTTTGATCTTTGTTTTATGGTTATTTTGATGTTGATTATGGCCATTCAGGTGTGCAATGTTATTTGCATGCTCTATGTTGGTCAATACAGTTGTTGTTGTTTAGTGATGTATAACTCGCTTATCCTAAGTGGTTCAAAACAGTGTGATTCTGAGAGCCACAGTTGTGATGTTGGCTAGATTAGGCTCTTGGTATTGTATGTTGTCACCATACTACACCTCTAAGCTACGTTGTTTAAGTGTTTTGTTGAAGGTTATCGTAGTTTGTGCATACAACGTTAAAGTGTTGTGTTGTGCATGTGTGATAGTCGTATCGATTCTCAACACTTTGGCACCTTGGAACACTTTGATGTTTTTTTCTTTGTTACTTATTTATATAACATCAATTTGCACCCACCTCTTAGCTTCGCTGTTTAAATGTTTTGTTGACGATTATGGTTGTTTGTGCATACAACCGTATACTGTTGTGTTGTGCCTGTGCCATAGTCGTCTCGATTCCTTTTTGAACAGTTTGATGTTTCTATATTTATTTATTTTTTAGTTTGCAACATATGTAGGCTATGTTTCCCTAAGCCTCATGATTTATTGTTCTCTTATTTGATGTTGCAGTTTTTGGTTTCTGACATCATTTGGAAGCTATTATTTGTTGGGATCTCTTGGTTTTCTACATTCCACCCGTGTTTTCACTTATTTGATGTTGCAGTTTCTCGTGCTTTGAAAATGAAGGAAGGCTGGCGTCCAAAAAGAGACCGACCGGCTAGACCAATTGGAGGACCAAACGCTTAATGCAGATGGGAAAACCGATTGTGGTATGAAGATGCATTAGCATACCTTAGGCGCACTAGGTTCAGTCGTTTAGTATAGAAAAAGTTTGTTAACATTGTAATGTTTTTAACCCCATATTTCACCGAGATTCCTCCTTCACTTAATTTCTTTCCACATCTCCTTTGTTAACTTCAAGTTCACAATTTGTAAGAGTTGTTCCTTCGATACCGATTCAAACAAAAGCGCCCTCAATGACTTTGGGTATTTCTTCCCCACCTCTTGTGAGGATGGGCATTATAAGCAAAAGTGCACATGTTTCTTTATATCACACCCGCTTTTTATTAGTTTTGTTAAAGATATATATAAAATAGATTTATTTGGTGTGTATTTGATTTTCAGGACAAACAAACCCCAGTTGAACAAAGGAAGCAAAACCGGATGAAATCTTAAGAAATAGTAAAAAGTTGTCCAAACACACTTCACGTCTCAAACCTCGAAAACTGCCAGCACCTCTAGAAGACCATTGCACGAAGCCCAGACCAGAAAATTCTAGACATGCCCCATGCCTCCCAGGCACACCCCGTGTCTCAACACAAAACGACAAAAAGTTTACTTCTGGAAGATTAGGAAGATCTGGTAGCACGCCCCGTGCCTGGGTGACTAGATATAGCCAGTGGTGACCAAGCATGCCCCTTGTCTGGCCAACGAGCAGCCTATAAATAGAGGGGTCAGCGAGCAAACTATAAATAGAGGTTTTTGGCCTCCATTACTCTATTCTCTAATCATAGTAATCATTAATAAAAACTCAAGAATCATTAGCGTTATCAAGCCTTTGATGGTTAATATAATCTTTGCAAGTTTGATGAAAACTATCACCATGACCATTCTTGGCTAAGATTTCTTGGGAGTGTTTGAGGAAACTGACCCCCTTGATCGGGAGTTAACTGAAGCAAATTATGGTGAATAAGGTGTGTGTGTGTTAATGACTTTAGGTACGTAGGTGTTTATTGAATGTGAATGCAGTATTAGTGTCGCCATTAACTTGGGCCATAAGTTTTTCAGCTTAACCCTTATAAAAATACCAATAATCTTGTGTCGCCATTAACTTGGGACATTCATTTTTTTCTATATCTATGTAAGTCAAAACATGTTGATGCTTTGAAAGGAGGTTAAAGGTTTTGAGATTGGACTTTGGGTTTGTAAGATCTAGTCGATGTGTAAGTGTCTAAGTGATAATATGCTGAAATTTAAGGGTAGAAAAAGAAAAAAAAACTCAAAAAAGTAAAAAAAATAAAAAAAAAATAAATAAAAGAATAAGGAAAAACCAAATAAAAGAGTTCGCTGTAGTGAAATGAGTTTTGTGAATTCTTATTTATATAATGTAATGTCTAATTTACTTTTCAGTTTAACAAAATTAAGAAAAATAAAATGTTTAAGAAAATAATATTAAACAATAAGGGAAAGGGATGAACTATGAAGGGGTAGGATGAAAGAGGATACTTGTGTGGCGATAATTTAATGAGAAATCATACCCACTAGCCTTGTTATAATAATTCTTTATCTGAATGTTTATTAATCCTAGTTAATGTTTTAAATACCGGTTCGTACCAGCCGGTTATACTGGTAATATCGGTTTTCGGATGTGCTTAGCCGGTACGAAACACCCTGATAAATTTGGAAACGGCAGCCGGCTTGTACAGCCGGAAAAATGTGAAATACCGGTACAAAGTGATATGTCAGACCAAGGTAAATTTTGGATTTTCTTTTTACAATTTTATTAGGCCCATCAGCTTACTCCATATTTTTAACCTAGCGCTTTTCGATCTTCTTTGGCTTACGATTCAACCGATCAAAATTCAAACGCAGCATTCATCACTTCATTCCTTCGTCTTCAACTCTTCATCGCTTACGCTTCCATCCCTTTGTCAACATCACTTCGTGGCTTTCACTTTGATTCAATATTTCAGGTATCCCATGCTACTGGTTTCACTCTTTTGAAGTTGTGATTAATTTTAGTTAGTTGTTTGAAGTAATCATGTGTATATATCCACATGTATATATAGTGTTTTATGATTGTTGGGAGTTCTTAACATGTGTGAAAACATGTGGCACTGTTGAATTTTGATTCTGTCATATTTTGTGTAGGTTTAATATGTTTTGGGTTATTTAATATATTATATTAAATCAACTTATGCAGATAATATGGAACTGAAGAATAAGATTGTATACTTTTGGATCATCTCTTTTACTATGTACTAATTCTGGATTGTTTTTTTTACTATGTAATTATGCACTTTGGGTTATTTTTTGAGTTGAAGCTATAATTTATGGAACAGTTAATTACTGTTTTCGTCCCTGTGGTTTGTCAAAAATCACTATTTCAGTCTAGTAGTTCAAAAATTGCGATTTCAGTCCGTGTAGTTTCACTTTCATAACTATCTCAGTCCATGTGGTTTCACTTTCGTTACCATTTCAATCCATTATTCTGTTAAGTACAGAGACTTAAATGGTTACGAGGTGGACTGAAATGGTTACGAAAGTGAAACCACAGGGACTGAAATCGCAATTTTTAAACTAGTGGACTAAAATAGTGATTTTTGACAAATCACATGGACGAAAACATTAATTAACTCTTTATGGAATTATAGAATAAACTAGTTAACCCAGTTGAACCATCCGTTACAATCCGATTCAACCGGTTGAACCATTTTTTAGTCCAACCGAGTATTATTAAAAAACCTGTTATTGAAACATTTTCCTAATAATACTTTAATACTTTGTAAGTCATTAATAGTAAATGTTATAATCCATTTATTAATAATTTCTTATATCATTGTTGTTTAAATTGAAAGAAGAGATATTAGATTTAAATAACCTTATATTTTTTTTGCACTTTCAACTTACGAATTTTATGACACCACTCTTAACTTTCAACTTATTTTTCTCCGTCAATGCCAAATTAACTGAACCCTAATCCAGTTGTTTGGTGACGTGGCGTCTGGCATCAAGTAACTAAGTTAGGGTTCCGTTAGTTTGGGATTGCCGAAGAAAAATTAGTGGAAAGTTGAAAGAAGCATAATACAATTCGAAAGTTGAAATGCTATCGGTTAAACTTCTAACTTTTGAGATTCCCAAATCATCAAATTTTCATTGATTTGTAATTCAGTTAATAGAAGCTATTCATTTAGCAATTTTTTTAAACAACAAATCTACCAGGCTCCTACTCCCAAACTAATTTAACACATTTAAACAACAAATCTACTAGGCTCCTACTCCTAAACAATAAATCTACATGCCTCGGTTTGAAGCCGAGATCTCCTATAAGGCAAGATACTCTATCAAGTGGGATAGTCCCACATTAGCTATTCATATAGTATGTAGTATATATATTAATATACTTACTTCGGAAAATAATTCTTTCACACGAAATGCGTTCTCAAGTTGGCTCTCAAGTTGCTTGACGACTTCTTCCATTGATGGACGCAAGATTACCGTGGCCGAAACGCAACAACCTGCAATACAATCAAATTCGAACAAAGGTCGATCAAATTTTTTTTGACCGATTCGCATATGTATTAAAGGATCTATCATCTTCTCCAGTGTTCCCTTAGAGTAGGCTTTGTTTGCCACATGGGCAAGCCCTTTTTCACTCTCCCTAAGGTAAATTGGGCAATCCGCTATTCTCCCACATAGAATTTCATACAAAACTACTCCAAAACTATAAACATCAGCCTCAACTCGTAAGAAACGGACTATGTCATATGGGTCTAAGTAGCACACTCTGCCGCGGTTCTTAGAGTAGAGGCCTTCAATTCTTAAATCCGAAGGAAGGAATACCGAGAAGCCAAACTCAATAATCTTTGCCCTCCAATTCTCGTCCAACCCAATGGCGTGCCTCCCTATATCACGGTTGAGAATAATCTTTTTATTACTACTTGTATTCTTGCTACCCTTCTCGCAATGAAGGTAATTCAACGCGCGTGCAACATCAATGCAGATTTGCAAACGTTTTTCCCAAGGTAAATTCTCCTTGCGTTTTACCCTAGCTGAACTCCAACCGCTGTTCTTTTCCAAATAATCATCAAGGTATCCGTTACAAAAATTCTCGATGATAAGGATCATGTTGGAGCCTTCAATACAAAATCCAAGTAGGGCTACTATGTTGGGGTGCTTAACACTTGTAAGCTTTCCGATATTGTTATAAAAATATTCTTCATCTTGCCCGTCATCTCTAGAAATGATATGTTTTATAGCTACAGTGTTGGGTCTGTCGGGATGTTCGCCATTTTTTTTCCCTGCTGTAGATGAAGAACCTTCTATATCAAAAAGGTTGAGTTCTGCTCTATACAAGTTAAAGTACTCTGAAGATTGAATTCTACATGTTTCTGAAAAATTATTGGTTGCTGACTCAACATCTTTATGAGGAATCATTAAGTGTCTCCAGTTGTTTATCTGGAAATATGTAACAAGGAATGAGAGTTGCACCCAATGTTTTAAAAACCGGTAAATACCGGCAGGTTATACCGGAATTACCGTTTTCGGATGTAAATCCGGTCCGAAACACCCCGGTAAGTAGGAGAAACGGCATAGACTTTGTACCGCAGGTAAAATCCGGTATACCGGTTTGAACCGTTATACCGGTACCGTCTCAGGTCTGTTTTTGGGTTAGGATTTTACTTTTTATCGTTTCATCTCCATGTTTACTCTTAGCTTTAACCTAACAACTTTTAATATTTTATCTCCATTGATCAAATTCAAAACTTGCTTCATCACTCCATCATTCGTGACTTGTCCCAGACTTCTATCTCCCCATCGTTTGTTCCAGATTTCCATTTTAATCCAATTTTGGATTATTTTTTGAGTTAATGTTGTAATTTATAAAATTATACAATTAACTAGTCAACCCGGTTGAACCGCCCGACACAACCCGGTTCAACCGGTTAAACCATTTTTGTGCCTAATCCGGTATAATTAAAAAAACCAGATTTTAAAACATTGGTTGCACCTTAAACTTGCTAGAAAATTGAGAAAGATATTAAAAAGAAATTGGAGTAAATTGAGTTTGGTCCTGTGATTTAGTTTCTATATTATTGTGGTTTTGGTCCACAACACTAACTCCATCCAACTTATAATTAAATCCTTGAGTAAACTGCGATTTTGATCCCTAATCTTTAGTCCCAGTTCCAATATATTTTCATGTCTTGCTAAAAATATTCTATGGTTCTAATCTTTGCATTTTCAATCCAATAACTTTAATTCATTTATTTTTTCAGTTAAAATAAAGGGTATTTTAGCTTTTTTGTTTAGTGCACAATTTTTAAAATAAAATATACAAGGTTACTATAAAATTAAATAACATAAATAATTGGAAAATAAAATAAGCATATTAACCATAAGGGGGTGGAGGTGGTCACTAGTGATAAAATTCTATCACTCACAAGCACCCAATCAAGTTCCGCCATGTCATCAACCATTTTTCCATCACTCACAATCTTTTTTGGTGGCAATGGTCATCACTCACCACCACAACCAACAAATTCCCCCCAACCAACAATTACCCTTACAAAAAAACCATCATGGGCCGTGAAGAAAATAACGAAATTTGAATTCGTGGTGCTATAACGCATTGTCGTTTAGATGGCGGTGGACTTCCACGCGTTGTCGTTGGTTATCACGCAAAAACAATGCATCGCCCCCTGTGGCCTAACCCCATTCACCCCACCCAACAACCACTAGCCACATTGGAATTCAAATTTTCCATGATTTATTTATTATTAACTATGGTTGCATATATTCAAAAAATTGATTTTAAACTTTTTTACGTTGATTAAACTGATTTTGATTATGTTTAAATTACTAGTGTCCGAAAATATTCTGTTTTTTAGTCCTTTTTGTAAGATCTACTTTAAAAAAAATTACCTAATTACAAAATTTTCCCACTTTTATACCAGGTTTTCAGTGTAAAACATACAATTTTAACAACCTTGAGTGGTTTTTAAATGTTTAATAAAACCGTAGTAAATTTGAATTCTTTATAAAAATACACAAGTTTATATCACAAAATACAATAAAAGTTAATTACATAAACAGTTTTAATAATAAATTGTAGTAAATATGTGAACTAGAAAAGTTACTTACATTTCAATCATTTAATTTAACAAAAACTTTATGAAAATTTATACCACAAGACTATTTGTAATAAACTCTGTAATAAATATTCTTTATAATGATTCTTGTAATATTTTTAAACCATAAATTACATATGAAAAGAAATATGTAACACCATGACATAAGACAAACATTTTATTTTGTATTTTTTATTATTTAACTTAATTATTTATTTTCTATTTTGTGTTTTACATTTTTAATAAAAGTATAATTAAAGTGTAATTTGGTTTTTTTTTATTTTTTTCAATAAGGTAACATGATTTTTACAACCTTGTTAAGTGATTGGATTGAAAGTGCAATAATTAGAAATTATAAAATATTGCAATTTGAATCAAACCATAAGGACCAAAATTGCAATTTACTCTAAATCCTTATCACATGAGTTGGATGGAGTTAGTATAGTGGATCAAAGCCGTAATAAAATAGAAAACTTGGTATTAAACCTTAGGAACAAAATACCGCACTTTACTCGAGAAATTGTGAAGATCAAATTGTGATAGCGATGCTTTAAAATCTAAAAATGAAATTCAAACTATTACCCGACCTTTTCCTATCCTAGGTTCTCTCCTTATGGCGCTACGCAATTATCGCTGTTGTTCCGTTTTAATATCCCTATGTACTCTCAGTCTATTGGTTTAGGCCAAGATATCACAAAGAGAGAATACTATTTTATTGTTTCGGAACAACTCTCTTGCATTCACATTCATACAACTTGCAATAAATAGACATCTTTTAACTAAATCAAAGGGAAAATAACTATCCACTAAAGCCATGACTTGCTAAACTACCTATGATCTATAAAAACAATCAAATAGATGTGACAAAAATAAAACTCCTGGTGACCCATACCTATTTGACCCATCTGTGACAAAAATAACTATCCACTAAAGCCATCACTCGTCATATATATGTTAATTAAATTTTCTATTCTTCCTAAAGTCTGTTAAATTCTAATAATAACAATAGGAAGGAAATAGAGTAGTATTGGACTTAAAAAAGAAAATACAATATAACGATCGAGGTCTTACAATATTCTCACGCTGCAGCTGAAGTTCCAATGCTTTTTCCAGTTGAGAGACAACATAATCAATGCGTGGGCGCCGCTCTCCCTCTTCCTTTAAGCAAGAATATGCTGTTTCTGAATATTTGACAAGTGAAAACGGCGACATATGATTCCAAAGATCAGAATGGATTATATCCTGGAGCGTTTTGTTTTCATAATGGTCTTTGGCCAACGGAGCAAGAAACGTATTAGCCTCGTTCTGAATATACGCAGTCCTCCCACACAATATTTCAAAAAGAACAACCCCGAATGAATAGATGTCCGACTTGGAGGACGCACCTTTGATCTTTTCAATTTCAGGGTCCATGTACCCAGATATGCCAATAGGTTCACAAGGGACAACCTGGTCCATTCGGTTAACCGGTTGTTTGATGGAAAATGTAAAACCGGATAACTTAGGTTCCCAGTTTTCGTCCAACAAAATTGTGAAGCTATTTATGTTACGGTGAATAACACCGTAACTGCGCTTATGACCATGGTGGAGGTAACTCAACGCCCGAGCCACACCAATACTTATCCTTAATCTCCGCGCCCATGATGTAAGATTCGGGCCGTTAAGATGCTTCACGAGGCTTCCGTTGGCCTCTTGCCTTATTACGATGATCTTCTCATTTTTCTCATCGCAGAACCCGATAAAGGAGACTAGATTTGTATGCTTGAGATCAGAAAGCATTGAAATTTCGTTCCAGAACTCGATGTCTCGGACCCCAAACTTACGATCTAGCCTCAGCGCAACAATCTTCATCCAGTTCCCCGACATTAAGAGTCTCCCACTGTATGCTGATCCAGATCCACCCTTTGTGATGAACTTTTCATGATGAAAGTTGAAAGTGGCTTTTTGTACGTCTTCAAGAGGGATTTGTAAGTGAGCAAAGTTGGTGGTGAGTGTTGACGCCATACTCTGAACAGAAGCAGCCGCGGAGAAGTAGATCTAGAGAATAGCAGGAAGCATTGGGCTACAACTTACAAATGGTATGATCAAGGTAACTAGGTAACCACACACATATATATGTATAAAATATATACAAGTAGCCTCCATCATGTTAGCGACCTTTTTCCTTTTCCTTTTAACTAGGTAACCTTAATTAATTGAATAAATATAAGATATTGGATTTAGATAACCTTAACTTTTACTAATTGTCTGATAGCAACTTTTGATTGGTATCACACCATTCTCAACTTTCAACTTATTGGTCGATAGCACTCTCAAACTATCGACGACCCAAAACCACCTACCTTTAACCCAAATATTTAGTTCAAAAAAAAGTCACAAAAACAAAAAGTTTTACGACGACCGACGTTTTTTTACGCTTTTAGCCCTTTTTACTAACTACTAACCCAAAACCACCTACCTTTAACCCAAGCCTAACCCTTTCCCAAGTCCTGTTGATATTTACAAAGGTTTATAGTTAAAAAGAAGTAGAATTGATTGCTTGGCAAGCATATGGTAGAAGTAAGTTCAATGTCGGTCTCGAGTGTTTCACAAAAATACATCTTCGGCCGAATGTTAAGTGATCTTCCGTGAGGTATGTGAACTTGTATATAAATGAAATTTTAAAGAGACATGTTTTGCCCAAATAAGTAATTTCTCTTATGAAACGTTCTAAATAAATCATAATGAATAGGATTGTTAATAGTATAAAAATAAAACCTAATAAAGATCTTGGATTCCCGACACTCAAGACAAGCTCAAAACTTCTCTTCTACCCATTACATTTGGGTGTGTAAGCCACATAATAAATAGTTTTGCTTGAGGGCAAGCAAAAATTCAAGTGTGGGGGTACTTGATGTGTGTAAAATGCAACATATAAATTACATCAATTGAGACATAAAACTAACTTTTTTTAGTACTAATATTGGAAAAAGTGTGCTTTTGTCTTCCTTTTGTATTTTCAGGATCAAATGAGCTTAAATGAACAAAAGGAACAAATATGCAGCAAAAACTAACATAAATACAAAGAAAAGGAATAAACGTGGCATGCCCGACCCTTCGACAGCATTCTCCCAAGCAAAAACAAGAGATCAGAAGGCTGACCATGGCCCCGTGCCGAGCGGACACGGGGGCATGGACAGGTGTCTGTAGAAAATGACAAAGTGATAGAAGCTTCTATTCCCAGCACGAGGGCGTGCCCAGCTCAGCACAGGCAGTGGTCAACGCTAAGATTTGTAGAATCTTCCAAATCTTGATAGTACAGATACACTTCTGCACACGGGGGCGTGTGGAGCCTAATGCAGACAATTGTAATTAATGAAGAAAGAGAAAGTGGATGACCACGGGTCGTGTCCAGCGGACACGTGACCGTGTCCGGGCTTCTGTACAGGCTATAAATAGGGGTGCTTGGCTCATTTCAAATGCATCCCTTGGCAAACCACCTCTCTCCCACTTCACCACCACTCCACCACCATTACAACACCCACATCCACCACCATCATCAATCATCCACCTTAGAGTGTATGTAGTAGTCCTCGGGATCCAAGATTGATCGTAAGAGTTCTTGTCAATCAAAGGACCTGTTTGGCTAAGTCTCTTACATTACTTGGTGAAGACAAGCATTTAATGTAATACTTTTGATTTTTTATCTTTTTGCACTTTTTATTTGGTTTTGTATTAATGAGTTTAATAACTAGTTTCTTAAGTTGAAGGTCAAACTTTCTTATCATTTGTCAGTGGTGTCTTGGCATTATTTTACTGTCTATATAAAATAAAAGATTTTCACCATTCATATCTCTACGGTCTATAAAGAGATATGTTGGCTACCTGGTCGGGGGTTAAGGGAATGGTTTGGTAAGGTTCTTGCCTTGTTCAGTGTATAGATCCTGCAAGGAACTGGGTCAAGCTTACTAGGACCTCCTTCAATACCCACTCGTATTGGATGGTAGGGGTGCGAATGGTTTGATCCCCTCTTATGTAAACAACTATTAATACATTAACCCGGCAACTTGGGATTGAATCCCTGCTGACTCAAACCACAACTTCGCCTTCAAAAGAGGGGTCTACCACATTACGCATTAATAACTTAATTAATTATCTTTCAATATTCCGACCCGTTGGGAGTGTATCCTTGCTGACACAAACCACTGGGTTGAGGGTAACGTCACCTTCAAAAGAGGGGCCTACTACTGTAACTAAGATAATCTCTTAAAAAATGCAAAAGTGCGGAAATCATCAAAGGTTACATTAAAGGCGAGTCGGATCCAAGTGATTCATCTTGTATATCTGTTTTTATTTTTATTTTCATTTTTCAGCATTTTAGTTTTTATTTTTCATATTTAAAACATTTTCTAAAAAATTTGATTTAATTAGACATTGAGGATAAACCGATACTAAAAGCTCGTGTGTCCTTGGACGACCTCAGTATCTTACCAACGCTATATTACGTTCACGATGGGTGCACTTGCCCATGTGTGTGTTTAGTGTTAGTAGAATATCGTGTTTTATAAATTTAAAACTTGACTAATGTGTTAAAAGGGGCTTAAAATATAAAAAAAAATATATATATCACACCCAACACACACCAAGTTTTTGACGTCGTTGCCGGGGATACAAGGATTTTAAGAAAGCTATGAATCAACAGCCTAATCGTTTTTCTTATTTTCCTATTTTTTTAGGATTTTTCTAAATTTTTCATCTTCTGCAGACTTCAGCACGGGGCCGTGTCTGGTCGGACACGGGCCGTGCCCAGCATCCTTACTAGCAGTTTTTTATTTTCTGAGTTACAGAAAGGTGAGCACGGGGTCGTTTCGGTGCAGCACGGTGCCGTGTTGAACTTTCCAGTAACAGGGATCTAGAAAATAAACACTGTAACCACGACCACGGGGCCGTGGTCAGCGACCACGGGGCCATTGTGAGACTTCTGACTAGTAATCTGTTTGTTTTTTTCACAGGACTTGGAACCCAGGCACCGCATCTGAACTTCCTACGCAGTGTATGAGCTCCAGTTCCAATAAAGACATAAAAGAACCTCTAGCTGAACCCGAACGCTTTCTGAGAAAAAGACTTAAGGCTAAAATCCAAAAGAAAGTTTCGGGGGATCCACTTCCAATGGCGGATCCACTTCTCGGCGATGCTATCAATGCACCGAATGTTGATGCCAACAACTTCGAACTTCGGCCGCATTTGATTCAAATCCTCCAAAACTCCGCAACTTTCCATGGGCTTGCGGACAAAAGATCCCCACTTACATATTACCAACGTTTTGAAAATATGTGATATTTTTCGAATTAATGGGGCATCAAACGACGCTATCCACCTCCGAATGTTCACGTTTTCACTAAAAGACCGAGCTAAGTCTTGGCGTCACACCCTCCCAAGTGCTTCGGTAAACACTTGGGATGAACTAGCCCAAAAGTTCTTATATAAGTATTTCCCTCCTTCTAAAACTGCTAAATTAATGGCTGAAATTAACACATACTCACAAGAGGATGGGGAATCCTTATATGAAACTTGGGAAAAGGTTCAAGGAACTATTAAGAAAATGTCCTCATCATGGTCTTGCGGTGTGGCAACAAGTATCCACTTTCTATAACGGGTTATTGCCACACACAAGACAAACACTTGACTCTAGCTCCGGGGGACTTCTAGGTAATCGTCGCCCAAATAAAAGTTATAATCAAATTTAGAAAATTGCTCAAAACAATTTTCAGTGGCACACTCCCCGAGTGTCGCAACCCCCGTCCCCTACTAAACCCGGGAACGGGCGGCCGCGGCCAGTTTGGGTGGTATCTGTATTTTATCCATTTTGGCAGCGGAAATTACATCAGGATCGTAGTTAGGAAATATTTTATCAGAGTAAAATACCACACTTTCATAATATTAAACATGTGAGAATAATCCCAAGTTTTTAAATGCACACGATTTCATAGGGTTAATCCCTATTTTATTTAATAAAAACATCTCTTCATTTTTAGGTAACTTTATTGCCACTTTTCCAAGCCTTCATTGCTGTCCAGCTGGCTTCTATTTGACTTTCACATTTTGTTACCTGAAACGCGTTTAAAAACATTTTGTCAGTGGGAAATACTGGTGAGTGAATTCCAGTTTAATCAAGTTTAACAAAGACCATTGGACAGTATTGAGGGCGGTCGCGCAATTACATTTGTTTCCATCTATTCAATTACCACCCACGGTACTGTCAACCCGACTTGTGGTCATGTTACTCCTCGCAAGGTAGTAAAAAATTTTGTATACAAAACCCCAACATACCGACGATAATTGTAGAATACAAATACTCAATCACTGTTTAATATATCAATAATTAAGTGAGGTTTTGTAAAAACAGTTTACAAAAAGGAGATTACTCACATTGCTGTCTAAGGTTTTCTTTAAGGGTTTCCTGGTGATTATCTATAATTTACACAAATGCACACGCGTTAGTATAATAACCCAATATTTATATTAATGATACCCTCCCTGAGACGGCATTCCAACGACTACGTCGGGCAGAACCACGACAGCCGTTATGGAACCCAGGATCAATCGGGCAGCGTATCTAATACGTAATTGGGGTTATGATACTTACAACAGAGCGGAACTTCGTTATTTAGGGGTTATAATACCCGGAAATTATGTTAACTCTTTAGAATTTCAAGAGAGAAAGAAAATGTGAACGGATTGAAAGTGAAACTGATCGGCCCTATTTATAGTTGTGATCTTGGACTCTCTCGCGGCCCGCGTAAGCCGAAGGGAACCCCTTCGCGGCCCCCGACGTAGGCTAGTAGGGCCTAGCTGTGACCAGTCATTGAACTAGCCTTCACACGCGTTGTGCCACGTGGCAGCACCGGGTGCGGCCTGGTGGTTGAGTTGTCGTGGCCCGCGTAAGACCAAGGGATGGTCTTCGCGGCCCGCCAGGAACAAAGAAAAATTGTTTTTAATTATTTTTAATGAAAATAAAGGTATTCAAGGCCTGTTTTCGCATATGGGGTGAATTTTAAGACATATTGGGATATTTTAAATATATATTAGGGTGTTGGAATATATTTTGGAGGGTTGTTATATCCTCCCCACCTTGTTTTAGAGCTCGTCCTCAAGATCTACTGGAATAGATAAGGATATTTCCTTTGCATTTCTGATTCAAGCTCCCATCTATACTCTGGTCCTATTTTGGAATCCCATTTCACTTTAACCAGAACTAATCTCTTATACTTGAGATTCTTAACTTTCCTGCCTTTAATTTGTAGAGGTCTTTCCACAAATTTAAGTTGTTCATTTACCTCTATATCCTTAAGAGGTACTACCAGTGAGTCATCAGCTAAGCATTTCTTGAGATTAGATACATGAAATACATCATGTATTCCTGCCATTTCCTCTGGCAGTTGTAGCTGATAGGCTACAGGTCCTATTCTTTTAATAATTTCAAAAGGTCCAATATACATGGGGTTTAACTTTCCCTTTTTGATGAATCTGACTACTCCTTTCTAATTAGAGACTTTCAATAACACTTTATCTCCTACTTGAAATTCCAGTGGCTTACGTCTATTATCAGCGTAACTCTTTTGTCGATCATGTGCTGCTTTCAATCGTTCCTTGACTTGAATGATCTTATCGATTGTTTCTTGCATTATCTCAGGTCCTGCTAGTTGCTTTTCTCCAATTTTTGCCCAACAGACTGGGGTTCGGCACTTTCGTCCATAAAGTGCTTCGAACGGTGCAGCATTGATACTTGTGTGATAACTGTTATTATAAGAAAATTCTATTAATGGTAAATGATCGTCCGAATTACCTCTAAAATCAATTACACAAGCTCTAAGCATGTCCTCCATTTTCTGAATTGTCCTTTCGCTTTGTCCATCCGTTTGAGGATGATAAGCTGTGCTTAGATTCAACTTGGTTCCCATTGCTTTTTGGAAACTTGCCCAAAAATGAGAGGTAAAGTGGCTATCTCTGTCAGAAACAATTGATAAAGGAATTCCATGTAATGAAACTATTTTATTTACATACAATTTAGCTAATTGTTCCCTATGAAAAGTTTCCTTCATTGGTAGGAAATGAGCTGACTTAGTTAGCCTGTCTACAATTACTCAGATTGTATCATTACATTTCTTTGTTTTGGGTAATTTGGTAACAAAATCCATTGTTATCAATTCCCATTTCCATACTGGCATTTCTAACTGTTGCAATAAACCAGAAGGTTTCTGATGTTCAGCTTTAACTTGGGAACAGGTTAAACATTTGGAAACATAAGTTGCTATATCCTTTTTCATTCCTATCCACCAGAAATTCTTTCTTAAATCTTGGTACATCTTATCACTTCCAGGATGTATTGTATACTTAGACTTATGGGCTTCGTCTAGTATACGGTGACATAGGTTTCCTAATTTAGGTATCCACATTCTTTTCTTATGGAATCTCCAAATTCCATATGTTCCTTAATCTAATTCCTTAATCATTCCTTTTAATTTTTCAGTATCATCCTTGATTACTGATTCTTGTGCTTTTCTAATCTAATCATTTAAATCTACCTGTAGGTTTAACTTAAGAGAACGCACTCTTTTTGGCTTTTCATGATACTTCCGACTTAAAGCATCAGCTACTACATTTGCTTTTCCTGCATGATACTTGATATTACAATCATAATCACTAAGTATCTCCATCCAGCGTCTTTGTCTCATATTTAATTCTTTTTGCCCAAAAACATACCTTAAACTCTTATGGTCGGTGAATATGGTAAACTTACTACCGTATAGATAATGTCTCCAAATTTTAAGGGCAAAAATTATAGCTCCTAATTCAAGATCATGGATTGAATAATTCTCTTCATGATTCTTAAGTTGTCTGGATGCATAAGCTATAACCTTTTGGCGTTGCATCAACACGCATCCATAACCTAACTTAGAAGCGTCACAATAGACTACAAAGTCTTCAGTTCCTTCTGGTAACGCTAGTATGGGTGCATTGGTTAATTTTTGTTTAAGAATTCTAAAGGCTTCTTCCTGTTTTGGTCCCGATTCAAACTTAACAGATTTGCAGGTTAGCTTAAGTTAAGGGAATGGCTGTTCTAGAAAAATCTCGAATAAACCGTCTATAAAAACCGGCCAATCCTAAGAAACTTCTAACCTAGGTTGGTGACTCAGGGGTTTTCCATTTGGTAATCGCCTCAATCTTAGTGGGATCCACATGAATTCCTTCATGATTGACCAAATGTCCAAGAAACTGTACCTGTTCTAACCAAAACTCACACTTCGAAAACTTAGCATAAAGCTTTTCCTTTCTCAATAAACTTAAAAGTGCGTGCAAATGCTTTGTATGTTCCTCTTTATTCTTAGAGTAAATGAGAATATCATCTATAAAGACAATTATGAATTTATCCAAATATGGCTTACATATTCGGTTCATCATGTCCATAAATGCGACTGCGGCATTGGTTAAACCAAATTGCATGACAGTAAATTCATAATGGCCATACCTTGTTCTAAAAGCGGTTTTAGGGATGTCTTCTTCCTGTACCTTTAATTGATGATATCCTGATCGTAAATCGATTTAAGAGAAAAATCGGCTCCTTGCAGTTGATCGAACAGATCATCGATTTTTTGTAATGGATATCGATTCTTAATCGTGACCTTGTTCAATTCACGGTAATCTGTAGATCCCAAAACGAATCCGGATCACAGTGGTTGGTTGTTTTAACCCATAACACCTATTGATTAGGTGTTTGAGATATGAAAAGTTAAGAAATATCAAAGATGAAGGGAAGCTAATGGATTAATGAATACAACAAGTGTTGTATTGAATCCAAACAATGAGATATAGCAATAAACAACCTTGGATATCAGATTTAAGCACTAGATCAGCAAGAGAAAGTAACAACACCAATATTCAATCAAGAGCCAAAAGATTGCCAAGGTTACAATGTGAGGGCTATTTATAGTGTGTTCTTGATCTGCCAGCAAACTTATAAATTTGCTGGAATCTTATCTACACTAGGTCAGGAACATTACTATTAGAGAATTACAAAACAAGCCCTTGTACATTCTAATTTGCTACTAACTACTATTAAACTAATCCAGCACAAGTATCAACTATCTCAAAAGCTCTAACAATATCCCCCCTAGATCGTTGCATACTTGTCTTTTCATTCTTCAGTTGAGGCCGCTGGATTATCAGTAGCATGCTTCTCAGGCTCAGTTGGATTTTCTTCGTTAGTTGTTGTTTCTAGAGGTGCCTCAGTCTCGGTTGGTGCTTCCGGAGTTTCTTGAGTAACAGTAGCTTCACAAGTTGGTTGGACCTCCTTAATGGCCTCATATGTGGATGAGGCCGGAGGTGGTGATGTGGTGGTTGGTTCAGCAGTGGAAGCAGAAGATCCTCCCTTCCTTCTTTCGTGTTTCTTTTTCTTTCTTGCTTCCTGTTTCTTTGCATCTTTTTCTTTCCTCTTTTCCATTTTATCAACCAAATCCAGCATATCTCTTTTCAGCCTCCATGCTCGCTCCACCGCTCTCGAAAATAACACCGCCTCCTCTAAATTTGCATTTCCTGCTCCTACGTTTATGCGACTGGCGTTTAGTATTGTTAGATCAGAGAGCCCAAACATGAAGACATCCATCGGATCTAGAATACGGATATCCACGTTTTCGTTTGATCTTATTACAGCTTCACCGGTCTTGCTGTCATAGAACCATTTCTTGAAATTTGTGAGAGCGACAGAAACTTCTTCTGGGAGTTTGATCCGCGTGACAACTTTAGCTGGGTTGATTACCCACGTCACTTTCCCTTTTCCAGTTACTGGATCGATTGTTGTTTTTGACACCCTGCGTCTTGGACGCTGCGGAGCGTGAGTTGGGAATCCTTTGTTACATTCTTTGGCAATTATGCGTTCGAAGTCCCTCCCAATTCCTCTTTCTTCGTGGTTCAGTATATCTAGACGACCAAGTTCCCGAAGATCCCACCTCGGAAGTGTGAACAGATCAAATCCAGTTTGAAAGTACTGAATTACTCCACCGCGTCTTTTAACTACGAACATTCCTCTAAGATTATCATACATCCAACTGATAATCTTATCGGTAGCTTCAGACTTTTCAACTTTGATAACTTGATGGAAATCATGAAGTCGTTCTCTTTCCTTTTTGAACCATTCAGGGTGCTCGGGAGCAAATGTTTTTCCATTCTCTTGCTCGTATAGAACTTCGTCCTCAAGACCCCATTCAAGAAACTTTGATGGCATATCTTCCCGATCGACAGCTTCTTCCTCACTTTCGTCTCCCTCAGATACCCTGTCAACCGACTCCAGACGCCTTTTCTTTGCCTCTGCCTCCTTTTCTTTTCTGGTTGTCTCTTCTGTTATGAAGGCATCGAAGTCAAAGATTTCATCAAATGTGAACATTGGCTTGATTTTCATTTTCTCACACATACTTCGCGTCATTCTAAACATTTTCTCCAGTCCTGCTTGCTGAAATCTGATGAATTTGGACTGTTTAGCCATGTATGCAGTAATTTCTTTGTTTTTCTTCCTTTGATCTTTGATCTTTTCCCTGAGGAGGTTGGTGTCATTCACTTGGTTTTCAACAAACAAATTTCTTTTGCCACAGATGGACTTGCGTTCTCCACAAGTTTATCGTAAAGCTCTTGGAAGGGACGGATCCTTTGTGGCGGGACATGTGGCTTTGAAAACCTCGTTGGTTTTACCGGAGATACTTTCGAAGATATGTCATCAGTCTTTTTCTTTCCCGCTGAGCCTTCTTCAGGATCTATTAACAGAGTATCAACAAAGTCATTAAGAGACTGCACCTCTTCTGGGATAACTTCAGGTCGTTCGGATGATGACATTTCTAGTCTCTTGAGTCTCGTTTCTTTCTTTTCCCTTTCCTCCAAAGCATGGATTTCTCTCATATCTTTGATGTGTTGATGATGTTCTTCAGATTCCGCTGCTCTAAAGCTGTCGCCCATGAATTTTTTTGTATTTACTGGCGCCTTTTTCTTTTTGGGAGGCTCATCCTTATCAATCTCTTTTCCTTTCCTTTTGCCTTTCGAACGATCTTCCTTTTCAGCCGCCTCTGCTTCAGCTTGTGCAATCCTTTGCTGCTTTTCTCGGAATGCCTCTCTATATTTTCGATAAGCCTCTTTGACTAGTGGCAATCTCTCGGCCGCATACATCCAATCGTGCAGCATCACCCATTCATTAGTCTTTATCTCGGTGTATTGGCGGTTTGTGAAGACGTGGAACTTGTAGAGATCTCAATCTGTTGGAAGATCTTTGTGTTGGCTATTTATCAGCATCTGAACGAATCTTGGATACATCGCCCACGTTGCTCCACTCACATTTTCAAGCATGTATTTGAAAATCAAGCCCGAGAGATTAAATTTCTGTTTGGTACACAGATTTAGCATGGCTGCCGACCATTCCAGGTTCAAACCATCAAAGCCACCCTTTCTGTATGCTAGACTCGTAGAAATCACATGAACGATGAATCTCCAGTCTCTGGTGAGTCCTCCTCTCTTGATCTCTTTCTTCTGTCGGAAATCTCCAGGATAGCCCATCCCTCGAAAGCCATCCAGGATGTCATCTTGGCTTAGGCTTAACGGATCTTGGTCATTGTCTTGAAGCTTCAGCACCTGGCGTATCCGGTCTTCAGTCACCTCTACTCTTTTGTTCCAAACCGTTGACACTATCCCTCTTTTGCTGTTGATGGTTTCTGGTTTTGCGTTTTCCCAGAATTGTTGTATGTGAATCTTGTAAACTTTAACAGCAGTTTCCACAGCATAACCGATTCTGCTGGAACGCACCCATCTGGTTACATCGTCAAAATCTTGAGGCACTTCATCCAGATTGATGCTTTGATTATGCTTCATCGTTTTATCCCACTCGAGAGTCTTCACCATCTTGCTTCTGAAACGTCAAACGAGCCAAGTGAGAGAAAGTTAAGATAGAGACAAATATTTACAAGAGAATTTCAAATAGAAACAATATTTACAAGAATATTTTCAAAAAGAAAATTTAAAAAAAAAAAAAAACAAGATCGCTGCCAGGTCAGTCATTGACATCGCTGCTGCTGAGTATCGAGATCAGAGGAAATCAATCAACGAGTATAAATCGTCGCTGACTTCGCTGGTTGATCAGGCTATGATTAACTTCGCTAAGTTCGCTAGCTGTCCGGTCAAATTTTGTCGGAGACAAAATCGGAACATGTGCAAGTAGTCTAGGTTAAATTCGCTAGCGAACATAGCAAAGACAAAGTTTCTTTTCCGGAAACGATTCACCAGCGAATACAATAGACCAAATCGCTTCTCGAGCGAATTAGACTATTTTGCTGGGTGCTCGAACTCGCGTTCGAGACTTTTGAACTTCCGTGACTAGGGGTTAAGTTCGCTATCATCGCTGTCATCATGATAAAATCGCTGTATTCAAAAATTTCTTCTTAAACCCATTAAAAACCCTAACTGTTCATCACCGATTTAGTTAAGTTCAAGCAACAATCACGGATGAGTTCGTTGTTAAACTTTGTTTAATCGGTTCTTAAAAACGGACATTCAAATCAAACCACAAAGATTCCGGACAAAGATAATGGATTCAGATTTTTAGGGCTCAAGAACACAAACATCATTCAAAGAAGAATCAAACATTGTACAGTTTACCGAAAATGTGAACCGATGACTTCGATTGCTGTAAATGAAGATTAATCGAAGAGTTACCTGATGATCCTTGAACGAAAATAAAGCTTGTGTCGATTTTGAGATGATGTCCGAAGATGAGCGAGAGAGAAGATGAATAGATTTTGAAAAGTTGAAATATGACGGTTACACGATATTTATACACTGATTTCTGTACCGGGCGAAATAATTAATTCGCTAGAATCTTAATTTCGCCCACTTTGAAAAGTTTTCCAAATGATTTTAATTTCGCTCGTAAATTTCAAACTTTCTCGAAAAACGTGCCCATTTTTGTTTAAAACGTTAAAGTATACAAAAAAATTTACATAACAGAGAAAATTGGGCCATTTAGACTCCGATCTTTGGATTTTCAGCTCTGGGAGGTTCCATTTGATGCGGAACTTCTTGAAACATTCGACGCTCGGTGATTTACCTGCAGAGGATCATATCGCCAACACTTGCCAAGTCCCTATTTATTATTATTAATAAAATTTACTAACCCGGGCACAAGAAAAACTGCCAGTATGTTTGTCCGCTTAAATCCATGCATCCTTCTTTCAACATGCCTTCGGAGAGCGCTTTTATCATGTTTTCGGTAATATTGACAAGACTTCTATGGCCCCCACACAAGCTAGAGAATAGAAACATTACGCCCGTGAGTCCCACATCAGGACATACCCCCGCGATCAAGGTATGCACAAAGGTTCTTCATAACGGGTGAGTATATTGGATTCATTCATTTTCAACGACAGAACGGAGATCAGGTCTGTACTTTCGTACAACAGAGATTCCAAGATCTATCGAGGGCGAGACAGATAGTTCGGTGAACAGGTCAGTACTTTCGTACAGCAGAGAGACCGAAACTAATCCATCAAGAGGTTTCTGGCCACAAAAGGCACTTATTATGAAAGGGTTTGGCCTTTTTTTTTTTTTTTTTTTTTTTTAGGCGCTTATTATGAAGGGATATCATAGAAGTTCTAGGTCAGCATGTATCTGGATGCAGCAGAAGACCAACTATGATACCCCCCGAATGAAAACCAATATAAAGACCCGAGATCTCAGACTTTGGCAATCTATCAACACAAGATTTAATACCATTAAGCCATATGCCGCAACGTGTTACCCACAAGATGCGTAATGCCTGAGAGAAGCCAGAATCCTTGTGTAGATGTTATGTTTTGCTCCCTAACAGCAGTTTACTCGTCGGTGTTGCTGAATCTACCGACACGTCGTTGCTTGGTACCCCGATTTCTTTTTGTTTTTGTTTTCTGTTTTGCAGGAAATAGCAAAGCGTTAG
This sequence comes from Helianthus tuberosus, assembly GCA_030545235.1. Lineage (NCBI taxonomy): Eukaryota > Viridiplantae > Streptophyta > Magnoliopsida > Asterales > Asteraceae > Helianthus > Helianthus tuberosus. Next base: position 190,370,590 of record CM060357.1, on the reverse strand, counting down.
CAATTTTCTATCATTTCCTCTAACAGGAGTCAGAAACAAGCATCTTGTTATGATTTTCTGGAATATCCCCCCTAAAATCTTTATTTTCGAAAGTCCATTTGCCCGAAAATGAAATTTTAAGAATCAGAAAATCTTTTTGGTGGGCAACGCTGTACGATACTTGTTTTACTTTCAACAAACGGTTTTTTTTTTTTTTTTTTTTTTTTTTTAATGAAAAACTATGAACAGGGATAGTGTATTTACGAAAGCTTTGGGACACAAGATTCATTTCCATTCAAGGAAATTTACCATCTCCAACCAGGTTACCAGCTGGTTGAATCGCGTTTTGTCGAAAGCTTTAGTGAAAATGTCTGCCCGTTGCTGGGTTGTATCCACTGATACCACTTGAATGTAGCCTTTCTCGTACGCATCTCGAATTGCATGAATGCGAATTTCGATATGCTTCGTTCTGGAGTGGTGGATGGGATTCTTCACAATTCCCAGACATGCCTCATTGTCGATGAATATAGGAGTCTTCATGATGTTGATTCCATAATCCAACAACTGATTTTGTATCCAGAGAACTTGTGAACAACAACTGTAGGCCGCGGTGTATTCTGCTTGAGCGGTTGAGGTGGACACAGTTGTCTGTTTCTTGCTTTGCCATGAGATCAGACGATTTCCCAAGAATTGACATCCTCCTGATACAGACCTGCGATCTACTTTACAACCTGCATGATCACTGTCAGAATAAGCAATAAGATCAAAATTGCTATCTTTAGGATACCAAAGACCTAGTTTCGGAGTTCCTTTGAGATAGCGGAAGATGCGCTTCACAGCGATTTCGTGAGATTCCTTGGGATTAGTCTGAAAGCGAGCACAGAGACAGACTGCCCACATTATGTCGGGCCTGCTAGCTGTTAAGTACATCAGAGATCCAATCATCGAGCGATAGAGGGACTTGTTTACAGGTTTTCCTTGAGGATCTAGAGTGAGCTCTGTCTGAGGTGCGAATGGAGTACTCGCAACTTTGCAGTCGTTCAAGTTGTACTTTGCCAGAATATCCCGAATGTACTTGGCCTGATGAATAAGAATCCCGTCTTCCTTCTGCTTCACTTCTAGCCCCAAGAAGAACGTCAGTTCTCCCATCATGCTCATTTCAAACTGAGCCTTCATGACAGACTCGAATTCTCTACACAGTTCCTCGTTGGTTGACCCGAAGATGATATCGTCCACATAAATCTGAACTAGCATTATGTCTTCTCCGACTCTTTTGGTGAAGAGAGTCTTGTCGATCGTTCCTCTGGAGTACCCATGCTTCAAAAGATAAGTTGACAAGGTTTCGTACCAAGCACGTGGAGCTTGGTGAAGACCATATAGGGCTTTGTCCAACTTGTAGTAGCGACCTGGAAAATGAGGATCTTCGAAACCCGGAGGTTGACACACGTAGACTTCTTCCTTTACTTTCCCATACAGAAAAGCGCTCTTTACGTCCATCTGAAAAACTTTGAAGTTTCTGTATGACGCGTAAGCCAGGAATATTCTGATGGCCTCCAATCTTGCAACTGGAGCGAAAACCTCTTCGTAATCAATTCCTTCTTCTTGACGGTAACCCAGCACCACTAATCTGGCCTTGTTCTTGATTACTACTCCACGATCATCCATTTTGTTACGAAAGACCCATTTGGTACCGATTGGAAACTTTCCTTCGGGTAAGTCGACTAGCTCCCAAACTTTAAGCTTCCTGAATTGAGATAGTTCTTCTTGCATCGCCTGAACCCAACTGGAATCTTGAATAGCGTCTTCGATGTCCCGTGGAACTGATTGTGACAGAAAAGCTGCAAATAGCCCTTTGTTGATGCTTGACGATTGCCCGCGTGTACGCACTCCTTCTTCGACTGCGCCGATAACATTTTCAAGAGGATGATTTCGATTCGTCTTGTATCCAGCATTAGTCAGAGCTTCAATTTGCTGCGGAAGGTTGGTGAAGTGTTCGTCCACATAAATCACTGGTAGATCATCTTCTTGTGTTGGTTCATCCACGTTCGCCTGTGAAGAAGAAGCACCGTTTTCAGGGGTGTTCTCAGGCGAAGTGTCACCAGTTGCTTCATCCACAGAGAGAAGTGGATTAGCAGAGAATGGAGTGAAACGGGTAGTGAATGGAGTGAGACCAATATCTGAAGTATCAAACAGAGGTTCAACTTGAGCGACTTCTGCAGGTTCTGCTTCTGGAACATCTTCTGGAATTTCAAAGGTGTTGAAGATCACATCCACATCATAAAACCAGTTGGGAGTACTTCCGGTGTTAGTGTAATTTCCTTCTTGAAAATCAACGTAGTACGACTCAATCACCATCTTTGTTCTTTTGTTGTAGACTCTGTAAGCTTTCTGAGTGGATGAATATCCCATGAAGTAGCAGACATCACCCACTGCTTCGAACTTGATGAGATTCTCTTGAGTGTTTAGAAGAGTGCACGAGCATCCAAATGGTCTGAAGAAATCAATAAGCGGCTTTCTTTTGAAAAGAAGTTCATATGCCGTTTTTCCATGTGGTTTTACAATTAGAACCCTGTTCAGAACGTAGCAGGCCGTGTTAACTGCTTCTGCCCAGAAGATGATTGGAAGTTTTGAGTCTACTAACATGGTCCTTGCGGCTTCAATCAATGTTCTATTCTTGCGTTCAGCAACCCCATTTTGTTGAGGAGTTCTGGCTGCACTATATTGAAGATGAATTCCCTTTTCTACACAGAAGGATATGAATGTTTGATTTTTGAATTCGGAGCCATTATCACTTCTTATTGACTTCACTTTTAATTTGGTCACGTTCTCAATCAAGGGAATGAATGCCTTGAGAATTTCCGCTGTTTCACTTTTAGCCTCAAGAAAGTAGACCCAAGAAAACCGAGAGAAATCATCTGTAATCACCAAACAATAAGAACTTTTAGCAAGACTTTTAACACTGATTGGACCAAAAAGATCCATATGCAACAATTGAAGAGGTGCCGCAATCGTGTTCACTGCTTTGGACTTGTGCGGTTTCTTATGCTGTTTTCCCTGGGCGCATGCAATGCATTTTTCAGAAAAAGGAAATTCCTTAATTGGAAGACCTCTAACTAAGTTTAACTTAGAAAGTTTGTTCATATTTTTGAAATTAACATGCCCCAGTCGCCTATGCCAAAGCAGTGATTCAGATTCTGAAGCCTTAGAAATCAAGCAGGTTAAGTTGTCATTTGTCTTGGCGTTTTTCATGTTGAGCACGTATGTGTTGTTTTGTCTTGGAGCTGTGAGCATGATCATTTCAGCAGGAACAACATATCCGGGCTTCAGGAACAAGCTTTCCATGTCATTGAAAAGCACCGATATTCCTTTATCACAAACTTGAGAGACACTCATGAGATTGTAGCAGAGCTCCGGCACATAGTTGACATTCTCCAGAGTGAGGGCTTCAGACACCACATCTCCTACTCCAACTATCTTTCCTCCCTTCTCGTCTCCAGCGAAAGATACGAAATCACCATCAATGAAGCGAAAATTCTTTAGGAGTTCCTTCAGTCCTGTCATGTGTCTTGAACATCCGCTGTCTACGTGCCAGATGTATTCCATGAGCATGCGGAGCCATTTCTGGAGTTTATTCTGACATACACAAAAGCACAAATATACAAATTAGTTAGTTTTGGGAACCCAGATTTGCTTCATTTCGAATCTATCGTGATTTTGACCCACTTTGGCCTCTTTTTGTTTCCAAAAATAAGCCGTTGACTCAACCATATTTTTAACAGACTTCTTAAGATAATTTAACTGATATGTGACGTTTGTAAGAAAATCATGCTCTGGTTTAGAAAGCTTCTTGGTTTTACAATGTTTCGTTGTATGTCCTAAATGACCACAGCGAAAACATCTTTTATGTCTGGGTCTTTTGGTGTTAGAAGATGATGTATGTGATGAGTGTCTTGTGCTTTCTGCTTTCTTCATTTTCTTGTCAACTCTGCTTTCATCTTCTGAACATTCTTTATCATTGTCATAATCAGACGAGCTTTCGGACGTTTGGTATTCACTTGAGTCATGTTCTTCACTTGCTTCGCAAATTGAATCATTGCAGCTTTGATCTTCGCTTGAACTTTCTGGATTTTGGTCTTCAATTGTTTCAGCACTTGAGCTTTCTGAGTTTTCATCATTTGTTGTGTGATCGTCACTTGAGATCTTCAAGGTTTCTTCACTTGAGAATTATGTGCTCTCACTGTCTGTTGTTTCTGACATTTGCTCATCCTCAAGGCTTGAAGCAGAGCTTGAGTCTTTGTTGCCTTGATCTTCAGAATCTGTCATACCTGTTCGAGATGGAATAAATTCTGGAATTTCCTCGGTGAGGAATTTTCCAAAGCTATTCTTTTTCAATTCTGGCACAAATACAGGAGATTCACATACAACTTTATCATCACAAAATGCAGAATTTAAATCATGACATTCAAACATAGCATGTTCACGATCACGGGTCTCAAATGTAGGCACATGGCCCTTACAGTCATCCGAAGATTTAAATTTAGGCACATGGCCATTACAGTTATCCATCCTAATTAAATTATTACATTCATCCCGAATATTGTTTTCCTTAGAACAGTTCCAGGCGAACCAGTTAACAGTGGAATAACTGTTGCCTGAATAACCTATTCCTATTTTTGATCCCCCGCAGTCTCCATCCTCATCGCACACATCTTCTTTACACACAATTGGATCTGCATTACTTTTAGAAAAGTTAGCGGTTGTTTCGATTTCACAAGAATTTGTTTGTTCTACAGAGACATTTTCATCAATGAGATCGTTTTCGGGATGAGGAGTAGGTATAGGCACATAGTTTTTGCTATGTGGTGGAAGAAAGAGTTTTCTCTCGTTTCCTTGCCTATCCTTATACCCAATTCCGTCTTTCACATACGTTGGTCGTTGGCAGTTTTTGATGTCAGTAAAGGCCTTTTGACTGACATTCCATTTATCAATGATGATTTGCAATTTGTTCTTTTCATTTAAAGCCATTTCTAATCTATCTGTGAGATCGTTAATGATCAAATCTTTTCTAATCACAAATTCTTTTAGAGTTTGCATCTCAGCTAAAGTTGAATTTAACTTTCTCTGGTATGCGGCCTCGTTCAGTTTAAGTTCGTTATTCATTTTTAAGGCCTTGTCTTTTTGTCTCTCAAATTCAAGATTAAGAGACTTGTAATGTGCCACGACATCAACGCATGCAGGTGTGCATAACTTTTCCTTGAAACTAAGTGGAATACTGTTTACCAAGTCCTTGTCTGCTTTCTCCTTTGACGAATCTGCTTTCATCGCGGCTGCTGGGACCTTTTTCTTGTCCTTTTCAGATGTCTCTGTTGAAGCACGTTCCTCTGCTTGATCACACATCTCTTCCTTTTCAGGCTCCACTGAAGTCAGAATGCTTTTCAAACCTTTGTCAGCAGTGTTTTCTCCTTTTGGAATTCCAGCTGTCTGCTTCTCAAACTTCCTTGATGAGGATTCACCCGTGATCTTGGCCATCAGGGCTTTGTTGACTTGCTCCTTTGCTTCAGTGATTTCTTCACTCCAATCATAGTCTTCTACGACTAAAGCCTTTGGCGTGCTAGGGGACGCGTTGTTCTTGTTCTCTTCAACTGTGATTTGCTTTACAGCTGGAGTGGTTTCACTGTTTCCTTCTTTCAACAGAGGACAATCACGCTTGAAGTGTCCTAGATTCTTGCAGTTGTAGCACCTAAGTTTAGATTTGTCAAAACCAGCTTTTCCAAGACCCAAACGCTTTCCTGTCTTGTCTTGAAATTTCTTTAGTCTCAAAGTGATCATGGCCATTTGCCATTTCAGATCCATTTCCTCCATATCATCTGGATCAACCTGATACATGTCTTCAGCAGTGAACATCTCCTTTTTCAGCTCCCCCGACATCAGGGCTTCATAGCTACTCAGAAAAGTGTTGAAGAGTGCCACGTTTTCAGTGGACACTTTCAATGCTTGAGCATCAACAGTGATAGTCTTCTCAATAAGTTGTGGGGCTTTTGATGCGCTTGCGGAAGCGTTTACGTAGATTAAGTCAGAAGCTTGTGGAGTAATGCCCCCTGAAGCAAGAAATGCCACATTCTTCAATCCAGCTGAGTTTTGAGTTGACTTTGGTTGGTAACCGGCAGTGTTCATTTCTCTTTTGTTGACTTCCATTTCAAAGGCTCTTAAGGTGTTGATCAGGTCGGACAGAGTGACAGGATTTGGATTGTTGAGGAAATCCTTCTTGATCATCATGCATTGTAGGCTCCATTCTTTGGGAAGTGAGTCTAGCAGCTTCTTTATTGCAGCACGGTTTGTGACAGGATTTCCTGCCTTCTTCATTTTGGTCATCATATTCAGAAAGCGACTGATGTGATCTGACAGACTTTCTCCACGAACTCCACAGAACATGTCGTATTGCTTATGCACCATATCTCTCTTACTTTCAATTAGCTCTTCATTTCCCTCATAATACTCAATCAATGCATTCCAGAGAGCACTTGCAGTTCTGTGTTCTTCAAACATGTTGCAATCATCAGTTGACAGGGCCATGGTTAAGGCTGCATGCGCACGGCGATCGCGTTGAATTAGGGCTTTGTCTTCCTCAGTGAAGGTTGTGGGGTCAGGATTAGCAACCACCAAATCATTACGAATCACCGTTGGAATGTGGGGACCAGCGGTGACTGAAACCCACAAATTGTAGTCCGTGTATTCGAAGAACGACTGGATGCGAGTCTTCCAAGTGCTGAAGTCTTCAGCACCTTTCAACTTTGGTAGACGGGTGGTAGTTCCAGTCTTGAGTTCAGCTTGTGCAATTGGACTTAGTTGATTTAGCGACATCTTGGCTTGTTTAGACAAGTTTTAGCTGATCAGAACCTAAATTCGCTGACAGGTCGCAGGTTAACCGGCTAGAGGCTTAACTTCACTGGTGAACAAAGACACCTGTTCACCTTCGCTGACAGATCCTCGACCTTCGCTGGAGCGAGCGATCAAGATAACTTCGCTGACAAATCAAAACACAGACAGATGTTAGGTTAGTTTCACTGATAACCGTGATAAGAACGCTGTGGTTCGCTATCACGGCTCTCGAAGTCGCCTTCGATAATTTCGCTCAAGGGACAACTGACACTATCTCGCTAATGATCAACAATTTCGCTCGAACGATGGTCGCCGAAATTAATGATTATGCGATAAGGACCTCAACGACTAAATATATTTCGCTATATTCAACGCTGAGTGCGCTGTCTTCAAAATTAATTTCGCTGTATTCAAAAATTGTTCGCTGTCTTCAAGTTATTTTCGCTGGACAGAGGGTTTAACACGAACAAAAACCCTCTAATCACTCAAAAACAGCTCAAAAACCATGTTTTGATGCATCAAAATGTCCAAAATGACTCCCTAATCATGTATTAACAACAACCTATTGATTAAACACACCAAATCAATCCATTTTAAGCTAAAAAAATTGAAAAACCTTGAAACTTTGAAAAACCTTCAAAACAATGAAAAATCTCAACAAGAACACAACAACCAAGAGCACAAAGGCTCTGATACCAAATTGTAGATCCCAAAACGAATCCGGATCACAGTGGTTGGTTGTTTTAACCCATAACACCTATTGATTAGGTGTTTGAGATATGAAAAGTTAAGAAATATCAAAGATGAAGGGAAGCTAATGGATTAATGAATACAACAAGTGTTGTATTGAATCCAAACAATGAGATATAGCAATAAACAACCTTGGATATCAGATTTAAGCACTAGATCAGCAAGAGAAAGTAACAACACCAATATTCAATCAAGAGCCAAAAGCTTGCCAAGGTTACAATGTGAGGGCTATTTATAGTGTGTTCCTGATCTGCCAGCAAACTTATAAATTTGCTGGAATCTTATCTACACTAGGTCAGGAACATTACTATTAGAGAATTACAAAACAAGCCCTTGTACATTCTAATTTGCTACTAACTACTATTAAACTAATCCAGCACAAGTATCAACTATCTCAAAAGCTCTAACATAATCAATGCACATACGCATAGATCCGTCTTTCTTTTTAACGAATAAAATTGGTGCTCCCTACGGCGATGAACTCGGCTGTATGAATCCTTTCTCCAACAATTCGTCTAACTGTTTCTTTAGTTCCTGCATTTCTGCGGGTGCCAAACGTTAAGGTGCTTTGGCAATTGGTGTTGTTCCTGGTAGCTGGTGGATTCTGAATTCCACTTCTCTGTCTGGCGGTAGTCCTGGTAATTCTTCTGGAAACACATCTGGAAACTGGGATACTACTGGAATATCTTTCAGTTCTTTTCCTTTAATGTTAGTGATTATAGAAATCAAATACACTATAGATCCTTTTTCTTATATAACTTGTCGTTTTCATCACAGAGATGAATTTCGTGGATCTAGATGGTTTATCTCCTTTAATTGTGATCTTTTCACCCCTTGGTGAATTTACTTGAATTGACTTTTTATCACATAAAATACTGGATTTATTGGTTATTAACCAATCCATTCCTAATACAACATCAAATCCTGCCAGATTCATTGGATAAAGATTTGCAATAAACTTTTGATTTAAAAATTATGTTCTTGCTCCCTGCAAGATTTCAGAAATGCTAATGGTTTCTCCATTCGCTGCCTCTACTAGACATTCTTATGGGAGTTTAGTTAATGATTGATTAAGAAGTTTGAAAAATGAAGTATTAATAAAACTTTGGTTTGCGCCAGAGTCAAATAATACTTTAGCAAAAACATCATTAACTAAAAACGTACCAGCTATCACGTCTGGAATCAATTTGGCTTCATCTGGCGTCAAAACAAATGCTCTAGCATTTTTAGTATTCTTGTTGCTTATGGCTGGAACTAGTTTCGGGCAGTTTGGCTTCATATGACCTTTTTCTCCACAGTTAAAGCACATTCCATTATTAGGTTTCCTCCTGCAATCTTCTTCCTTGTGCCCTGGTATTTTGCAGAAATTGTAGTAAGTAGAGCATTTTCCCGAATGCTTTTTTCTTGCAAGCCTTGCAGTAAGGTGAAGATGTAGAACCTACATTCCTATGGTTTGAATTTCCATAACGAAATTCTTGGGTAAGCCTCTGAGCTAGGTTCCTTCTCTAGTCTTCTTCTCGTGTTCGCACTAATTCATCTGTCAAGGTGTTTGCTAGTTCTACAGCTTCTTCTATGGTTTGAGGTCTAGCTGCCTTGACTACATGCCTAATTTCACTAATTAATCGCCAGATGTAACGAGAGATTAATACTGATTCAGGTGATGCAAGGGTTGGCACTATTCTAGCATATTCGAAGAATAATGTAGTGTATCCCTTACTATCCACTCCAGTCATCCTGAGGTTTAGAAACTTATTTGCTATTTGTTCCTTTTCGTTAGGAGGGCAGAATTTCCTTTCCGCCATATTTTTAAATTCCTCCCATTCCATATTGTAAACCCTATCACTTCCCCAAGACTGGAGGATCGTATTAAGGTTGGGTTCTTGAACAGATTAGAAGCAAACATTATCTTATCTTCTTCCGCGCACTTGCTTATCTTTAAGACTGCCTCAGTCTTTTCTATCCAGCTTAAGTCCGCAACGACCCCTTCATTGCCCGAGAATTCAATTGGTTTACAAGACCAGAATTCTTTATAAGAACAACCATAAGGCATGGTTCTTCTTCTTTTGGGAATGGGCGCTTGAAGTAAGGGTCCATTGTTTACACTGTGTTTCGGTTCAGTGGGTCGTTTGCTGCTATGCTTACTTTTATTATCTGCTTCCCTAACTGTTTGAATAATAAATGGCATTGCATCTATGATTCCTTGTGCTACTATGTGTTGGATGGCACTATTATCCACTTGATTTCCATTGTTATTGTTGTTCGGATTCTCATTATTTGGGTTATTGTCATTCTGGTTGTTATCAATCTGGTTTTCTTGATTCACTTCGTTGTCCATCTGGATTTTAAACATTTACCACGTATTAATATCACAAAATAATATTTGATATAACCATTCACACAACTCACATCTTGGTCAAAAACGTCGATCATTGCGACTTACTCTTTCTTATATAGTATGCATCTACTACAAACCAATACTGAAAATTAAAATTACGATACAACTGAAATTGAAATTACATTACTAGTAGGCATCCGTAGTTATATATATATATATATATATATATATATATATTCAAACATACATGCATATTATATATTATTATATTATTATTATTATTACCACCTCCACCATCACTTTCACTGATATGGATTCAACCAAAAATCCATATTACGCTCGTCATACTTCCAGACGAGTCGTTCTCCTACCTGCCTCATCCTCTCGCTACTTTCTAAAATTTCTTCACCGAAAGTTCGGAGCTCTTGCACATTTTCTGCACTCATTGGGGGTGCAGGTGTTGGGACTGGGTTTGGGTATTGTGGCATGGGTTCTTCCTGAGGATACGGATTCTCTAATATTTCCCTAATATATTCTGTTAGGATCGGAGGCTCTCATGATTGTGTTTGTTTATATGTTTTGAACAAATCAAATATATATGAACAGTTTTAAGTGCAGCGGAAATGAATAACAAACTTTGTAAACACAATCAAAGGAGAATATAGTTTGATAAACAATTGCTTTTTCATAGAGTCGAAAGATTACATCAAAAGCAAAAGGTTGCAATGCAAGCTTACAGACTAAACTCCCCCTCAGCCTGATACTTCAGAGTTGGTTGCACAAGATGAAAGGATTGAATTGAGGAGAAGAACTCACTCAAAACGAATCGAATGTAACAGTACAGAGTACTGTCATATTTATAGGCAAACCAAACCAAACCACTAATGTACCTCAGCTGACTTCACCATGATAGTGACATCTAACAGCCTAACAACCTATAAACACTGATCTATACAAAACTACTGATGTCTAACAACTGATTGATAATACAATACAAAACAGGTCTAACACTGTTCACGTTCCACTGTTATAGCCTAAGCACTGACTACCTGAGCATCAGTGCTTTCATCAAAAGGTGATCAGTCTTTGAATGAGCAGTGTTTGGGTCTTCAGCAGTACTTAAGAGACAGCAGTAGATAGAGCTCAGTGTTTGCCTTTTAGTAGTCTTTAGTTGTTTCATCAGTGTTTGTTTCATCAGTTGTTCTTCAGAGAAGTACTTAGAGTGTATCAGCAGATAGATAACCACTGTCAAGGGGAGAGCTTAGAGTAAACGTCTGCTTATTGTGAATCCACTGTTGTGACCAGGTTTTGGCTTTACATTATCTGTTCCTTTGGTAGGGTTTAATCCCAACAATCTCCCCCTGGAACAGATAATGCCAAAACTCTTCATTATTGTGGAAATCTTTATTGCCTCATCAACAGTTCCCTTATCTGGCCTTTAAATTGTAATTCAAAGTCTAGGGCATCTGTATCTTCATCATCCCTGCTAAGTGGAAGATCAAGGAGATCCTGCAAATCTTCAAGACTCAGGCCAAGAGCTTGTTCCCTTGATATTTTCTCCACCTCTCCACCAGACCTGAGCAAAGTCAATACGCAGGTCTGTTTTTCAGTTTCCCACTTTTGTATTTTTGAGCCTGGTGGGTTTCTTGGGAGATGTTTATTTGCAGAGGTATTTGGTGAGGCTGGCCTATTCATCACTGGCTGAGCAGCACTTGCAGATTGTTCCAATTCAAGATCTTCTTTAATCATTACTTTCATGCCTGCTTTTACAGCAGCATCTCCAGCTAATAGGTCTTGAATTGTTTCAGTACTCAACTGGTTTTTGCTCCTTCTTTTGTAGATGGCAGCACCAGCAGGAGCAGTGGCTTTCCTGATTTGCAGCTTTGTTGGTCTTTTTGAAACCTCTGCTTCAGGATAGTCAGGCTTTTGAGGAACATTTGGATCTTTCTTTCTTAGTTCCTCCAACCTTTTGTAGGTGATCCTGACCATATCTTCTTTCCATCTAGCAACTTGTCTTTTGTTTCCATATTCAGCAGCAACCAGTTCTTCTTTCATTCTTTTCAGTTCTACCTGTTTGTCAGGTACATTCTTTCTAAATTTTGCCCAGTCAGGAGGAGTGTGAGTGACTTTCCTTTTTATCATGTCTTGAATTCTTGCTGCTTCATTTTCAAGCTCAGGAACAGTCCACTCTTTGTACATGTATTTCTCTCCTTTGTACTTCTTGTGAGCCATGATGCTTTCAATGTAGTCTTTCTTCAAAGTTTCAATTGCTCTTTCTGAAATTTGTTGACTGACATTTTTTGCAAATTGTTCTAGGGATCTGACCTGGGTGAGCAGATATTGATAGGTTCTTGAAATTTCTTTGTCAGATTTCCCTTGTGTGTTTCTTTTTGAGATATCCTCTGCTTGCTTGGCCTTGATATCCAAATATTCATCAACATTTTTAGGCCAGGAATATCCTTTTATTGATGGCAAACTCCTTTTGGCAGGGTCATCCTCATAGTAAAAAGATTTTATTTCTTCTCTAACAGCTGCTAGTTCAAGAGGAAATTAAACATCTGCAGGAGGTAAGGGCTTGTACATTTGAACTGAAGAGAGAGGAACAGGTTTTGGTATTGTGACAAGAGCTGAAGATTTTGAAGATGTTTGTGGTGGTGAAGTGTCATCATCTTTGAGAATTAGCCTTCTCCTCTTTGTTTGAGGATGGGCTGATGATGTTTTGGATGGAACAATGGTGGTGGATGTAGTGGCAGTGGTTCGTGATTGACTAACAGTTGTTGAAACAACTGGTGTTCCAACCACTGTTGTCATTACAGCAGATGTTTTAACAACTACTGTCTTCTGCTTTTTGGCAGGAGGTGATTTTGTTTTTGGTGGTAATGGTGGTAAGGCAGTGGATTTGGTGTGTGTTGAAGTGTGTATGTTGATGACATGGCAGCTGTTTGGCTACTGACAGCAGTTTTTGTAACTACTGGTGTATCAGCTGTTTGACTAACAGGTTTTGAGACCTGTTTTTCTTTTTCTTTTTCAGGCTCAATACAAAGGCCATGTTCTATTCCCATTTTATTCATTTTTCCCAACAGCTTGATATTCTCCCCCTTTTTGGCATTATCTGAAGGGGGGTTAACAAGAAATGATATGTAAGAAGGAACTTTGCCAGAGGCGCTTTGAATGCTAGCCTTTATAGCCTTGATATCTGCTTGAGCGTCTTTAAACCTTGATTCCACCATGTTGGTCAGCATTTGTACTTGAATAGCATGCTTTTTATCAGCCATATGTTGCTGTGTTTCAAGCATGGGTTGAAAAATATTCCAAAGCTCATTTGCAGCAAATGCATGTTGTGCATGTGCTTGAGCAGGAACAGCAGTGGCTTGTACTTTTTGAGCGTTTAAAATCTCTTGCACCATATTCTTTATTTCAGCAACTGAACCTTCAAGCTTTTCAACTCTATCCGTCAATTCCTGATATTTTGAATCATCACCTACTTTAGTAGGATCATCTGAGTCCCCACCAGCAGTGGTTACATCAATGTTTGACTTAGGAACTGAGTCCCAAAAATCACCCGTTGATGCCCCTTGTTCTTGGTACTAGGGACTTCTTTCTTCAGTACTTGATAAACCTTTGATGGTACCAGTGGTTAGATCCAACTCACTGGTGGTTACCGAAGTTGCCATGGAAGAAATTGCCTCAAGGGAGTCTTACTTATGAAACAACTGTCCAACTGAAGATCTGTTGATTCACCAGTTGTAGTTGCTGCTCCACTTGAACTACCACCGAGAGTTACTTGTAACTCAGGGGGTGTAACCTCCTCAATTGTTGCTGGGATAGCAAAAGTAGTAGCATCAGACCCAGTCTCTTGTGGGGGTATACTCTCAGTGATAGGTGATAGAGAGGAACTGGTTTGTGTCTGAGCTATAGCAGCTGCATGCAACAAAGGTAGCATGGATTGTGGCATTATTATTGGTGAGGGTATAGGTGTTGAAAGAGACATGTCCTTGGGATCAGGACTGAGGAAGATGGATCCGAGTGGATTCAGAGCTTCATATTGTGGTGTCCCTGTGCTTACAACCTGATCCTTTTGTGAGGATGCAGGAGGAGTTTTAAGCAAGGGTTGAGATCTTTCTTCCAACTGCTGTGAGGAAGTAGCAGCAGTGGTTTGTGGTGACTTTTGTGTTGTCACAGGCAGTTGCTCTGGGATCTCATCTTCCAGAGTTGCCTTTGTTTTGGGTTTGGTGGGTTTTCTGGATGTTTTTCTTTTGGTCTTTTTGGTGATGTCAGGTGTGGGTTTCAAAGCAGTGGTTGTGCTGCTCTGATCACCTGGAGCAGTGGGCTCAGCAGAAGTTGCCTGAGGATCAGTGGCAGTTTCTAAAGTCTGCTCAGGCACTTTTGCTTTTAATTTTATTGGTGCCATCATTCTTGAAAATGTTTCAATTGTTTAACTTTTTATTTGAAAATGGACACCTTGTTTGGGCAAATTTTCATCCTCTTTTTCAAATTTTTGTTTAAAGTAATAGCTTAGAAATCTTGGAAAAAGAAGAAATGATTTGCTATCAACATTCTTTACCATGTCATTGAAGATCTCCTGGGAATAGTTGTAATCTTTATTGTTTAAAATAGCATAGCCCAGGCATTGAATCTTCAATGGTATTTCGTTAAAAGATGTTGTTTTATTTGAAACACATATCAAAAGTGTGTGAAATAAAAATTTGGGTGCAGACGGGAAATAACCTTTTTGTAAGGTATCTACCTTTGATTGTTCTGCATATCCCCTTTTCAGAAAATCAGCTTTTAACTCGTTTTTTTCAAAGGAAGTTTTACCTTTCAGATCATCGAGTTTGAAGACTTCTGAGATTGATTGCGGTGTGATTTTGATTGCTTTTCCCTGTATAGAGGAGTTAATGGCTACTGTCTTGTCATCTTGTTTTTCAAGCACAACATTTTCCAGAACTCTCTCTGGGTTTGCAAATATATGGGAGCGTCTACTGTCAACAAAGTTTTGTACTTTGATCTAGATATGGTGTCGAGAATGGAATCGAAAGTATGGTTGTCTTTAAGTTTTGTGAGTAAACCCAAATAGTTGTGAGATTGTTTGTATGGTATTTCGATTGATTCTTCGGTCGTTTGAGCGACCTCATTGGAGGGTGGTGGTGATTTTGGTTTTGATTTTGATTTTGACTTTGATTTTGTCATTTTTGCGGAGAATAACGAAGAATGATTTTGAAGATTTTGGATAAGAAGGGTTGGAAACTGCTTTGAGAAGAGAATTTTGGAATTCAATTCGACAGTGTAAAACCCTGTTTGGGGTTTAGGGCAGGGTTTTATTAAAGAAAAAAAATGATCGCTGATGTGGCAGCGGTTATTATGATCTGAAGGCTAAAAACTGACCACGTGTCAAACACTGATGAAATGGATGAAGGATGGAAAACAGTTGTTTTAAGGGCCACTGACGTATCAAGCATCAGTGGTTACAACGGTAAAAATTGTGGGCAGTGGATGATTTTTACTATCAGTGGATAGCATATCAGTGGATAGAACACTGATTTTGAACATCAGTGCTTGTCAAGAAAATGAGGGATCAGTGGTTAACTTTCAGCAGTGGACAGTGTTTAGAGATCAGACGTTGGAACAAAACAGTGGTTAGGGTAAATGGTACAGATTTTAAGGACAAGTATTCAAGCAACAGTTTTGAGAATTTTCGTTCAAGGTTTTGCCACAAGTCAATTTTGAAGGACAATGGTTTAGTACCCCAGATGATGAAAACTTTATTGCTAAGGCAACTCATTTTTGTTTAATATTCAATCAAAACATGAGTACCCTAGTAATTCAAGCATAGTTAGCAATCAACCTTTGATAACAATTTAGGAGCAAACCTGAGTATGACATGATTTTGACATATGTATCATTTCCTTTTGACTCACTTATGAGGAGAATAATACCAGCAAAAATAAGGTATTATATCCTGACAGGAACTGAAACTATTGCCAACAAAAACAAGCAAAAGTTCCAAATATATTATCCAAAAAAAAGAACAATATATCCTGATTATTCGAGAAAATCCTTTTGAAAAAAATGGTTAAGGATTTTCTGAGACCAGTATCAAAAAGGATCTGATGTATTTTCAAAAGAAAACATAATCATATCATTCTCAAGTTATTGAAAATGTTCAGTGGTTTGAAATATTGAATACATTTTGACCACTGTTAAGAACCATTTTATTGTCAGTTGATTGCCAACATGGTTCTCTTTGAAGTTCATTCACTGAAATCAAAACCTTTTCCTGAACAGACGAATGCACACAGTTGCTTAATGACCATTATTACCCTAAACTTTGACTCATAAGTGTTTTATGTTTATACTCTTTTCTTTTTGACATCAAAAATTTTGAAATAAACACACTTCTGAGTTTTTGTGAATTTTCTTCTTCCCTTTTTACCCTTCCCAATCATAAGTATTGAAATACTTACTGAGGGGTATTTATTGAAAGAATACTTGTTCCAGAATCATTTTGCAGTAATGTTTTGAGAGATTTGGTCATTTCTACACATGCTTATGCCAATCTTCTCCTTGCCTATGATCTGGACATAATTGACTCCTGATTTTCTTAATGTATTTTAACATAGTTGATTTTGTCCTTTTGAAGAACTCAACCTGTTTTCAACACATAAGATCTGAATGACTAAAGTTTTACTTTCCCACTTTTATGTTAGCAAAACATCAATGTTTTTATGAACATAGGTTTTGTTAATCTGAGGTTCATACTTTAGTATTTATGAAAACATCACAAATTACACATCAACAATTGAAATTAATTTAAAAAATAAGAAGTAATCTCATAGTTTAACAGATATTGTTTTCCGATCTAGAAACCATGAGTGTTTTGTGCAAAATTTCGCTTGTTGTGTGAAATTTGTGTGTCATATGACATCTTGGTTGATATACAGAGTTTCTGAATAACCATTTTGAACATGATTTACTCGATACTCTGTTTTTCAACTAACTACAACCAACCTTAGTATCAATGAATTTT
This sequence comes from Helianthus tuberosus, assembly GCA_030545235.1. Taxonomy (NCBI): domain Eukaryota; kingdom Viridiplantae; phylum Streptophyta; class Magnoliopsida; order Asterales; family Asteraceae; genus Helianthus; species Helianthus tuberosus. Next base: position 190,353,620 of record CM060357.1, on the reverse strand, counting down.
GAGCTGAACTGTTATGTCAAATTGATTGTTAGATCGAATTTGACTGTCCGGGCTCTGATACCAATTGTTAGGATCGGAGGCTCTCATGATTGTGTTTGTTTGTATGTTTTGAACAAATCAAATATATATGAACAGTTTTAAGTGCAGCGGAAATGAATAACAAACTTTGTAAACACAATCAAAGGAGAATATAGTTTGATAAACAATTGCTTTTTCATAGAGTCGAAAGATTACATCAAAAGAAAAAGGTTACAATGCAAGCTTACAGACTAAACTCGCCCTCAGCCTGATACTTCAGAGTTGGTTGCACAAGATGAAAGGATTGAATTGAGGAGAAGGACTCACTTAAAACGAATCGAATGTAACAGTACAGAGTACTGTCATATTTATAGGCAAACCAAACCACTGATGTACCTCAGCTGACGTCACCATGATAGTGACATCTAACAGCCTAACAACCTATAAACATTGATCTATACAAAACTACTGATGTCTAACAACTGATTGATAATACAATACAAAACAGGTCTAACACTGTTCACGTTCCATTGTTGTAGCCTAAGCACCGACTACCTGAGCATCAGTGCTTTCATCAAAAGGTGATCAGTCTTTGAATGAGCAGTGTTTGGGTCTTCAGCAGTACTTAAGAGACAGCAGTAGATAGAGCTCAGTGTTCGCATTTTAGTAGTCTTTAGCTATTTCATCAGTGTTTGGTTCATCAGTTGTTCTTCAGAGCAGTACTTAGAGTATATCAGCAGATAGATAACCACTGTCAAGGGGAGAGCTTAGAGTAAACGTCTGCTTATTGTGAATCCACTGTTGTGACCAGGTTTTGGCTTTACATTATCTGTTCCTCTGGTAGGGTTCAATCCCAACATATTCATCTTTATCGTAGTAGGGATCTAGAGGGTCCAGACCTGGGTAAGCTGCTAGGTTTGGAATGGATTCGTCGGTTAGGGGGTAGCGTTGGACATAATCCCTATTGTCATCCCACCACGGGTCATAATCTGGGTCTAAGGGATTGGGTGCTGGTACCCAAGGTATCTCATCTGGGTTGAAATCATGCATTTGGACTTGGTTTTCTGGGTGGTTTTCAATCTCCATTGACTGTGTGGGAAACAAGGGTAATAGTTGTGGGGCTATAAGTTGCTCCAGGTTTGGGTCGGCAGTTGTGGTTGCTAAGATATGGATGTTTTCTATACCCCTATTGAGCATGTCTTGGGTATGGGCATCTGTTTCTCTTTTAGCGGCTGCTAGAACCCGCTGCTGTTGTAACTTTTTCATTCTTTTCCTACGCTCATGTGCTCCCCTACTGAACCATCCTCTCTTTTTCTGATGGAATGGCTCTTCAGACTGAGCCTTAAACACGAATATCTCGTCTTCATTCTCAGCAGAATACCCTGAGAGGACAGGTTGTGAAGAGGTGCGTTCGCTTCTAGGTGAGCTGGACAACTGACGATACGCGTCGGAAGGTCCTTGATCGCTCATACTGTAAACTAATAAATAGTCAAATAACACACAACAATAAAATACAAATATGCACGTATTTCCATAATTTATTTCCTAACATTTTGGATAATATCTTGGTGTCAGCAGAACACTTCTGTGGCTGAATCAGTGGCTTAGCTCTGATACCACCTTCTGTCGCAACCCCCGTCCCCTACTAAACCTAGGAACGGGCGGCCGCGGCCAGTTTGGGTGGTATCTGTATTTTATCCATTTTGGCAGCGGAAATTACATCAGGATCGTAGTTAGGAAATAATTTATCAGAGTAAAATACCACACTTTCATAATATTAAACATGTGGGAATAATCCAAAGTTTTTAAATACACACGATTTCATAGGGTTAATCCCTTTAATTGTGATCTTTTCACCCCTTGGTGAATTTACTTGAATTGACTTTTTATCACATAAAATACTGGCTTTATTGGTTATTAACCAATCCATTCCTAATACAACATCAAATCCTGCCAGATTCATTGGATAAAGATTTGCAATAAACTTTTAATTTAAAAATTATGTTCTTGCTCCTTGCAAGATTTCAGAAATCCTAATGGTTTCTCCATTCGCTGCCTCTACTAGACATTCTTGTGGGAGTTTAGTTAATGATTGATTAAGAAGTTTGCAAAATGAAGTATTAATAAAACTTTGGTTTGCACAAGAGTCAAATAATACTTTAGCAAAAACATCATTAACTAAAAACGTACCAGCTATCACGTCTGGAATCAATTTGTCTTCATATGGCGTCAGAACAAATGCTCTAGCATTTTTAGTATTCTTGTTGCTTATGGCTGGAACTAGTTTCGGGCAGTTTGGCTTGATATGACCTTTTTCTCCACAGTTAAAGCACATTCCATTATTAGGTTTCCTCCTGCAATCTTCTTCCTTGTGCCCTGGTATTTTGCAGAAATTGTAGTAAGTAGAGCATTTTCTCGAATACTTTTTTCTTGCAAGCCTTGTAGTAAGGTGAAGATGTAGAACCTACATTCCTGCGGTTTGAATTTCCATAACGAAATTCTTGGGTAAGCCTCTGAGCTAGGTTCCTTCTCTAGTCTTCTTCTCGTGTTCGCACTAATTCATCTGTCAAGGTGTTTGCTAGTTCTACAGCTTCTTCTATGGTTTGAGGTCTAGCTACCTTGACTACATGCCTAATTTCACTAATTAATCCCCAGATGTAACGAGAGATTAATACTGATTCAGGTGATGCAAGGGTTGGCACTATTCTAACATATTCGAAGAATAATGTAGTGTATCCCTTACTATCCACTCCAGTCATCCTGAGGTTTAGAAACTTATTTGCTATCTGTTCCTTTTCGTTAGGAGGGCAGAATTTCCTTTCCACCATATTTTTAAATTCCTCCCATTCCATATTGTAAACCCTATCACTTCCCCTAGACTGGAGGATCGTATTAAGGTTGGGTTCTTGAATAGATTAGAAGCAAACATTATCTTATCTTCTTCCGCGCACTTGCTTATCTTTAAGACTGCCTCAGTCTTTTCTATCCAGCTTAAGTCCGCAACAACCCCTTCATTGCCCGAGAATTCAATTGGTTTACAAGACCAGAATTCTTTATAAGAACAACCATAAGGCATGGTTCTTCTTCTTTTGGGAATGAGCGCTTGAAGTAAGGGTCCATTGTTTACACTGTGTTTCGGTTCAGTGGGTCGTTTGCTGCTATGCTTACTTTTATTATCTGCTTCCCTAACTGTTTGAATAATAAATGGCATTGCATCTATGATTCCTTGTGCTACTATGTGTTGGATGGCACTATTATCCACTTGATTTCCATTGTTATTGTTGTTCGGATTCTCATTATTTGGGTTATTCTCATTCTGGTTGTTATCAATCTGGTTTTCTTGATTCACTTCGGTGTCCATCTGGATTTTAAACATTTACCACGTACTAATATCACAAAATAATATTTGATATAACCATTCACACAACACACATATTGGTCAAAAACGTCGATCATTGCGACTTACTCTTTCTTATATAGTATGCATCTACTACAAACCAATACTGAAAATTAAAATTACGATACAACTGAAATTGAAATTACATTACTAGTAGGCATCCGTAGTTAGTTATATATACTGAAATTGAAATTACATTACTAGTAGGCATCCGTAGTTAGTTATATATATATATATATTATATTCAAACATACATGAATATTATATATTATATTATTATTATTATTACCACCTCCACCATCACTTTCACTGATATGGATTCAACCAAAAATCCATATTACGCTCGTCATACTTCCAGACGAGTCGTTCTCCTACCTGCCTCATCCTCTCGCTACTTTCTAAAATTTCTTCTCCGAAAGTTCGGAGCTCTTGCACATTTTCTGCACTCATTGGGGGTGTAGGTGCTGGGACTGGGTTTGGGTGTTGTGGCATGGGTTCTTCCTGAGGATACGGATTCTCTAATATTTCCCTAATATATTCATCATTATCGTAGTAGGGATCTAGAGGGTCCAGACCTGGGCAAGCTGCTAGGTTTGGAATGGGTTCGTCGGTTAAGGGGTAGCGTTGGACATAATCCCTATTGTCATCCCACCACGGGTCATAATCTGGGTCTAAGGGATTGGGTGTTGGTACCCAAGGTATCTCATCTGGGTTGAAATCATGCATTTGGACTTGGTTTTCTGGGTGGTTTTCAATCTCCATTGACTGTGTGGGAAACAAGGGTAATAGTTGAGGGGCTATAAGTTGCTCCAGGTTTGGGTCAGCAGTTGTGGTTGCCAAGATATGGATGTTTTCTATACCCCTATTGAGCATGTCTTGGGTATGGGCATCAGTTTCTCTTTTAGCGGCTGGTAGAACCCGCTGCTGTTGTAACTTTTTCATTCTTTTCCTACGCTCGTGTGCTCCCCTACTGAACCATCCTCTCTTTTTATGATGGAATGGCTCTTCAGACTGAGCCTTAAACATGAATATCTCGTCTTCATTCTCAGCAGAATACCCTGAGAGGACAGGCTGTGAAGAGGTGCCTTCGCTTCTAGGTGAGCTGGACAACTGACGATACGCGTCGGAAGGTCCTTGGTCGCTGATACTGTAAACTAATAAATAGTCAAATAACACACAACAATAAAATACAAATATGCACGTATTTCCATAATTTATTTCCTAACATTTTGGATAATATCTTGGTGTCAGCAGAACAGTTCTGTGGCTGAATCAGTGGCTTAGCTCTGATACCACCTTCTGTCGCAACCCCCGTCCCCTACTAAACCCAGGAACGGGCGGCCGCGGCCAGTTTGGGTGGTATTTGTATTTTATCCATTTTGGCAGCGGAAATTACATCAGGATCGTAGTTAGGAAATAATTTATCAGAGTAAAATACCACACTTTCATAATATTAAACATGTGGGAATAATCCAAAGTTTTTAAATACCTTCGCTATTTAGGGGGTATAATACCCGGAAATTATGTTAACTCTTTAGAAATTCGAGAGAGAAAGAAAATGTGAACGGATTGAAAGTGAAACTAATCGGCCCTATTTATACTTGTGATCTTGGACTCTCTCGCGTCCCGCGTAAGCCGAAGGGAACCCCTTCGCGGCCCGCAATGTAGGCTGGTAGGGCCTAGCTGTGACTATTCATTGAACTAGCCTTCACACGCGTTGTGCCACGTGGCAGCACCGGGTGCGGCCTGGTGGTTGAGTTGTTTCGGCCCGCCAGGAACAAAGAAAAATTGTTTTTAATTATTTTTAATGAAAATAAAGATATTCAGGGCCTGTTTTCGCATATGGGGTGAATTTTAAAGGGTGTTGAAATATATTTTGGAGGGTTTTTAAACCGAGGCCCAAAATCTATTGCCCCGGGTGCCCATAAGGTAGACGAAATCACTTCTTTACAAGCCCAAATCGAGGCCATTTCTTCGAAAATCAAAAAGTTAGAAATGACAAAAACGGCCTCGGTTATGGCTTGCGAAGGGTGTAGTGCGCCACAAGAAAATTGGAGTTGTATGAAAGATTTGGATAATCAAACTGAAACAGTAAACTACATTGAAAATAGACCTAGGTCGTCGGGTCCTCCAACGGGTACTTACAACCAAGGATGGCTTAACCACCCTAACCTTGGTTGGAGAGAACCAGTCAATGGTAGTAACCAACAAAACCAAAACTAACGAACAAACTTTCAACAACCAAGAAATGAGTCACAAAATTTCTCTCAACAACAACAAGGGGGACGAGAGAGGCTTGAAGATACTATCTCACGCCTCATCTCCGACACCGAAAAAAAAACTCAGAACGATTCCAACAATTGGAATCGAGCTTTAGAAATCAACAAGCTAGTATTCAAAATATTGAAAAACAACTAAATCAACTAGCTCAAAATTTCTCTGAGAGACCACAAGGCGCGTGATGTGTGTAAAATGCAACATATAAATTACATCAAATGAGGCATAAAACTAACCCTTTTTTAGTACTAATGTTGGAAAAAGTGTGCTTTTGTCTTCCTTTTGTATCTTCAGGACCAAATGAGCTTAATTGAACAAAAGGAACAAATTTGCAGCCAAATCTAACATATATACAAAGAAAATGAATAAACGTGGCATGCTTAACCCCTCGATAGCATCTTCCCAAGCAAAAACAAGATATTAGAAGGCTGACCACGGCCCCATGCCCAGCGGACACGGGGGCGTTGCCAGATGTCTACAGAAAATACAAACTGATAGAAGCTTCTATTCCCAGCACAGGGGCGTGCCCAGCTCAAAACGGGTCGTGGTCAACGCTAAGATTCACAAAATCATGTAAATCTTGATAGTACAGATACGCTTCTGCATACGGGGCCGTACGCAGCGGACACGGGGGCGTGTGGAGCCTAATGCAGACAATTGTAATTAATGAAGAAAAAGAAAGTGGATGGCCATGGGGCCGTGTCCAGCGGCACGGGTGGTGTCCGGGCTTCTATACTAGCTATAAATAGGGGTGCTTGGCTCACTTCAAAGGCATCCCTTGGCAAACCAGCTCTCTCCCACTTCACCCACACTCCACCACCACTACAACACCCACATCCACCACCATCATCCATCATCCACCTTAGAGTGTGTGTAGTAGTCTAGGAATCCATGATTGATCGTAAGAGTTCTTGATAATCAAAGACCATCTTTACCTAAGTCTCTTACATCACTTGGTGAAGACAAGCATTTAATGTAACACTTTTGATTTTTAATCTTTTCGCACTTTTTATTTGGTTTTGTATTAATGACTTTAATAACTAGTTTCTTATGTTGAAGGTGAAATTTACTTATCATTTGTCCATGGGTGTCTTGGCATTATTTTACTCTCTATATAAAATAAAAGATTTTCACCATTCATATATCTACGGTCTATATAGAGATATGTTGGCTACCTGGTCGGGGGTTAAGGAAATGGTTTGGTAAGGTTCTTGCCTTGTTCAGTGTATAGATCCTGCAAGGACCTGGGTCAAGCTTATTGGGACCTCCTTCAATACCCACTAGTATTTGATGGCGGGGGTACGAATGGCTTGATCCCCTCATATGTAAACTACTATTAATACATTAACCTGGATACTTGGGATTGTATCCCTGCTGACTCAAACCACTTAGCCGAGGGTAACGTCACCTTCAAAAGAGGGGCCTAAAATAACTTAATTAATTATCTTCCAATATTTCGACCCTTTGGGATTGTATCCTTGCTGACTCAAACCACTGGGTTGAGGGTAACGTCACCTTCAAAAGAGGGGCCTACTACTATAAATAAGATAATCTCTTAAAAAGTTTAAAAATGAGGAAATCATCAAAGGTTGCATTAAAGGCGAGTCAGATCCAAGTGATTCATCTTATCTATCTGTTTTTATTTTTTTTTTATTTTTTTAGCATTTTAGTTTTTATTTTTCATGTTTAAAAACCTTTTTCTAAAAGTTTTGATTTGATTAGACGTTGAGGATAAACCGGTATTAAACGCTCGTGTGTCCTTGGACGACCTCGGTATCTTACCAACGCTATACTACGCTCACGATGGGTGCACTTGCCCATGTGTGTGTTTAGTGTTAGTAGAATATCGTGTTTTATAAATTTAAAACTTGACTAATCTGTTAAAAAGGGCTTAAAACATAATAAACCCGACACACACCATGTTTTTGGCACCGTTGCCGGGGACACAAGGATTTTTAGAAAGCTTAAAATCGACGACCTAATCAGTTTTTCAAAAACTTTTTTTTTAAAACCGGACGCATTTTTACATTTTTAGTTAGTTTTTGCATTACAGTAGCCTGAACACGGGGTCGTGTTTACTGAACACGGGGTCGTGCTGCATATTTTTACCAACGCCCAGATACAGAGTCTGAACACGGGGTCGTGCTCACTAAACATGCCCCCGTGCTGCACAAACCAGTTACATTTTTTTAAAACGCCCAGATACAGACCCTGAACACTTGGTCGTGTCCAGCCTCTATTTCCATTTTTGTTTTTGTTTTCTGGTCCCGAGACTCTGTTGTATTCTTCTGAGTGATTCTTATGGATTAATACTCAGGAGGTTACAACTACCACTATGAGGAAGATGATTATTGGGAAGAGTATTGTACTATTTATGGCAACCCTCATTCGGTACAATATTGTGACCTCTTTGAACCATCCCCTTCATACACCTACTATGAGGAGCCCATGTACGAGCCATTTACTTCATACACATCCTATGAAGAACCAAGGTATGAACATTCTCCCTCATACTCATATTTTGATGAAACAAGGTATGAGCCCTCATACTCATACTTTGAGGAGCCAAGATATGAGCCTTCACCTTCATAAGCTTATTATGAGGAACCATGGCGTGAACAACCCACCTCATATGAGTACTATGAAGAACCAAGATACGACCATTATTCATCATATACTTACAATGAGGAACAATGGTGTGAATAATCTACTTCATATGAGTATTATGAGGAACCAAGGATCAAACCTCCGAATTCAAGATTTGAGGATCCAGATCCTTATTCTATCACCCACATAACCGATAAGATAATAGAACACATTAAAACTATCGAGCGCTGCATAAAAGAATCACGCACAAGGGAAAAGGAGTCCCGTGCAAGGGAAGAACTAATTTGTAATAAAAAAGATAGTTGGAAATGTAAAAATGGAAGAACAAGTAAGTGAAAAACTGACACATGAGGTAAACAATGAAAAGGTGAGTCCGATAACGTTAAAATTCAAGAAGATTCTAATTTTCAAGAAATTAATCTCTTGTCACCATTTTTCGAAAATCATTGTTTAGTACCCACTCATGCTAAGTTTTTAAAAGAGTTAACCACTAACACTAAAATTGACGAAATAGTAAGCGTTAAGTTAACAAATGATCAAACTACGCTAATAAAAGATGATCCATTTGAAATTACATTACACCGGTTCCATGTTTCTTTCAAAATTCCTTTATTAGTAATATTACAATTGATAAAGATCTTTGTGTTAATATAATGCCAAACTACATTTTCGAAAAATTAAGTATTGGTGATTTTTCTCCACTTCAAATACCCATTTTTCTATCTAATCAGAAAACAATAAAATCAATGGGAATAGTTGAGGATGTATTAGTTCAAACAAATCAAATGGTAATCCCAACCGACTTCGTCATCCTTGATGACGCTCCGTTGATGTTAGGACGACCTTTTGTAAAAATCTATGAAGCTTTGAAAAATCGGAAGAAAAACAATGTATCCATTCAATTAGGGGCATTCAAAAGAAGTGTCGATCTTGACCGATCAATGAAATATCCATTTGGCAATAATGACCCCCTAATTGAAGATGAAGATGAGCCACCCGATACAAGAGAAGAAATCGACCACTTTGTTGGCGAAGAGGTCGCCATAGAACAAACCTTTTTGGTTCTTGATCAAAATGAGCAACCAAATAAGGAGTCTCCCAAAGACCCACCACTTGAGCTCAAAGAACTTCCATAAGGTTTGGAATATGCTTTTCTCGACAAAGATGGTAAGTTACCTGTAATTATTCATCAAGGTTAACTAGTGTAGAAAAAGAAAAATTAATCACACTTTTGAAAAAATACAATGACGCACAAAGTCTTATCAAAACATGTGATGCATACCAACATCAGGTAATATTTCTTCCAAAAACGAAATCCCACAACATGGCATTCTTGTTTGTGAAATTTTTTATGTGTGGGGACTTGACTTTATGGGACCATTCCTACCGTCGAAAGGAAACAAATATATACTTGTGGCAGTGGATTACTTGTCTAAATGGGCCGAGGCCGAAGCTCTTCCAACAAACTATGGAAGAGTCGTGGTAAGATTCCTGAAACGATTATTTTCTCGTTTCGGAACTCCAAAAGCATTAATAAGTGATAAGGGTACCCATTTTTGTAATCATTAACTTGAAAATTTTTTAACAAGGTATGGAGTCTATCAACGGATCTCAACAGCATATCACCCTCAAACAAATGGGCAAGCCGAAGTGACTAATCGAGGTTTAAAAAGAATACTTGAAAAAACCGTAGGATTAAATAAAAAGGAATGGGCCGAAAAATTAGACGACGCTTTATGGGCTTTTCGAACTGCATATAAAACAACAATAGGTACCACCCCATATAAGCTTGTCTATGGAAAAAGTTGTCATTTGCCGGTAGAAATAGCACACAAAGCCTGCTGGGCAATTAAAAACGTAAACTTAGACATAGAAATTGCAGGTAAAAATCGATTTTGTCAATTAACTGAATTAAACGAATTAAAAAATCACGCATACTCTAACTCCGAAATTTATAAGGAAAGAATGAAAAATTTCAATGATAAACACATTAAACCTAATGAATTTCGGGTAGGAGATTCACGACTTCGATTATTTCCCGGTAAATTAAAGTCTAGGTGGACGGGTCCTTTTTCCGTCACCCATATTTTTCCACACAATGCAATTGAAATTAAATCTCAGAATGGAATTCCATTCAAAGTCAATGGCCAACGGCTTAAGCTTTATCAAGGATTCATTGAGGATGAAGAGGAGGAGATCTCGCTACAAGCGGCCGACGAATAAACGAAGGTTTGAGCATCAACATCATATCTTGTAAGTTACGAACGACGAGAAAACTTCTAAATCAGGTAAGATCTCTAAAACCAGGTTTCGAGAAACAGGTCACTCACACGTGCTCTTAAAAAAATTAATTTTTACCCGCCCACGGGGTCGTGCCCCGCTGAGCACGGGGCCGTGTTCGCATAACTGACGGGTTAAAAACCCCTTTTCTTTTCATTTCTTCATTCGACACGACCCGTTTCCCCGAAAACTCTCTGGTTCCACCGTGATTTTCTGTAGATTTTCACATTCTTTCACCGTTCAACAACGTCAAGGTATGATTTTATCATCATAATTAGTTAGATTAATCACTTGCATGTAGTTTAACATAAAAAATTTGGGGAAAATCTAGGGTTCTTCAACTAGAACCAAATCAAACCTCAATTTTTTTGCTTAGATCTGTTAGTAGTAGTGTAGTTGCATGTTATAGGAAGTAAATCAACTTGAATTGTTTGAAGATTTGCCCGATTTCTCACAAAAACCTCAAACCCTTGTTTTTGAACCGAAAAAGATGAAATTGAAGGGGTAAACAGGTTGTTTTGGGAAAAACGGCACTTGGGGTTTCATTTTCGGCGAAAACCGCTCCCACTGGACCAAAAAATTTCAACTTTTCGGAACCGGGTCGTAAAATGAAATTTTTTGGTAACAGACGCCTTAGCACGGGGTCGTGCTCAGCGAGCACGGGGGCCTGTCCAGCAATTTTTCAGCGAACATGGGCGTGTCCAATGGGCACGGGGCCGTGTTCTGCTTACTGTTTTCAGTTTTCTTCGAAAATTTACTGTCTCGTGCTAATTGTTTTGTGTTTTCTTGCAGATGGCCAAGAAATTCACGAGATTCAACAAGAACGAATGGGCAACTCAAGCCCGATTTGTGGTTCTTAAGACGAGGCTCGAGGAAAACCCAAGACAAGTCTGCCTAGACACCCTGGAAGCAGTAGGGCAGATTGACCGCTTCAAAACTCTAGTTACTGGTCCACTCAGGACAGCCCTTTGTGCTAGACTACACTCGATCCATGAATGGAACAGGAATGCAGATACGTAAGTATTGGGCTTACAAAGATTGGATGCTCGGTGTAAAGAATGAACTCAAAAGAATATTATATCGGAGTTGTATAAAATGATAGATTGCAAAGTGGTTATGTATATTTTTATGTCTTTATACTAATGAATATGATGTCACCAATTATTAACGTGTCGGGTGACCTCAGGTCAGTCGGATATTCATGATGGACTAGTGATCGAGGGTCGAGTTAAGATCAAGGATTGTACGAGGATGTGATCACATGTTGGAAACCATTTGTAATGTAATTTTCTTGATTAGGTATGAATGATGTAAAAGATTTAAATCAAATCGATTCGAATGGTTTATTAATAAGTTGTATGATTGTCAAGAAAAGAAATTTTATGACTCATATTTCCGCTGCGACGATTTCGATTAAAACGTGTTGAGGGTGTTACACTACACTAAATTGAATATTTCCTCGCATGGAATTAGTTACGCGGATCAAAGAGTTGACCTAGGCTACTTCTTCAATCTTCAAATACGTTCCACAATCGTCTTGCCATTTTTTGGAAGGTATTTGAGAGTGTATGTATGGTTAAGTTTTTGTTTGAAGAGTGTATGTATTTATAGTGGGGTATATCTTAAAAAATAAAAATAAATAATAATAAAGAAACAAGAACGTGGATTGTTTAAAAAATTCAAAAACAAACAAAACACACATAACATCAATCGGTAAAATGTTAACCCAACCCATATCCTCCTTACCCGCACCACCTTTGGCGGTGTGTGGTAGCGGGTACGCAGCCTTCTACCCCAGGGTCGGCCCTGAGCCTGAACAAGTGCGGGGTGGGCGGCCACTCAGGGCCAAAATCGATACAAGGCCCTAGAAAAATGAATTATAAATGTAGGGTGATGCTATTGTAGAAAGGGATTTTATGTGAGAAAGGTAAGGAATGTTTTAGATCATTAGATCTAGATTTTAATGGTTAAGATCAACATTGGCAAATTTATAAATTGTGTTATATAAGTTCTGGAAATAAAGAAATGCATAAGGGTATAATGGTAACTGATTGTGTTTTTAAAAAAAACTGTCACTCTCTCTCCTCATTCAATAGCGTCATTAATGTTCTCTCACCAATCTCTTCCATGAAATCAATCAATTGCGACATTCATGGTATCTCTTCTATCTCTTCCATGGAATTTGAAAATCAAAATGCATGAATCATCAAATAAATGGGGTTTAACATCGAGATTCTCTGTATGATTGTATATAAATATAAAACACCTTGTATAACAACACATTGATAGTGATGTATGCAACATATATAAGGATAAAACACTATAAATTAAATATAAAACACTAGAACAAAATCAAACATTCTAGGAGTTTATGGATAAAACACCACACTAAGAACATCTTCTGGGAACACATGTTGTGAAACACCATAATAAGAACATCTTCTGGAAACAAAGGTTGTAATACACCATAAATTTAACCAAGTCTCTATTAAAACGTCGTGAGTTGTAAAACATCATATTAAGCACATCTTCTGGATCACATGTTGTAAAATACCATACTAACAATAATTAGGAACACTAAAGGTAGATATAATTGTTGCCGATGTGAATCAGTTATTATATCAAATATAATTAAAAAGAATTTGATTTCCTAAAATATCTCAAAAACGGTTATAGAAAGATATTTATCATTAAATTGAATTTCAAACGAAATTACCTTACTACCCATAATCTTTAATTTTAATTATTGCCACGTGTCATCTCCTGGTTCCTTCTCACACAATTCATCCTTTTTATAGGAACCTAAACATGTGTGTGAGTATATATATATATATATATAGGTAGAGGATCATGTAAAAAGTGCTCAAAGTGTGAGAAGTGTATTATAACACTATATATAATACTATATAACACCATATAAACACCGTATAACAATATGTAACACCATATAATACCATATAACCCTTTGTAACACTATATATCATTATATAACAAATATAACACTATAAGTTGTCTGATAGCATGTCTATGATAGATGTATAGTGTTATATTTGTTATATAATGATATATATTGTTACATAGTGTTATATGGTATTATATGGTGTTACATATTGTTATACGGTGTTTATATGGTGTTATATAGTATAATATATAGTGTTATAATACACTTCTCACACTTCTCACACTTTAGGCCCTTTTTACACTATCCTTACCCTATATATATATATATATATATATATATATTGAAACGGGATCAGGAGAAAACGCCCTAAAGTGTGAGAACGGTGAGAACATATCCTGATTGGACACGTAGCGTGCGATATTATCAGGGTGGAGGGGTTTTTTTGTCTTTTTATCTTCCCGTTTTTTCATTTTTTGTGTTTCACAATAGAGCTTTATTTTTTGGCGTATAAGATTTGTTTGACTTTTATTTATATTCAATAACTATCTGGCATTTTACTGGTCTTTTTTAGATCTGTCTCATTCAATTAATCATTTTTGTGTCACATAGATAACATTTTGACGTTTATGGCGTTCCCAAATTCAATAAAATTAATTAATAATTCTACCATCTTTGGCGTCCATGGTGTTACCAAAATCATTATATACATTTAATAATTCAAACTACACATTTTTTGGCCTTTTTTTAGATTTTACTAGTTGAATTAATCCCATATATCTTATAAAGGTAATTTTTTGGCGTTCATGTCGTTCTTAATAATTCATTAATAATTTAAAAGATTACAATAAGACGAGATCAAAACAAACTAATAGTCTTCTGTGTATGGGATTACATCAAAGATGTACCCATCGCTTTGTTCATCGCTTTCTTCATGTTCATCGTCATCATTGTTGTGCATTGGCGTATAACGCCATTATGTCGTCTTGTCTTTTCTGCAGCCTATACTTAAATATCATAACAACCCTGGATCTTGCATCGTTCGAAGGTGCTAAATCATAGAGTTGTTCAAGAAGATGTAGTCTCTCTGTCTTCAGCATTTCTTGCATCGGCAATGAATATTCGAACCCGTGTTGATAAGACACTTTAACCGTTCTTTTTTTTTTCATCCAAACTCCAACTGCAAACTGTTGGTAGAGGAGTATCGTCAATATCATTATCATCATCATCATCATCATCTTTTACAGGAAATTTTCTCTCCAATCTTCTTATTACCTTTCGAGTTCTTTCACAATCGTTGGCCATTGGAACCCCAAGGGCCAGAATATCCCTCTGAACCCTTTCATCCTTGTTAAGTATGTCCTTGATTGTCTTGATTTTCACCCTTCTCCTGTTAGAGAACTTTAGGACGAAACGTTTCTCCGACCCATCAAACCTCCATGCAATAACATGAGCCATTTTTTTAGTTTTTTGGCGTTTTAGTCAAGGTGTGGCGTGTTAGAGAATATGTGGAGTGTTAAATTTTGTTTACCTCTTCTACTTATATAATGATTTTTTTGTCGCAATGTTGGATGCAGCCTATAACGTCAGGTAATTATAGCGTTTTTGAAAAGAAAAATAAATTCAAGTACCGATGTAGAGGGTTTTAATTATAATGTTAGTAATAAATTTTCAGTCGCTTCAGTTTACTGTTCGTTCAGCTTCATCTGTTTTATGGTTGTAACACGTCCCATAAAAAATGCTTGTAAAACCCTAAGATGCCACAAATTTTATTATAATTGTAGAGTTTGGCGTTTGTGGAATTTTGGCATTTTACAAGTTATTTTTTTAGAGAAATAATGTATTTTTTTATTGTAAAATTAGAAAACAAACCACAGAAAGAAAATAAATAGAAGCGAAAAAAATAAATAAAAAATCCTAATCGAATTTCTATTCCAAATCTTCACTGTTACCGGTCTCTTTCTTCTTTGAAACTACAAGAACCGTCACAAATATATGGCGTTCTTGACTTTGGTATGATTCATTTGTTTTTTTGTTGTTGAAGTAGCTTTTCTGTGGATGTTTCGAACACAAAATGACATGGGTTTTTTGTTTGGACTTCATCTTTATCATCATCCCACTCTTCAGTGTCATCCATCTCTTCATGTCATTCAAATATTCATCAAGAACAAATCACAGAAAATGACATATGTCTGTCATCAGTCTCTTTTTCTTGAAGATTTGTCCATCTCATGCAGCAAAATGTTATTGAGTTACACCCCTCAACTAACAATCCATTTGGTGAAACTTCACGTAGAACAATATTGAATATCCAAGAAACAACATTTGCCATTTTTGATTTTTTAACTTTTTGGCATTTTACAGTGAGTGGTTTTGGGGGAGCCATGGCGTTTGTTTTTTGGTTTAATGAATGGAAGGTGCTGAGACATTCATGTTTATAGGAAGTCTTTGGCGCGTAGTTTAGGCGAGATATTATTAATAAGTGCAATTAATAAAATATTCATCGTTTTTCAGTTACTGTTTGTATTTCCTGTTTTGCTCAGCTTTATCTGTTAAGTCTGTAACACGTCCCATCTTTAATTGTGTTTTTATCTTTAATGGCGTTTTATATTTGATGTCGTTTTGTATTTAGTTGGCGTTTTATTGGAGAAATGATGTTTTACCCTTTACCCTTAATGAGGCACGTTCCAAGTAATAAAATTAATGTTATTTACGAAAACGTCACTACGCCAATCTTGCCCGTAGATTCTTTTGATCTAACGATCCATAAGCGTTCTCACTGTTCTCACATTTTTCACTGTTTTCTCTAAATCCTGACCCTATATATGTGTATGTGTGTGTGTGTGTGTGTATGGTAGGGTTAGTACGAGAACCACCATTATTGCGATAACTAATGTGAACAAAACAAAATAAACCCACAACATCACCCAAAACCTAAAAAAAACTTAACAACCCACCCCCCAAAAACCTAAACCCCCCGCCACCCAAGTTAAATGTTAAAACTAAACAATAAAACTAAACCCCCCAAAAACCTAAAAAAAACAAAACTAATCCTCCCCTCACCCCCCACCCAAGCTAAATGCTAAAAACTAAACCCACCAAAAAACCTAAAAAATCTAAAAAACACACACAAAAATATTTTTTACTATTTTTTTATAAAAATTCGCTAGTTTTCGTCTAAAAGAAATAATTTTTTATTGACAAAAAGTAGCCATTTAAAAAAAAATATTAAAAAAAGTTTTTGTGTGTTTTTTTAGATTTCTGACCTAATTTGTTAATTCGTAAAGGGCCTGAATAGCTAAATTCTTTTGGAAGCCGAACTTTTTAAAGTATAATGAAAGTAACACAGACCAAATGAATAAACAAAACTAATTCAAAACAAAATTAATGATTTGAGGGGCTGTTGGGCCTAAATTCTTTTTTTTTTTAAATAGAGCACAAATTTTTTATGTCGCACATAGTAAAGAAATTGTAAATTTGGGATACGGCCATGTTCTACCTCTAGAGCCTCGACCCCTTATAGTTGAGTTATTTAGGTTTGTGATTATGATTTGTATTATCTGATTTTTTTATTACATTATTCAAATTTATTAAATACACATCTTATTTCTTTTCTAGAATTTTATAGACCACACAATGATTGATGGACCTTCTAGTTCTGAAATGTTTATGTTCACATTATCATCAAATTTTAAAGAATTGGATTCATCATCTCTAAACCCTATCATCAAATTATAAATAAATCCTATCATCAAATTATAAAGAGTTGCAGTAGTAAGCAACTAAAGTTAAGGGACTAGTATTCATCATATCGTCCGTCAAATTATGCGAGTATATAAAAAAACAACAAAATAAGTATTTGTTAGTAAGATAAAGATAAAAACAAGAAATGAAATGAGAAAGTTTTTTGAAAAAACAAGATATAAATTTAAAGGATGTTGAGCTTAATTTAAGTTAAATTATAGGGATAAGAATAGCAGATTTATAAGAGGAAGGTGAGCAGTATTCTCATTTGTTTATTTATTATACTACATATTAAAATTTGGACGTTTTGAACAGTAACACTTTGAACAGTAAAAGACCACGTCACATTTGCCACGCACCCAAATACCTACCACCGCCCCTTCTCCTTTCTTCAAAAGTAACCTAACCCTACCCCAAAGAGAGTCTGAAGGCAGAGAGGGGAGAAGCCATGGGAGACAGAGAACCATGAGAGAGAAAGACAAGAGGGAGAAGGAAACAACCATAGCGGACAAGCCATCAGCGGCAAAAGCGGTCGTACCAGGGTTTCCGGTCACCGCAATGTGACGGAGAGACGGTGTGTCTGTGGTGTGGACGGAGAGGAAAGGAAACGGCTGGGGCGATTCCTCAGGCTGAAGAAGATGACGGCATGAGGCACTCCGACGGCGAGTTTAGGGTTTTTCTGGGAACCCTAAGAATGTTGACGGCGACAGTTTCAAAAGATGAATAAAAGGGGTCTGATGAGTATTCTGGCCGCAAGCAAACCTGGGTTCAGGTGACGGTGGATGGCGACCTCAAGTATAAGTTAAGGTTGCGTCACTTAATGAATAGTGACTTCATTCAGGCGATGGCGGTTTGGAATTGAACCAGCGACGTCGTCTCCTCCTTACACTGCCGCTGCTTCCTCCTCCTTCTCCAACACGCAGCTGATGGTGTTTCTTTTGTTAAGAAGTGCGATGGAGACAAAAATTAGGATTCCGCGATGTGTTCTGTTAAAGTTCCAACCAAACTCAGGTAAGCTTCGATTCTATTGCATGTTGTCGTATTGGTTCCGCGATTGTCTGTCCAGAACTTCCCAGCACCTTTGTTACATGAGACCGTGAATGGTGTTTGGTTTATCAAGGTATGCGTTAGTCTCTCATTCTGTTCCATGTATTTTCGTGATTGTTTTAATTTGAAACTGAGGTGGTTCATATTCTTGGTCAGGATTTTGGTTTTCCTTTGGTAATTTGTTGTTAAATTTGTTTTTGGCTAAGGTTTTAGGGTTTTTTTACAGGTTTTGTTCTACTGTAGGACATGTTGAAGGTAAGTGTGCTCTTAATTTGTTTTCTCCATTTTTAGTTTGTTTTAAGAATTGTTAGCATTTTTTGTTTTGCTTACTGCATTAGTGCATTTTTGGATATCAAATTGTTGGTTATATTTATTTTTTTTAAGATAAGAGTATTTTTTCCTCTATTAATGTCTAATGATATTTGTATTTCTTATTTTCAGGTTTCTGTGTTGTTGTTGGGTTTGCTCTCAGTGTTGATTCAGTAACTTGATGGTTTACATTGCTTTATGCTTTGTGTAAGGTATAGATTTTGTGGTCCTTAGTATCTGAAGGGTTGTTATGTTTGGTGTTTGTGTTCTACAAATTTGTTTTTGGCTTATTTAGAGTTTGTAGTGTAGTTGTCATGTCGGTATGAATTGAGTTTGTCCTTTTCAAAGATTAAGAAATACTAAAAATTACACCACAGGTGCAAGTATTCGAGTTGAAATTGTGTGATATGAATTGAGTTTGTCCTTTTCAAAGATTAAGAAAAACTAAAAATTACACCACAAGTGCAAGTATTCGAGTTGAAATTGTGTGACGACTGTGAATCAAGTGCTAACCTTTTGGTTGATTTGTATGAAAAATATACTATTGCAGCAGGGACAAAGCCAGAAGAATAGAAGTTTTGAGACAAGTCTTCCATTTGCTTCTTTGGAGGTGTAGTTTTCGGGAAAAATATCTGATACTTCACTTAAATCAAGTTTGACTAAAACTGGCATCAACGATGAGCAAAGAGCTACATTATGGAAAAGATGAGGTTGAGGGAGAGGGGAACAGGATACCGGCCTGGTTCAGTATCCATCGGCAACCCACAACATGTGAATCAAACCAGCTTGGCAACGGTTGCTGGTCCAACAAGGCGACACGGTCAAATGTTAATAACATCAGGTATAATACTCTATTTCTTAAAAGTTGAAAAAACAAAATAAAAATGAATTAAGTGAGAGTACCTAAACCGGCTAATTTGGGCAAAAAGGAAAATGTGAATATGGGATCATTTGGATCAACTCAAATTGACGGCGGTAAATTTTTTTCAATTCAAACTAGACAACGGGTCAATTTGTGTCTACCCGTACATTAACAAAACATAAGGGCTATATTCTCTTGGAAATGGAACAAGAAAGAAGATTATAGTTTGAGTAGCGAAACTGGAGAATGGAAGCAACAATATAAATTTCATTCCATATTCAATATAGTAATTTATAAATGGGTTTTCCACTTCTTTTATATTAATTATTAACATATGATTTTAACAATGTCGTCATTGCGGCACCTGCTCTTGATGTTGATTGGCACAACAATGTCTCATTTGCAACGTGTTCAATTGATAACGTGATTTATGTTTGTAAAGCTGAAGATTATAGACCTGTAAAAGCTCAGGTTTGTTTTAGGCTTTTCGTTTGTTATTATATTTTTTATGATAAAAGAAGAAAATAAAGAAAAAACTTCTTTTCATTTTAAATATTAAATTTGTTCCTGACTATTTTCTAAGTGGTTTTTGAATGTTACTTTAGGGTTAAGTTTATTGCTGGTGTACCTAAGAATGTTAAGCTAGAGAATATTCGCAGGTGGTTATCATGTTTGTGGGTTAATTGAAGGCATTGACTAGAACGTTTTATGTTTGGGGACGAGTTGGGAGTCCCAAGAGGAACTTACCATGGCATTGGCTCGCAAGGGCCATGTCAACGTTCTCTTCGCCCCGCTCAAACTGCACCACATTCAAGTGCTTTTCAAACCGCTCCTACAGCAACAAGAAAACTGAAAGACTTTTGTTATTATAGCTGCCTTGATTTAGATGAACTAAAGATTTGAAGAGCGACTTTTCAGCTACAGTGGACTGGAGATAGCAACAGTGAACTGGAGATAGCTACTGGAGGGTTTATAGAAGATTATTCACAAGTAGGAAAAAGGTAGTTTGTTACTTTGTTAATATGATTGCAAAGAGGAGGGTTTACAGAAGATGAATCACAAGTAAAAGATTAATCACAATTTGGAAGGTAGTTTGTTAATATGATTGCAAAGTAATGTTGGATAAAAAATATTTCAGGTTATGAGTTGTAATGTAATGATTCGGTTTAGCGCAATTGCGTTATGAGTTTACGTACATGTTATCACACCAAGAACTATTCGGTTTCGCGCGCTACGCAGTTGCGTTATGAGCGTTATGAGTTGTGAGCTTATGTACGTGTTATGACACCAAGAACTATTCGGTTTTGTGCGCCGCAACGCGCACGGTGTATAAATCTAGTTTATTTGAAAAACTAATTTCTTTTAATCTCTCACATTTGTGGGAATTGAACTTAAGACCCTCCCTCCTATCAAACTGATCATTTCGTGTAATAAACATGTTTTAACCTACTTTTATATAACAAAAGGATAAATTAGCATGATCCCGCAATCTCATGAAACCTAAAATTCTATTAACGTTCATTTTTATTGAATTACTTTTTGTCTTACCATTAGCTATGATCCCGCTCTCATGAAGCGTCAAAATTCGGTGTGATTGTTCCTTTTGTAATATAATATATTTCCTTTAGTGGTCTAAATAAACTTTAAAGTGGGTAAGTGGAGACAACAAAACATGCGTCAAAGGAAAGGCCATTTCTCTTTTTTTTTTTTTATGAATAAACAAGCTATATAATATATCTACTTTAGTGCCATATAATTAATAATTAATTAGGTTTGTCTTTTTATTTGACAGAAACTAAATTTAATATATTTTAATATTAAAACCATTAGGAAGCTTGTAAACTTTTATGTAATTAAATCTTATAAAATTGTAAATCTGATTTTATGTTTTGTGAATATACTATACAAAATTCTATTCAAAGTTCCATTTGCTTAATTTGATTAAAAGATTGCATCTCTGATTATTTAATGCTTTGGTAGATGTATCTTATAGATGTAGAACATACCATCAAGAAAGTGTCCCATTTTGGTAATTATATTAGATAATGGCAGGCTTGTGAAATTGTTAAAGAGAGATGTCATTGTTGAAAGCTGGATCTTGTTGAGACCAGAATAGAGGCTTAGCTCAACGTTTTTGTTTCAAAAATAAATCTTATGGTTTAAGTTAATAAAATATATTGATGTGTTATTTGGCATCTGCCCTGTAATAGCTGCCAGCTAAAGAAAGTAGTACAAGATATTAATGCAGTTAAAAAAGATATTAATACCAGCTAAAGAAAATATCATAAGATTGTAGATTTCAAACTGATACTTATATATTGAAATTGTGAGCAGTTTTATATATTTCCGCAGCCATGTTTTAAAAATTATGCTATGATGTTTAAAGCAACTGTGAAGTCTCCGGGAACTAGCCCTTACATCTGAACATAAAATTGGTTTTAAAACTTAACAATGTACACACAGATATTTATGTGTGTATACATATATTATTACGTTGTCCTTTATAAAAAGAATTACTATTCTTGTCGTTAATCACACATTTGTATATATATTGAAGCTGAGCACATGCCAGACTTGGATTTATAAGACGGAAACATGCACTTAACATTTGTTAAAGGATTTAAGCTAGAGATTGTCAGAAAGAACGTGATGCTCCTGCTACTTTTTTTTTAACGGCTAACTGTTTTTCACGTGTGAACCACTCTTTCGGAGCTATGTCCAAAGGCCGACTACTTGACCACCGCTAGAAAGCGTAGCACACCCCTGACGCACGGAAACCCCGTGGAATAAGTAAAGCCCCCCCCCCCCCCCCCCCACCCACCCTCGGACTCGAACCCGGTTAAAACCCCGGGCCAAGCCGTCACCGAGATGTCCAAATACCCAGCACCAGTCGGGGAAGTCGGGGATCGAACCAGCACCTCCAATGGAGACAACCGGTCAACCAACCAACTAGGCTGGGGTAATGGACGATGCTCCTGCCATTTGGTAAGGAATTTTCAAACTCAATAAGAATAAGAATTTCACTTTTGTTATATATTTATATAGAGGTGGGATCAATTATAAAACAATCTTTACCTAGAAAATATAACGAGCTAAATCTAAATTCGTTTGACCTGTATCCCTATATTTCTTAGGTAAAATACATTTTGAATCGGAATCAACTCATATATATATATATATATATATATATATATATATATATATATATATATATAGGGTAAGGTTCATGCGAGAACCACCCTTATTGCGAGAACCGCGAGAACCAATGTGAACACAAAATAAAATCTAAACAAAATCAAAAAAGCACTCAAATTTTTTTTTTTTTTTTAATATTTTTTAATAAAAAATCGCTATATTTCGTTACCATAAAAAAAAAAAAAAAAAAAACTTTTTTTTTCGAGTAACAGTTATCCATGCACATGTGCATATGTATCATTACTTCAACAAATTCGGTAATACGTTATCAGGAATAGACAATTGCACTTTAATTTACAATACCATTAGTAATACACTACTTTTTACATTACCAATATTCAAAATGCACATGTGCATAATTAGGTATAACCATGATATAACGTATTTTGGTACAAAAAGTTTGTGATTTTGAATGGAGAAGTAGACCCATATATATGTTTTTTGGTTAGTTATATCTAGTGGTTGATGGTTTGGTTATAGTTGTCAATTTTTTATGTAATATGTTGATTGGATGGTATAAATGGTGTTTACATACATGTAATAAAGTGAAAATATTGTTAATGGTATTGTATTATGGATGGTAGGAGGTAATGGTATTGTATTATGGATGGTAGGAGGTAATGGTAGTGTATTATGGATGGTATGATAGATGAAAAAGGAAAGTGTATTCAAAGTGGTGTACCAAAACACCTTATTTAATGTTGATACATATAAATGCACATGTGCATTTCTAATATTGGTAATGTAAAAAGTAGTGTATTACATATGGTAGTGTAAATAAAGTGCAATTGTCTAATATGTGTAATGAATTACGGAATTTGTCAAAGAAATGACAAAAATGCACATGTGCATGCGTGTGTATTATGGATGGAATGATAGATGAAAGAGAAAGTAGTGTACCAAAACACCTTATTTCCTGTTAATACATATAAATGCACATGTGCATTTCTAACATTGTTAACGTAAAAAGTAATGTATTACACGTGGTAGTGTAAATGAAAGTGCAATTGACTATTATTTGTAATGAACTACGGAATTTGACAAAGAAACGATACATATGCACATGTGCATGGATAACTGTTACTCGAAATTTTTTTTTATTTTTTTTTTGAAATTTTTTTTTATTTTTTTTATTAACAAAATATTGCGATTTTTTCAAAAAAAAATAGTAAAAAAATAAAAAAAAAAAATTTTGGGTGTTTTTTAGATTTTTTTAGGAATTACTGTTTGTGTTCACACTGGTTCTCGCGGTTCTCGCAATAAGGGGTGGTTCCTAACGGATCTTTTTTAGATTTTTTTAGGAATTACTGTTTGTGTTCACACTGGTTCTCGCGGTTCTCGCAATAAGGGGTGGTTCCTAACGGATCTTTGTCCTATATATAATATATATATATAGGACAAAGATCCGTTAGGAACAACCCCTTATTGCGAGAACCAGTGTGAACACAAACAGTAATTCCTAAAAAAATCTAAAAAACACCCAAAAAATTTTTTTTTTATTTTTTTACTATTTTTTTTGAAAAAATCGCAATATTTTGTTAATAAAAAAAATAAAAAAAAATTTCAAAAAAAAAAAAAAAAAAAATTCGAGTAACAGTTATCAATGCACATGTGCATATGTATCGTTTCTTTGTCAAATTCCGTAATTCATTACAAATAATAGTCAATTGCACTTTCATTTACACTACTACGTGTAATACACTATTTTTGACATTACCAATGTTAGAAATGCACATGTGCATCTATATGTATAAACAGGAAATAAGGTGTTTTGGTACACTACTTTCTCTTTCATCTATCATTCCATCCATAATACACAAGCATGCACATGTGCATTTTTGTCATTTCTTTGACAAATTCCGTAATTCATTACATATATTAGACAATTGCACTTTCATTTACACTACCATATGTAATAGACTACTTTTTACATTACCAATATTAGAAATGCACATGTGCATTCATATGTATCAACATGAAATAAGGTGTTTTGGTACACCACTTTGAATACACTTTCCCTTTCATCTATCATACCATCCATAATACACTACCATTACCTCCTACCATCCATAATACAATACCATTACCTCCTACCATCCATAATACAATACCATTAACAATATTTTCACTTTATTACATGTATGTAAACACCTTTTATACCATCCAATCAACATATTACATAAAAAATTGACAACTATAACCAAAACATCAACCACTAGATATAACTAACCAAAAAACATGTATATGAGTCTACTTCTCCATTCAAAATCACAAACTTTTTGTACCAAAACACGTTATATCATGGTTATACCTAATTATGCACATGTGCATTTTGAATATTGGTAATGTAAAAAGTAGTGTATTACTAATGGTATTGTAAATTAAAGTGTAATTGTCTATTCCTGATAACGTATTACCGAATTTGTTGAAGTAATGATACATATGCACATGTGCATGGATAACTCTTACTCGAAAAAAAAAAAGTTTTTTTTTTTTTATTTTTTTTATGGGAACGAAATATAACGATTTTTTATTAAAAAATATTAAAAAAAATAAAAAAAAAATTTTGAATGCTTTTTTGATTTTTTTTAGATTTTATTTTGTGTTCACATTGGTTCTCGCGGTTCTCGCAATAAGGGTGGTTCTCGCATGAACCTTACCCTATATATATATATATATATATATATATATATATATATATATATAGGGTAAGGTTCATGCGAGAACCACCCTTATTGCGAGAACCGCGAGAAACAATGTGATCACAACCTAAAATAGCTAAAAAAACCTAACCCCCCCCCAAAAAAAAACCTAAACCCCCCTCATAGTTATCAATAGCGTCCATAGCGGACGCAATCGCGAATAGAGTAGCGACGCGGCCATATGCCGCTACAAGGTACTATGCGACCACATATCGATCAAATAGCGACGTCCGGCGGCGAATTCTGGCGGAAACGAGGAAGAAGGAAACCGGAGGCTCAAATTGATAGGAAAGAAAGAAGCGATACCTTGTTTTGATGTCGTTAATAGTAGTTTTCCAGTGCTTTTCTGTAATTTCATGGCCTCGTATACAGATCTGGAGTTCTGGACGGCGGAGGTTACATTTGGGGGTGACGATCTAGCTATTTTAGGTTTAAATTAGTTTGCAGTTTTACAATTTAACCCCTCAATCTTTCTGTAGGTTACATTTATTCTCTAACTTGTAAATTTTTACATAAAAAGAGTGAAATTAGTTTGTGCATTTTAACATTTACCCCCCTCTATCTTTACTAGTTTACATTTGATTCTTAAACTTAAAATCTATAAATATAAAGTATAAAATTAACATTATAATATATGTATGTAATTATAAATAGCTATATTTTTATTTTTAAAATTTTCTACTACCTTATCGCTATACACGAAATAGCGGGCGCTATTTCATCGCTATCGCTACGTAGCATATAGGTCGTCTGTCGCTATTGACCGCTATTCGCTATCGATAACTATGACCCCCCTCCCCCACCCCACAAAAACCTAACCCCCCCCCCCCCCCCAAGCTAAAATGCTAAAAACTAAACCCCCAAAAAACTTAAAAAAATCTAAAAAAATCAAAAAAAAAATCTAAAATTTTTTTTTTAATATTTTTTATGTTAAAATCGCTACTTTTAGAAGTTAAAAAAAATTAAAATTTTTTTTTGGCTTAAAAAGTAGCGATTTATTTTATAAAAAAAATAAAAAAAAATTTGTGTGATTTTTAGCTATTTTTAAGCATTTTTGGTTGTGTTCACATTGGTTCTCGCGGTTCTCGCAATAAGAGGTGGTTCCTAACGGATCTTTGTCCTATATATATATATATATATATATATATATATATATATATATATATGGGACCGCTAAAATGAAAACCACCTCCAGTTGTAAGAACCGTGTGAACTTTTTGATCCGGGGCGTGTTGGACCAAAAAAAAATTTCATAAACGTAGATGCGTGTATTATAAACACATTTGTAAAAGAAAAATTCAAAAAAAATGTCGTTACAACTCACGGTGTAGTTCTCACGGTTTTTACAACTCGAGGTGGTTCTCATTTTAGCGGTCCCCTATATATATATATATATAGGACAAAGATCCGTTAGGAACCACCCTTTATTGCGAGAACCGCGAGAATCAGTGTGAACACAAATAGTAATTCCTAAAAAATCTAAAAAACACCAAACATTTTTTTTTTTATTTTTTTACTATTTTTTTTTTTTGAAAAAAGCGCAATATTTTGTCAATAAAAAAAAATTCAAAAAAAAAAAAAAAATTTCGAGTAACATTTATTCGTGCATATGTATCGTTTCTTTGTCAAATTCCATAATTCATTACAAATAATAGTCAGTTGCACTTTCATTTACACTACCACGTGTAATACACAACTTTTTACGTTAACAAGGTTAGAAATGCACATGTGCATCTATATGTAATAACAGGAAATAAGGTGTTTTGGTACACTACTTTCACTTTCATCTATCATTCCATCCATAATACACAAGCATGCACATGTGCATTTTTGCCATTTCTTTGACAAATTCCGTAATTCATTACACATATTAGACAATTGCACATTCATTTACACTACCATATGTAATACATTACTTTTTACATTACCAATATTAGAAATGCACATGTGCATTTATATGTATCAACATGAAATAAGGTGTTTCGGTACACCACTTTGAATACACTTTCCCTTTCATCTATCATACCATTCATAATACACTACCATTACCTCCTACCATCTATAATACAATACCATTACCTCCAACCATCCATAATACAATACCATTAACAATATTTTCACTTTATTACATGTATGTAAACATTATTTATACCATCCAATCAACATATTACATAAAAAATTGACAACTATAACAAAACTATCAACCACTGGATATAACTAACCAAAAAACATGTATATGGGTCTACTTCTCCATTCAAAATCACAAACTTTTTGTACCAAAACACGTTATATCATGGTTATACCTAATGATGCACATGTGCATTTTGAATATTGGTAATGTAAAAAGTAGTGTATTACTAATGGTATTGTAAATTAAAGTGCAATTGTCTATTCCTGATAACGTATTACCGAATTTGTTGAAGTAATGATACATATGTACATGTGCATGGATAACTGTTACTCCAAAGTTTTTTTTTTTGTTTTTTTATGGTAACGAAATATAACGATTTTTTTTAATTAAAAAAAATAAAAAAAAAATTTGAGTGCTTTTTTTTATTTTTTTTAGATTTTATTTTGTTTTCACATTAGTTCTCGCGGTTCTCGCAATAAAGGTGGTTCTCGAATGAACCTTACCCTATATATATATATATATATAAGAAAGATCCGTTAGGAACCACCCTTTATTGTTAGAACCACGAGAACCAATATGAACAAAATAAAAAATACTTAAAAATAGCTAAAAAGCACACAAATTTTTTTTAGAGTTAATTGCCATTTTCGCCCCTGAGGTTTGGACACATTTGCCATTTTCGTCCAAAATGACAGTTTGGTATTATTTAGCCCCCCACGTTTATCACTTTTTGCCATTTTCATCCAAATGACTAACCTAGTTAAAAAGTTCTGTTAAATGAGAATTTTTTTAACTTAATTTTTTTAAATAGCTATTTAAAGTTCTTAGGCGATGCCCACATGTTCAACAACAGTGTCCGACTCACCAAAGATCTTCCTGGCCCGAATTCCGGCGCCGGCAGGGTTTTATACAACAAACCAGTAAGATTCCGGCGACCGAAAAACCCAACTCCAGCCAGCTTTATAACTTATTTTTCATTCTCGATTAATAATTTGAACCCGGATTCGATTGGTGGTGGGTTGGCTTTTGTCATCTCGCCGGACGATGAAACGGTGGGAGATTCCGGTGGGTTTTTGGGGATTCCGGCGAGCTCTGTTTCCGTTGAGTTTGATACGTTGATGGATTTTGAGTTTAAAGATGTTAATGGGAACCATGTGGGGTTTGATTTGGATTCAATGGTGTCGAATCAAGCTACTGATTTGGATTTGATTAATGTGAATTTGAAAAGTGGTAACCGGGTAAACTCGTGGGTCGAGTACTCCGGGTCAACTCAGCAACTCAACATCTCCGTTTCGTACTCTAGTTCAAAACCCAAATCTCCAATTTTATCAGTTGAAACAAATTTAAACGAGTTTTTGACCGAGTTCATGTTTGTCGGGTTCGCCGGGTCAACTCAGGGAATCACTGAAGTCCACTCGGTTGAGTGGTGGAGTTTTACTTCTTTTTTTGATGAACCCGGTTCAGGTTCAAACTCGAACTCACCGTCGCCGCCGGGCCCACCATCACCAACCACCACTTTTATGAACCCAGCTGCTAACGCCGTTAACTCAACACCGCCGTCAATGGCGCCAACGGTGTCAGCACAAACGGCTCATGCGTCACAAAAACAGAGTAAATGTCATAATAAGTTGTGTAAACAGGGTGCCGGAGCGGTGGCCGGAGTTGTCACCGCCGGTGCATTCTTTTTAGCATTATGTACAATCTTGCTCATATGGGTTTATAACAAGAAGTTCAACAGAACTTTTTTAACAGAAATTCTCAGGTTAGAGATTTTTTTAACTTTAAATAGCTATTTAATATAAAAAATTAAATTAAAAAAATTCTCATTTAACATAACTTTTTAACTAGGTTAGAGATTTGGATGAAAATGTCAAAAATGGCCAAACGTGAGGGGCAAAATGGTACCAAACTGTCATTTTGGACGAAAATGGCAAATGTGCCCAAACCTCAGGGGCGAAAATGGCAATTAACTCTTTTTTTATAATATTTTTTAGAGTAAACCTCAATTTTCGTCCCTGTGGTTTGCTGATTTTAACACTTTCAGTCCAATAGTTTATGAATTACATTTATCATCCATTAGTTTGCTGATTTTAACAGTTTCAGTCCATTAGTTTCCTGATTTTAACAGTTTCAGGCCACACCAGTGTTAGTGGTGTGCACTGAAACTGTTAAAATCAGGAAACTAATGGACTGAAACTGTTAAAATCAGCAAACTAATGGATGATAAATGCAATGTTTAAACTATTGGTCTGGAAGTGTTAAAATTAGCAAACCACAGGGACGAAAATTGATGTTTACTCTATTTTTTAATAAAAAATTCGCTACTTTTGGTAGCAAAAAAAAAATTGGCTACAAAAAGTAGTGATTTTAATGTAAAAAATATTAAAAAAATTGTGAGTTTTTTTAGGTTTTTTGGGGGTTTAGTTTATGTCATTTTAGCTTGAGTGGGGTTGTTTAGGTTTTTTTTTTTTTTTTGGAAGGGGGGTTAGGTTTTTTAGGTGTGTTCACATTGGTTCTCGCATGAACCCTACCCTATATATATATATATATATATATATATATAGGGAGCCGCTAGAATGAGAACCACCACGAGTTATGAGAACCACGAGAACCGCGCCCCGCGGGTGGCCGTTGACCAGGAAATTTTTTTTACACCTAGATCCGTATATTTTAAGACCGGGTGTAAATTTTGCGTTCAAACGGCGCGCCCGAGGGGGTAGTTTTTTACGCCCAAAGTTTGGAAAAAAAAAAAGAAAAATTAAAAAAACACAAACTTTGGGCGTAAAAAACTACCCCCTCGGGCGCGCCGTTTGAACCCAAAATTTACACCCGGTCTTAAAATATACGGATCTAGGTGTAAAAAAAATTTCGTGGTCAACGGCCACCCACGGGGCGCGGTTCTCGTGGTTCTCATAACTCGTGGTGGTTCTTATTCTAGCGATCCCGTATATATATATATATATATATATATATATATATATATATACGGCAACCATGTTTGCAACCCTGTCAGAGCCGGACCGAACCACTATAAATCTTTGTGTTGCTCTGATACCAGAAACCGGCAACCATGTTTGCAGCCTGTCAAAAGAAGTGGCGGAAGACAACTTCTTTGATCCATTTTTTCTACTGCATTAATTTCTTTGTTTGACAAATTCTTTTCTAATCTCTATATAAGAGATATCTCTGTATTTGTAAAACTTGTAACACACAAGAAAGAAATTACAATTCCTAGTTACTGAGAGTGGACGTAGGTCAGAGCCGGACCGAACCACTATAAATCTTTGTGTTGTTCTTGTGATTGAGCGTGCGTGAGTTGATTGTGTTCGTGTGATACCGTTCGATCCTAACAACTGGTATCAGAGCCCAGGCTCTTGATCGTTTCACACGAACCAGCAGAGGTGAAGGAGGAAGATACCTGACCGGGTGCAATCGGAACTAGGGCTCCGATCAGAAACCATCGTCAGCCGCCGCGATTCAGTTGTCAGTCCCGCTCCTCTTCACAGCAGCTGCTAGTTTTTTTTCCGATTGAACACACGAATCAGCAGAAGGTGAAACCGTCACCTGCCGCCGCCGCCGCCGCTAGCCACCACCGCCATCCTTCTTTTCAGCGTCGAGACTAGGGTCTGTTGACCCAGTAGTCTTCGTTCTCTTCCAGTTGGGACCAAGTTCTCGATTTTGCCTTGGGTCGCCGGATTAAGAAGAGGAGGAGTAGCAGAGTTTTTTTTTTGTTGTTGTTCTGTGAAGAAGAAACAAAGAAGAAACAAAAAGGTGGAAAAGGAAAAAGGCACGTGGGTTGTAATTTTTTTTTTGGAATTGTTTCCAAAAATATCTTAAAGTTACATAAAGACCCCCCAACTTGACAAAGGTTGTCATAACCCACTACTACTTGTTCATTGCCATTTAAAGCACGAAACAGATAAGTATTTGTTTCTATTAATTGTTTCCGCTTGCATAATTTTTTTTTTGTACGAACTTGGTTTGGTTTGTAGCAATTAGTAATTATTTGTTTAAATGGCAGAAGAAAGTAAAATCAAGATTGACAAGTTCGATGGTAGTGATTATGGGTTTTGGAAAATGCAAATTGAAGACTTGTTGTATCAGAAAAGTTTGCATTTGCCTATGTTGGGCGAACAACCAGATGACATGTACGATGAAGATTGGAAGTTGTTGGATAGACAAGCTTTGGGTGTGGTTAGGCTTTCTTTGGCAAAGAGTGTTGCGTATAACGTTGTCAATGAAACAACTACATACGGTGTATTAAAAGCTTTGTCCAACATGTACGAGAAACCATCTGCTTCAAACAAGGTGTTTCTCATCCGTCAATTGGTTAACACCAAGATGAAGGAAGGCATGCCGGTTGCCGCTCACATAAACGAGTTCAATTCGATTATCTCTCGTTTAGCCTCCGTTGAAATAAAGTTTGAAGATGAAGTACAAGCTTTGCTCCTTTTATCATCTTTGCCCGACAGTTGGTCAGGCACAGTCACAACCGTTAGTAGCGCATCTGGTACTACTAAGCTAACGTTTGATAGCATTCGTGACTTGATTTTGAATGAAGACATTAGAAGGGGAAGTAATGGAGAATCTTCCAGTTCTAGTTCTCTGTTGCACACAGAAAATAGAGGAAGAAGGAATGACAGAGGGCATAATCGAGGCAGGTCAAAGTCTAGAAGAAGGGGTCAGTCAAAGAACAGAAAAGACGTTGAATGTTGGAATTGCAAAGAAAAAGGTCACTTTAGAAGCCAATGTACAAAACCAGCTGCAAAGAAAGAAGTAAACAGTGTATCCTCGGAAGAATTAGGTGATGCTCTCATCTGTTCTGTTGAAGATTCAGTTGAATCTTGGATTATGGATTCGGGTGCTTCTTTCCATGCTATCTCATGCCCAGATATGGTAAAGAATCTACGAACAGGTAACTTTGGTAAAGTTCGTTTAGCAGATGATCAAATGCTTGATATTACAGGTATTGGAGATGTAGACTTGAAGACCTCATTAGGAACTATATGGACATTGAAAAATGTTAGAGTTATTCCTAATTTGAGAAGAAAGTTGATTTCAGTTGGTAAATTGGATGATGAAGGGTTTAATGTTCACTTTGGGGGTGGACAATGGAAAGTGATCAAAGGCAATTTAGTGATTGCCAAAGGAAAGAAGAAAGGCACTCTATACATGGCAGAAGTTTCTGCTGAAGGTGTTCATGCAATGACCACCGGTCCGAGTCCATCAAATTTATGGCACAACCGACTCGGACACATGAGCGAGAAGGGATTGAAGATGTTGGCTCAGAAAGGAAAGTTTCCAGACTTGAAGAAAGTGGAAACTGAATTTTGTGAACCTTGTGTTCTTGGAAAACAAAAGAGGGTTACTTTTGTGAAGACAGGGAGGACACCTAAAGCTCAAAAGTTGGAGCTTGTTCACTCGGATGTATATGGACCAACTTCAGTTACATCTCTAGGAGGCTCGAGATACTATGTTACCTTCATCGATGATTCAACACGTAAGGTATGGGTATATTTTCTTAAACATAAATCTGATGTATTTGATGCTTTTAAGATATGGAAATCTGCTGTTGAAAATGAAACTAATTTGAAGGTAAAGTGCTTAAAGTTTGACAATGGTGGGGAATACATAAGCAAGCAGTTCACTGACTATTGTGCCAAGGAAGGGATAAAGATGATCAAGACAGTTCCTGGAACTCCTCAGCAGAATGGTGTAGCTGAGAGAATGAATAGAACACTAAATGAGAGGGCAAGAAGCATGAGGTTGAATGCAGGGATGCCCAAAACATTCTGGGCAGATGCAGTTAACACTGCAGCCTACTTGATTAACCGTTCACCATCCGTTCCCTTGGGTTTCAAATTGCCAGAAGAAATGTGGCAAGGAAATGAGGTAAGTCTCGAACACTTAAGAGTCTTTGGTTGTAGTGCTTACGATTTGTTAGAAGATGGTGACAGGGATAAGCTAGACTCAAAGTCCAAGAAGTGCACATTCATTGGTTATGGGTCAGAAAAAATGGGTTACAGGCTTTGGGATAATGAAGGCAGAAAAGTAATCAGAAGCAAGAATGTCGTCTTCAATGAAAACGAATTGTACAAAGACAGAAACACCAAAGGACCAGAAGTTCAAAAAGAATATGTTGAATTCGAAAGTGGTGAGACAAGAAAAGAAGCTTCAGTCGACATTCCAGAAAATGGGGATAAGTCAAGCGACAGTGGGAGCTTAGGGGATGATTCTAGTAATGATTCGGAGGAAGAAGAAGCTACTCCTTCAATTCCAAACTCCCCAGAAACACCTCAAGTTCAACCAAGAAGGTCGTCTAGAGCCACTAGACCGCCAAACAGGTACTCACCATCAGTCAACTACATACTTTTGATAGAAAATGGTGAACCCCAGTGTTACTCTGAAACTATGGGGTTGAAAGATTCATTGCAGTGGGAGCTTGCAATGAAAGATGAAATGAAGTCGCTTGAGAAGAACAAGACCTGGCACTTGATAAAGCTTCCATCTGGGAAGAAGGCTCTTCAGAACAAATGGGTTTTCAGGGTCAAAGATGAACATGATGGTACCAAACGGTACAAAGCAAGATTAGTAGTCAAGGGATTTCAGCAGAAAGAGGGAATTGATTTCAATGAAATATTTTCTCCAGTTGTGAAAATGACTACCATCAGAGTTGTTCTCAGTATTGTAGCAGCAGAAGGCTTGCATCTAGAGCAACTGGATGTCAAGACAGCTTTTCTACATGGTGACCTAGATGAAGACATTTACATGACACAACCAGAGGGTTTTCAGGTTAAAGGCAAAGAAAACTTGGTGTGTAAACTGAAGAAGAGTTTGTATGGTCTGAAACAAGCGCCCAGACAATGGTACTTGAAGTTTGATAACTTCATGGGAAGAGTTGGTTACAAGAGATGTGACAATGACCATTGTTGTTACATCAAGAAGTTCAAGGGTTCTTATATCATTCTACTACTCTATGTAGATGATATGTTGATTGCCGGTTCAGACATGTCAGAGATCAAGAAGTTGAAGAGGCAAATGTCTGAAGAATTTGAAATGAAAGACTTAGGAGCTGCAAACCAAATACTCGGGATGAGTATTTTCAGAAACAAAGATGGTTCTTTGACACTATCTCAAGAGAAATACATTGAGAAAGTGTTAGAGAAATTCAACCTTAAAGATGCCAAGATCAGAAGCACACCTTTGGGAAGTCACTTTAAGCTTTCTAAAGATCAGTCACCCAAATCAGATGAAGACAAGGAAGAAATGGCTAAAGTTCCGTATGCATCTGCAGTTGGTAGCCTCATGTATGCAATGGTATGCACGAGACCAGATATAGCTCATGCAGTGGGAGTTGTTAGTCGGTTTATGTCTAATCCGGGGAGAGAACATTGGGAAGCAGTTAAATGGCTGCTAAGGTATTTGAAGGGGACTTCAAAAGTGGCATTACAGTTTAAGGGGAAAGAGGTTATTCTGAAGGGTTTTGCAGATGCTGACCTTGGTGGTTGTAAAGAATCTTACAAAAGCACCACCGGATTTGTCTTTACAGTGGGAGGCACTGCAGTAAGCTGGATGTCCAGACTGTAGAAAAGTGTTGCCCTTTCAACCACAGAAGCAGAGTATATGGCAGTTGCTGAAGCAAGCAAAGAGCTTATATGGTTGAAGAACTTTCTCAACGAACTTGGAAAAGAACAAGATGATTGTGCACTATTCTGTGACAATCAAAGTGCAATTCATCTTGCAAAGAATCCTGTCTTCCATTCGAAGACAAAGCACATACAGCTGAGATATCACTTCATCAGAGAAAGAATTAATGATGGCACTCTGAAGTTGGAGAAGATCAAAGGAACTGAAAATCCAGCTGATATGTTGACTAAGGAACTGAAAATCCAGCTGATATATATATATATATATATATATATACTAGCAGGGTGCCCGTGCGATGCGGCGGGGTTAACCCTTTGCATTCCAGTATTCATTTGTGATAGTTTTCTTATTCATATAATATTTATGGTAGCATTATTGTGGTAGATATATGTCATAAGTATTACACATGTCTAGTAATTATTAAATTTAGAATTTAAATTATCAAGTGCTTTAAGAAATCATTGACGCAAAAAAGTAACACGAATAAAAAACAAATAAGTCTTAAACATAAATAAAAGTTATACAAAGTTGTACACGAGTAAGGAAATATAAGTCTTAAATATAAAAGTTGAAAACTAAAAACTCAAGTGTCAAGTACTTTGCAACATGATGAGATCAATTTAGTAATCATACGGCTTAAACATCTCAAGGATGTCATCTATATTGTCACACCACCATTTGTCATCATCGAGATCAATGTCCTTCGGAATTTCTTTTAGCACTTCCTGTTTAATTATTACATCCTTTGGATGATGAGTTTTTTCTCTGTTCTCCTCTTTAACTGATACATCATTAGTAGTAGTAGTAGTAGTAGTAGCTGGAGTAGTTTGGGAAACCGAAAAAAAAAGTTAAGTATTTTAGTTACATATTTTATCATGTTACCGTTATAAATAATATAGGATAAAATATGATGTTCACAGTTAAACATAATAAAAAAACAATATATCATGTTTTAGAAACATACACACCTATGTAAAGATATGAAAGGATGAATATTGAAGCTCCAAAACCATTGAATAATAAATACGATGAATATTAAGTGTGAGCATAGAAGAATAAATCAAAGTTATACACAACAGAAAATTGAAATACATGTAAACCAAAAAATTTTAAAGAACAAGAAATTTCTTGAAATGAAAAAAATTAATAAATTATACTATATATAGAACCTATAAACCAACGAATTGAATAACCTGTTGCTTTTTTTTCAACTAACTAATACTATCTATAAGAGCATTTTTGTACTTATAATCCCTAAAAAAATGCAACCAAATCTGGTATTCAGCTTTTGAAGATATATCATGTTTTGATTATGGAGTTTTTTTCCTAAAAGTTTGTTGGTGGAAAACTTATTTACCAAACTTCTAAAAACCGTTTTTATAAATAAAGGTTTTATGAAAATGAAAATGCTTCTAAAAACATTTTTATAATTTTTTTTATGAAAACTAAAATTTCATTTTGTTGAATATGGTATTATATAAAATTTATTTTAATACAACCAATTAGATAAAACAAGTGAGCTTGTTTGATGTCAATTTACTACCTGCTAACCCATGTAAGTGTATGCACCCAAACATATAGAATACGAGCAAAGCTCATATCATACCCGTATGTGCAAGGTTTCAAAATTTAATCTAGTCGTCGTGACAAATCAGCGAACAATTTTAGTCAAACGAAAATCGGAGTGAAAAGGGTTAGAATATTATTAACTGATACTAATGACAACAACGTAGAGAGTCTTAAGCATTGTAATAGGACACATTGCTTTAATCACTTGTACACTAATGCATCATCTACTTGTACATTTTAATCCGCACAACAATACTGACCAAAACAACTATCGAATTGTCGACAAAAATGAGTAGGTCACCACGGTGTATTTGGATTTTTTTAAACATTATAGTTTATAAAATTTGACAAGAATATGTAAAATAATTATAAGTTTGTTGTGGAAAGAGATAAGTGTAACAAATTAGCCATAATTTTGTTAAAATAAAGGGATTTAAGTGTAATAATATGAGGGACTGAAATATAATTAGTGTTTAAAAGACCAAGTTAGCCTCATTTTAGGGGTGTTTTTATAAATAAAGAGGGAAGAAGTTTTTATTTTTTAGGTATCTTAAAATACCACTCACTCATGCATTATAATATAGTATATATATATATATATATATATATATATATATATATATATAGGTAAAGAGTAAGGTACAAATTACCTTATCGTACATTATATACGCTAACATTATAGCCATACACGTGTCCTGATTGGTTTTTCATATATAGGGTTAAATGAGACAATTAATTCAATCATCTGAGGGTAAATTCGTCTCTTCATTCAATCAGCGAGCGAGAAGTTCGTTACACTAATATCCCGGTATTTATCATTCGAATCAATTTCAAATTTTTCATAATTCTCAATTTGCAGTTATCGTTCTTCTGTGTTAGGGTTTTATTTAGTTGTTTTTTTTTCGATGGATCCACAGAGCAGCAGTGGAGGTGCAAATGTTGTTGATGTTGAAGAAAGTCGACCGATCGGTGATCATGCTCAATTATCTGCATATCAGAGAGTTTCTATTGAGGATGT
The DNA here is from genome assembly GCA_030545235.1 of Helianthus tuberosus. Classification (NCBI taxonomy): domain Eukaryota; kingdom Viridiplantae; phylum Streptophyta; class Magnoliopsida; order Asterales; family Asteraceae; genus Helianthus; species Helianthus tuberosus. Next base: position 190,315,918 of record CM060357.1, on the reverse strand, counting down.
TTTAAATCCGCCATCTGCAAATTCAAATCCAATTGCAAGTTCAAGTGCTCTAAACGATTGTTTTAATGGTAATTATGTGAATTCAGATTTCTAAATTGTTCGTATACCTGTTTTTTGTTTAATCGCTCCTCTGATTTTACATTTTTGTAACTTTTTTTGAAGTTTGAATGTTGAGTATATTTTTGATATGAAAGCAACATGTACAAATTCGCATGTTATTAGTCTTTCAATTCGCATTTGATGTTTTTCCCTAAGTATTTCGCATGCTATGGTTTATTAAATCGCATAGATAAATCAGATTAATCATAATCATCAATCTCGCATGTTTTCTTCATAGATTTCGCATGTTTTGATTTTTCTGATTTGATTCATTTAGATGAAAGGGTTTACACTCCGGAGTTTCAAGTATCAGCTACACCTGTGGTTGGAATGCAATTTATCTCTATTGAACAAGCATATGCGTTTTACCAATCATATGCTAAGTTGGCTGGTTTTTCTATTCGGAAAGGTGGTGAAGTAAACAGTGGTGGTATAATCAAAACTAAGTATTTTGTTTGTTCTAAAGAGGGACATAAGCCAATTTGTATTGACGATCATTCGAAGTCAAAAAAGCAATTCAAAATAAGGAACAGGGGGACTATTAGAACTGGATGCAAAGCTCAACTTATGATTTGCACTGTGGATGGTAGATTATATACAGTAAAGAGATTTGTTGATGGCCATAATCATAAGTTTGTATGCCAAGATGATATTCACATGTTGCCAGCTTACAGACAATTGTCAGATGTCCAGGAGGAGATGGTATGGGAACTAGGCACTTTAAACCTTGGTCCTGTCAAAGCTTTCCATATAATGAGGAAACGTTATGGTGGTTTCGAAAACGTTGGTGCCACGGTTGATGATTGCAAAAATTTTAGGAAGCGAATTAACAGCTATATAGGAGAATATGATGCTGACATGGTGATTAATAGGATGACGGACAAAAAACAGTATTTAGCTGATTATTCGTTTGAATATTCTGTTGATGATGGCAAACGTTTAACTGGTTTGTTCTGGGCTGATGGTTTATGTAAGCTTAACTATATGGAATTTGGGGATGTGATATCCTTTGATGCAACTTTCAAGACAAACAGGTTAGTGTTTGAAGACAAACATCTTTTTTTTAACTATTTTTCGCATGTTATATGTCTTCATGAGCTGTGTATATCGCATGTGTAAAATTTGTGTTAACGATATCGCATGTTTTACTTTTGTTTTCGCATGTGGGTTTTTTGTAATTCACATATTTTACTTTTGTTTTCGCATGTGTTATGCAGGTACAAGATGGTGTTTGTCCCGTTCACTGGCATTGACAACCACTGTCGAAATGTAACATTTGGAGCTGGGTTGTTGGCATCGGAGAGCATTGAATCATATAAATGGCTATTGAATTCATTTTTAAAGTCATTTGGTCAGCAGCCAAAGGTTGTAGTGACTGATCAAGACCCAGCTATGAAACAGGCTATTGAGGAGGTTTTCTATGTCAGCAGACACAGATTGTGCATGTGGCACATAATGAAAAAAAGTGGCAGATAAGGTATAGTATGCTATATTGTCTTTTGTTAGTGTTAAATTTTTTGTATATTATATATTTTTTTATAGGTTGATATTAAGAGCATTTATTTGTCATAGGTTGGACACGAGTTGTGCAATAACGATGAGTTTAAAAGGAGGATGTGCGACATTGTATGGACTGATTCGATCGAGCCTCAAGAATTCGAGAGACAGTGGAAGTTGGTGATGATTGATTTTGGTCTCACAGAAAACGAATGGATCGATGATATGTTTGTGATGAGATCCATGTGGATTCCTGCTTTTTACCGACACGAGCCAATGTCGGGACTTATGAGAACAACATCAAGATCAGAGAGTGAGAACCATTTTTTCTGCCAGGTGTCTAATTCACAACTCACTCTCGTAGAGTTTATGAATCATTTCGACGGTGCAATGGATGTCCAACGTTTTAATCATAGAAAGAATGATCATATTTCAAGATATACGGAGCCTGCTGATTTGAGCGGAACTTCTTTGGAAGAAGATGCTGCTAAGAGATTCACCAGGTCTATATTCTTTTATCAGCAAATAGAGATTTTAGGTACAATTTCTGAATGTCTGCCGATGGACACCAAAGTAGAGGGTCCACAGATCAGGATAATGTTGAAGGACTTTAAAGCACATGGAAATGGTTTATTGGAGGTATTATTATACATGCGAATTTATTATGTTACACATGCGATTTAAAGTTATCCCTATACATGTTTGTAAAACATGCGAATTTAATATGTTACATATGCGATTTTAAAACTGATTCAATTACATGTTTTTTTTAAGACATGCGAAATTGTCATGTTTCACATGCGAATTTAATTTTGAATATATATATATTTTTTTGTTGGTTTTTCCTAGGTGTGGTTCAAGAACCTTGAAAATGATGTAACTGCACAATGTAGTTGTTTGCGTTTTGAGCAGTATGGGCTGCTTTGCAAACACATTTATTTCCTTTTCAAGATGTTTGGTGTTAAAGAAATACCAAACAAGTATGTTACGAAGAGATGGACGAAGGATGTTGTTCCGAATGAGTGAAATGTGAAGTACAATCTAAATGTGGGTGGCAAGGATGTGCAACACAAGGCTAAACGGATTGCTCGTGAAATCATCCACACAGGGGAGTATTTGGTTAGCAATTTGATTTCCGACCTCGATAAACTTGTTTTAGTGAGGGATCAAATGATGCAGCTCAAAGAGAGAGTGGATCAGAGTCGTATAACTAAGCAACTTGATCCAAAATTTGACCGATTTTCCAAGTTGATTGGTTATCAACAACCCGTAACTAATGCTCCTCCTACTGTCCGTGTGCCGGCTGGTATAAGAAACAAAGGTCGAGGCTCGCATAAAAGGATTAAATCTAAGAAAGAACAAATGATCAGCCGCAAGGGGAAAAGGTCAAGGACATGTAGCGTATGTAATGTAAAAGGTCATGACATTCGGACTTGCGAGGAGCTGAAAGCCAAACTACAAGGTAAACAACAAAAAAAGAAGAAGAAGGGCATCCAGATTGAAAATGTTGATAGAGACAAAGACAATGAGGTTGAAGATGATGAAGAGGAAGATGAGTTTGAAGATTACAGTAGTGATGATGGATCTGAAGAAGAAGATCAGTGGGAGGAGGTTTCGGAAGATGGTGAGGATGAGTAGTTTTTTTCTAAATGGACATGCGATTTTATACGAAACACTTGCGATTTTTTATATTCATCTGTTTATATCAGTTTTCATGCGATTATATTTTTTAAACATGCGAATTTATAATCAACAGTTAATATAAATTTTTACATGCGATTTCACTGTTATTACATGCGATTTGTTAGTTATCTTGTTTTTTTGTTATGTGACAATGATGGCTATATCATTCATGCGATTTAATATTAAGAGATAACATAATATGTTAAAAAATATGTACCCAAAATATAACAATAGTTATTGTCTAACACAGCCATTACCAAAAAAACGATTAAAAAGAGTTTTTTAGTTACTTGGAGTAAATATTTTGTCACGTTCAGAAGAGCTAAACTCCATCTTCTCCTTCACAGTGTTCAGAGCATCTGTCAGGAAAGAGAAGGCCAAGTCATCAGCTCGAGATTGGTCTTTAATGTGATCCAAAGCTCTGTCCTTGAAGCTTGATGGTGGTTCTTGAAGTAGGCATTCCCATATATCTTGATTTTTCTTGATTTGTTCAAGAATTTTACCCTGCACATCAAGAACCAGATGAGAAGAGTTGACATCAGTGCTTAGTTTTGTCAACGTGCGAGTTGACAATAATTCTTTGATTGCAATGTTTTTGATTTGTTCCGAATCATCAGATGCCATGTTTGTTTTGTATGTTTTGTGTGTGTTTTTTGATAATCTTCTATGTATGACTTAATATGGAAGGTAGTTATATCTAGGTTTTTTATATTAATTTAGTAAATTTATTATGTAGGTAGGGTGGTAAGTTCAATAGTAATTATTGTAAAATCATATTGTAATTATTCCACATGTAATCGAAGAATTTACATCGAGATAATTGGTAAACGGGCAACAAGTTGCGCCGCTACCCCTTTTTGAATAGCAAAACTAAGCCTTTTAAAAACTACGTTCATAGATCTCGGGGTCATAACATTACTATGCATGACCCTTTGAACTCGACTAAGTAGGTCCACAGCCTCTGGCGCCAGAAAACCAAAAGTATCAAAAGCAAACGGGATAAACATGTGTTGGTTGTCAATGCACGCTTTCTCATGCTTGATCACTTTACCCGAAGCAGCCTTTAAAGCAGCCTGGCCCACTGTGAAAGCACTACTCCCTAAGCCCACAAGCGGGGAAACCCCTGTTAAATCCACACAGGCATGTTTACCCCCTACCCATCCAAAGACCAGAATGTCGGCTGGTCGAAGGGTAGATCTTCCTTCCAACGGGTCTGTTAAGAAATTAACGGGAGCCTCTTTCTTAGTAGAAATACCAGCGCACCTGAATATGTCAAAAAGGACATCCCTAACCAAATCATGTCGGTATTTGAACCCCGGGAGCTCTCTACAATGAACAGCATGCTCACCAAAAGAATCCAAACACGCCTTATGACAAACTGGGCATACCTCATCAACTGGGAATAAAGGAATCATGAGGCGATACTTAAGGATAGTACGGTACTCCACCGGCGACATATGCTGGCCTAACCCATCTATAGGTATAGCAAGAAGAAAATCTTGTGCTACTATTTTTTTATATATAATGCTACTATTTTTAGTTTTTTAGATTCGTATTTGTTTTTTTTAGTTATTTATATATTATTTAATTTTTTTATCATTTTTAAGAGAATTGCAATTTTTAATTGTTTTGCACTGTTTTTATTCGAAATCGCATTTGAATGGATACAAATTCGCACACTATGTAAAATCTTAAAGAATACTTAACATTTTTACTGAAATCGCAATGCTTTATCATTAATTCGCACATTATATGAAATTATAAGAAATACTTAACTTTTTATCGAAATCACATGTACATTGTTAAGAATTCGCACACTGTATGAAATTTGAAAGATTTTTTTTAATACAAATCGCATGTGCATTGTCCATGAATTCGCACATGATCTCAATACCTGCACCATCTTCTTGATTAGTTAATAATTTCTAAATTCATCCGAATTTCATTTTTCACATAAGGATTTTGGTGATTAGGAATCGATCGATTTTTTATTAATTGTTATAATTTCGATTTCGGTTTTGATTTTAGAATCTTACGTTATGATTTTTAAGGTTTTTGTTTGCTGATTATCAAGGGTTTTGATCTCGCATTAGACGATTTTAACCTTGGCGGTTTCTTTGCATTAATTTTAATTTGATAAATTTAATAGTAAAACACGCTGTTTAAATCAGATGATCCGACGGTTGTGGATGAAGCGTACATAACGTACGATTAGGTTATTTGTATTATAACCGGCCTCTCTCTCTCTCTCTATATATATATATATTGGTACGGGATCAGGAGAAAACGCTCTAAAGTGTGAGAACGGTGAAAACGCATCCCGATGGAACACGTGGCGCGTATGTAATTAGGGTCTGAGGGATTTTTTTGTCTTTTCAATATTCTTTTTTTCCCGAGTTCGTGTGTCACATGCAACTTTAGTTTTGGCGTCTAAGATAATTTTGGCGTTAACTAGCTTCATTAATTACTTTGCGTTTTACTGTTTTTTGATCTTTCTCGTTGAATTAATTCTTTTTGTGTCACATAGTTAATTTTTTTGGCGTTATGACGTTTTCTAGGTCACTTTTTTGACGTTCATGGCGTTTGTTAATAATTGATTACCCTTGATTAATATTTCATAAGATTACAATAATACGAAAAAAAAAACAAATAGTCTTCTGTGGATGGGATTACATCAGAGTTGTACCCATCGTTTTGTTCCTCACTTTCTTCAGATTCATCATCAAGTTTTAGATTGGCGTATAACGCCATCATTTCATCTCTTCTTTGCCGCAGCATATAATTGAATATCATTGCAATCCTGGACTTTGTACCGTTCGAAGGTGCTAAATCACAGAGTTGTTTAAGCAGATGTAGCCTTTTGTCTTCAACATTTCCTCCATCGGCAATGAATATTTCACCCCATTTTGATAAATCACTTCAATCGTTCCTTCTTCTTCATGCACTACCCAACTACTAACTGTCGGTAGAGAACTATCGTCAATATCATCATCATCATCATCATCTTCTGCCTGAAATTTTCTCTCCAACATTCTTATTACTGTTCGAGTTCTTTCACAATCGTTGGCCCTTGGAACCCCAAGGGCCAGAAAATCCCTCTTAACCCCTTCAGACATACCAAGTATGGCTTTGATTGTCCTTACCTTCACCCTTCTCCTATCAGAGAACTTTATGATGAATCGTCTCTCCGACCTTTCAAACCTCCATGCAATAACCTTAGCCATTTTTTAAGTTTTTGGCGTTTTGGACAATATGTGGCGTTTAGACAATGTTTGGCGTGTTTGAGTTTGTGTTCTCATGGTCTACTTTTATAATGACTTTTTTTCCCGCGCAGTGACAGGTAATTATGGCGTTTTGAAAAAGATAAATAAATTCAATTCCCCATGTATTTGCCTTTCAATATAATAAATGTTAGTAATTATGTTTCCGTCGTTTCATTTTACTACTTGCAGTTACTGTGTTTTTATGGTGTAACGTCCCATCTTGACGGTTGTAATTATGGCGTTTTGTTTTCCAAATGCGTTTAGATAAAGTTGGCACTTTTTGTTTTATTCTCTTTGCACATTGTTTTAACCTTTTTTTAGATTTATTATAATAGTACTTGTTCAAAGTAATTTTATTATAGTTTGGTAGTTTTTTAGGCTTTTTATGGCATGATGGCGTTTCATAAGCATTTGCCTGTTTGGCGTTTTATTATATTTTTCATTACAGGATTAATTTATTGTTGTTCTTAGCTGAAAATTACATAACAAAAACCAGAAAGAGAAAATTAAAAAAAAATAGAAGAAATTTATGATCTAAATCTCCAGTGTCATTAGTCTCTTTATTCTTTTGAAAGTACAAGAACTGTCACAAATAAATGGCGTTTTGGGTTCGGCGTGGTTTATTTTCTTTCTTCGTGTGTTGAAGTGTCTTTGTGGATGTTGGAGACATAGATCGACTCCGTGTGGGTGGATGCCATCTGCCCTTCATCTTCATTATAATCATCGAGGCCAAAGTAGCATTTACCCTGGTATCGGTCTCTTCTCCTCATCCAAATCTTCTTCAAAAACAAAGAAGACAATATGACATATGGGTGTCATTAGTCCCTCTTATTTGAAATTTGTCCATCTCATGCAGCAAAATCTTACTCCCCTCACCTAACAAACCATGCAGCGAAACTTCATGCAGAACATTACTGAGTATCAAAGAAAAGATGTTTGACATCGTTGATTTCTCTCAACTTTTGGTGTTTTACAGTGAGTTGTCTCTCTTCAGGAACCACTGTGTTTTTGTGTGTGTTTTTGGTGTGATAAACGGAAGATGGTGAGACGTTTCTATTTATAGGATTTTTTTGGTGCGTAGTTTAGGCGGGATATTATTTTATAACAATAAATGCAATTAACATTTATCTAGATGTAAGGCTTGGCGTTTATATATTATGGCGTTTTACATTTTATGGCGTTTTTGTAGCCTAAGAGGTTAAATAAAAACAAAGAGAAAACTACGTAGTGATAAAGTTGGCGTTTTATATTTGCTTTTCGTTTTATATTTCAACGGTGTTTTATGTGAGAGGGATGTTTTAGCTTTTTTACCCTTAATGAAGCGCGTCGACGTAATAAAATTTATGTAATTTACGAAAAACGCCACCGTATCAATCTAGTCCATAGATTGTTTTGATCAGACGATCCATAACTGTTCTCACCGTTCTAACGCTTTTCCCTATTTTCTCTAAATCATGACGCTATATATATATATATATATATATATATATATATACATATAGCTCGGTTCAAATGAGAACCACCACGAGTTGTGAGAACCGTGAGAACTTTTTCTTCCCGAAAGAGTTGGGCCAAAATTTTTTTGCATAAACGGAGATGAAAATACTATATATATAAATTGTTGAGTCGGTAGTTTTAACTGATGCAAGTTTTTTATGCGCTGGTGTAAATTTTGTACGAAGATAAATATTTTTTTCTAAGCCTCATGTAAATGTGGGTATGCGCCATTTTTTTAAATTTTTTTTGTTGAAACAAGTGATTTTTTTATGACTTTTGAGAAAAAAAATTCAGAAAAACCTTTTGGATTACTCAAGGTGGTTCTCATTTAAACCTATATATAAGGAAGGTTTAAATGAGAACACTAAATATTGTGAGAACCGTGAGAACGAATGAAAAAACCACGAGAACTTGGTAAAAACAATTCAAATTCAAATTTTTTTACATTTATCATTATTATTAGAATATAATGTTGAAAATTTAATTTACACGTTTAAATTTACGTGAATTCGTATTTAAAGAAAATTTACTCATGTGTAAGTTTGTCATTTACACATGTGTAAATTTGTTATATTTACACATGTGTAAAAAATCTAATAAGAGTGATTTTGAGAGGAAACATGAATTATTTGATATTATAAATTCTTTTTTTGATGTTGTATCTTAATTACAATGACGTTTGCATAAAAAAAACTGGTTATGATTAGTTTTTTTCATTCGCTCTCATGGTTCTCGTAATATTTAGTGTTCTCAAGATAACATTTCCATATATATATATATTGTTAGGTTCATTTGTGAACAAATCTTCATAGTGAACTGCGTGAATTAATCAGGACCATTGATTTTCTTTTTAGTTGTTAAGGGTATGACTGTAATTATATAATTAATTAATTTTAAATCTTGATTTTAATTATTAAATTTCAGTTACATAATTCCTTTTTTAGTGATTATCTACAATATCTTTTACTCTTTTACAAAGATCATTATTTGAAACATATAACAAATTTACGTAACTTACAAAATTCATAAAACCCAGAATTCATTCATACAGTTCTTCCTATTTTTTACCGATTATCTACAATATATTTTACTCTTTTACAAAGATCTTTTACAATGTTTTTTAAACAACAAACTGATTTATCACTTTATTTTTCCACATATGGGTATTTTATTAATACACACACGTATACACATAAAATAGGTGCACAACGTTATGAGTTTACCATCATTACACATGTGTAAACATACCTAATATCTGTGTGAGCATGGACCTAAAATTCCCAGTAAAGCATCATACATAGGTTACATAAATTGCAAACAACACCCAAATAAAAAATCACAAACCAAAAAACATTTTTACTTATCCAAATAAAATTCAAAGTACCAACATCAACAAAACGTCTAACCACTTATAAACAAAGCAAACATTTTTTTGTCATCAACCAATGCCTTACACATATTATTGTCTACCACAAAATCTACTATTCAGAAGTCCTATTCGCCTTGTCGTATGCAAGCGCTTCTTTCAGTATTTGATCACGGTGCTTGTTTGCATCTGAACACACCAACTTCACACCTTCTTATCCTTGTTTATAAGAGGAAATCTACTATCCCATATTTCGTTGTTACCCCAAACCGAGTCTCCATGTGTCGCATAGCAAAAAGGCCACAATCAACAGAATTTCCAATAGTCGCATAGCAATGCCCCATCAAAGTCTCGTCGTTTCAAATGATCAACTGATTTCAAGTACTTTGCGACAATGTATTTCTACAAAGAAATAAAAATATAAAGTACGTTACATAATTTAAATATATCATATATAAATATTATGTAGATATTTTACCCTAGCTCCGATCCATACCTCGGTTCTAAATCACTCATTTGAAAATGCATTAGCCCAATTCCAACTTCTGTTTCAAACACCATTTGCCCGCATATGCACAATAAGTTAAACACTTGCCCGCATATACACCGATGTATAACATTATTTACACCTGTGTACACTTAACTATACACCTGTGTACAACACTATGTTTATTGTTAACTGCAGGGGTATACGTCTGTGTACAATTACCTTTACATCAGAATATTAAACTAAAAACATGACTCAAAGTAATTGTTTTGGATACAAATAGCTTATACACATACATATAATAAACCGAATACACCACCTCCTATCAGGCCCACAAAAGGTAATACACACGTGTATAGGGGCAACACAAATACATGAATATACCTCTTGTTGGTTGAGTAATTAGAGACAAACTCGAAATCAAGCTGATCGGAAGCTCTAATACATAAACAAGACACGATATAACTTACATCCCTACATTCAAAATCACAGCAAATCATACCTTTTTTGTACCAAAATTGAACTTCAAACCCTACATTCAACTTCGTACAAGAAAGAATAAAACAAGAAAGATAAACAGAATCGGACAAAATCAGAGCAAGATTAAAGCATTACGAGCATAGTGGGGTACCTTGATTGCGTAACAAAGATTAAATTGATGGACTATGGTTGATCTTTTTCTGGGTGATGAATGTTCGAGGAAGAGATAGAGAGAGAAACGATATTATAAAAAAAAGATATCTCAATCTAACATAACTGATATGCGAATAATTAGGATATTGAAATTTTTTTAAAGAATAGAATGGGTTGGTAAATACTAAAATACCCTTTTCACATTTAATTATAAGGAAAATAATACAACATAAGAGCATTCACATCCAGCCCCCTAAAATTATACATACATTCCACTAAAAAACAACTCCTATATCAATATATTTCCACTAAAAACAAATATTTTTCTCTCTCTTCAATTTAATAATATTTTTATACCTTTATCATTACATTTTTATATCTCCTTCAATCACAACCACTTTCAATATAGATTAAAAAATTATAGTGGGTGAACAGTGTCCCCCCAAATATACAGATGAACAGTAACATTTTCTCTCCCCTCCACTCACAACCATTTTTTATACTCTTTATATTTTAAAAACCCCACACTCACAATTTAGTTCTTCGGATGTGAATGCTCTAATACCTTTTTGCAATTATTTAAAAATCTCTAGACGATCTAAATCAATAGCCATGATTTATTCACTTAGTTCACTCTCACACTAGTGTTTACTCTAGAACCTCACCATATATATATATATATAGGGTAAGGTTCATGCGAGAACCACCCTTATTGCGAGAACCGCGAGAACCAATGTGAACACAAAAGAAAATCTAAAAAAAATCATAAAAGCACTCAAAAAATTTTTTTTATTTTTTTTTAATATTTTTTTAAAAAAATCGCTATATTTCGTTACCATAAAAAAAAAACTTTTTTTTTCGAGTAACAGTTATCCATGCACATGTGCATATGTATCATTACTTCAACAAATTCGGTAATACGTTATCAGGAATAGACAATTGCACTTTAATTTACAATACCATTAGTAATACACTACTTTTTACATTACCAATATTCAAAATGCACATGTGCATCATTAGGTATAGCCATGATATAACGTGTTTTGGTACAAAAAGTTTGTGATTTTGAATGGAGAAATAGGCCCATATACATGTTTTTTGGTTAGTTATATCTAGTGGTTGATGGTTTGGTTATAGTTGTCAATTTTTTATGTAATATGTTGATTGGATGGTATAAATGGTGTTTACATAGATGTAATAAAGTGAAAATATTGTTAATTGTATTGTATTATGGATGGTAGGAGGTAATGGTATTGTATTATGGATGGTAGGAGGTAATGGTAGTGTATTATAGATGGTATGATAGATGAAAGGGAAAGTGTATTCAAAGTGGTGTACCAAAACACCTTATTTCATGTTGATACATATAAATGCACATGTGCATTTCTAATATTGGTAATGTAAAAAGTAGTGTATTACATATGGTAGTGTAAATGAAAGTGCAATTGCCTAATATGTGTAATGAATTACGAAATTTGTCAAAGAAATGACAAAAATGCACATGTGCATGCTTGTGTATTATGGATGGAATGATAGATGAAAGAGAAAGTAGTGTAGCAAAACACCTTATTTCCTGTTAATACATATAAATGCACATGTGCATTTCTAACATTGTTAACGTAAAAAGTAGTGTATTACACGTGGTAGTGTAAATGCAAGTGCAATTGACTATTATTTGTAATGAATTACGGAATTTGAAAAAGAAACGATACATATGCACATGTGCATGGATAACTGTTACACGAATTTTTTTTTTTTTTGAAATTTTTTATTTATTTTTTTTATTAACGAAATATTGCGATTTTTTCAAAAAAAATAGTAAAAAAAAAATTTTTGGGTGTTTTTTAGATTTTTTTAGGAATTACTGTTTGTGTTCACACTCGTTCTCGCAATAAAGGGTGGTTCCTAACGGATCTTTGTCATATATATATATATATATATATATATATATATATAGTGTGAGCTTAATTATGGAACACTAAAAATGTGGGGAACAGTGAGGAACCGACTCAAACGAACTCCGATTGGACTCATTACAGCGGCGTTGGAACCGGCTCGTCGAACCCTAACTAGGATCTCTTAACCCTAAACCCTAAACTCTAAAGCATAACCCCTAAAACCTAAATATATTAGGCTTTAGCTTTAGGGTTTAGCTTTAGGTTTAGCCTTTAGGGTTTATAGTTTAGATTTTACAGTTTAGCTTAAGTTTTAGCGTTATTTTTTAGCTTTAGGAGGAGTTAGGATTTAGGGTTTAGGGTTTAGGGTTAAGAGATCCTAGTTAGAGTTCGACGAGCCAGTTCCAACGCCGCTGGATTGAGTCCACTCGGAGTTCGTTTGAGTAAGTTCCTCGTTGTTCCCCACTTTTTTAGTGTTTCCCAATGAACCTTCCAGAGTGTGTGTGTGTATATATATATATATATATATATATATAGAGGCCGGTTATCATACAAATGCCCTTATCGTACATTACGTACGCTACAATCTCAGCCGTTAGATCATCTTCCGCATTTTAAAATCGCATGTTGTTTTTTTTATAACAATTTCGCATGTGATAACTTTTTATGAATTCGCATGTTGTTTTTTTGTACCAATTTCGCATGTGATAATTTTGATGAAATAGCATGTTGTTTTTTTTATAACAATTTCGCATGTGATAATTTTTGATGAATTCGCATGTTGTTTTTTGTACCAATTTCGCATGTGTTAATTTTGATGAAATAGCATGTGTTTTTTTGTAACAATTTCGCATGTGGTACAAAAAACAACATGCGAATTCAATGCGGGAAGATGATCGGCGGCTGAGATTGTAGCGTACGTAATGTACGATAAAGAGATTTGTACAGTACTCTTTACCTATATATATATATATATATATATAGGGAGGGGCTCATGCGAGAACCACCCTTATTGTGAGAACCGCAAGAACCAATGTGAACACAACCTAAAATAGCTAAAAAAACCTAACCCCCCCCCCCCCCAAGCTAAAATGCTAAAAACTAAACCCCCAAAAAACCTAAAAAAAATCTAAAAGAATCAAAAAAAAAAATCTAAAAATTATTTTTTTAATATTTTTTATGCTCAAATTGCTACTTTTAGTGGCCAAAAAAATTTTTTTTTTAAAAAAAAAAAAAAATTTTTAATTTTTTTTTTGCTTCGAAAAGTAGCGATTTTTATATAAAAAATATTAAAAAAAAATTTGTGTGGTTTTTAGCTATTTTTAGGCATTTTTGGTTGTGTTCACATTGGTTCTCGCGGTTCTCGGAATAAGAGGTGGTTCTCGCATGATCTTCTCCCTATATATATATATTTGGGAAGAATAAAATGAAAACCCAATTGAGTTGAAAAAACTCAAAAAACCCTTATAAAAACCCTACGTAACATTTTAATTTTTTTTACAAAAATACGGAATGTAACATACATATATTTAAACATTTTTTGTGAAAAAAAAAACCAAAAAAGCTCTGGGTAGTTTTTTTTTAAATGTTAAAAATCCTATTTACATAATATATACATACAGATTTTGAACATTTCAAAGAATACTATTCGGCGCTTTTTACGTTTTTATCATAAAAATGTTCAAATATATGTATGCTACATTCCCTGTTTTTTTTTTAGAAAAAAGTAAAAATGTTACATAGGGTTTTATTAAGTTTTTTCGACTTAAGTTTGAGTTTTCTTCCCATACATACATACATACATACATACATACATACATACATACATACATACATACATACATACATACATACATACATATATATATATGAGTAAATTACAAGTTTTGTCCTTTATGTTTGTCCAAAATTGCAGGCGCTGTCCTTTGTCTTTAAAATTGATGAGTTTTGTCCTTAATGTTTGCAAATCTTGCACGTTATGTCCTTTAGGCCAAACCCAGTTAGATTTTTTGGTTAAAACTGACCATGTGCAAGGCACATGAGGGCATTTTAGTCTTTTTACCTCATTTATTTAATAGTATTTAAAAAATAAAACAAAATAATTAAAAATATTATTATTATTTTAACTATATATATATAACCTCCATCACCACCACCCTTCACCACCACCAGCACCCTCCACCGCCACCACCCTCCACCGCCACTACCACCCTCCACCGCCACCTCCTCTGCTCACCGCTCACTGCTACTTGCATCAAAAACCCTTAAAAATCAAAAACCTAAATACCAAATCAAAAACCCCAAAAAATCTCCAAAACCAAAAATATCAAAAACCATCACTGTGGATTTCTTTAAACATTTTTGGTAGAAACTGGATAGCAGTAGGCAATTAGTTTGTAGAACATTCCTTGAACACAAACTAAACATTTAGAGTGTTGCTGTTACTGTCAACGACCACACAACCACCACTACCACCCTAATCTCAATCAAATCAACGAAAATTAAACAGCTTTTCACCAACACAATACTTAAAATCAAACCAATTTCATATCAAGCTACAAATTCAACAAAAACCATATTAAAGAAAACCCAAATTAAAAAAAAAAAACAACCCAAACAGATCTCGCAAAAGTCTTGGTCGGAATCTGAACCGTCGCCGATCAAATCCGGCACAATCTTAGATCAGATCCGGCACAACCAAAGATGGGCAGTGAGTGGAGCAGATCCCGGCGGCGATGGCAACGGTGGCGGTGGTGGGAGTGGAGAAAATCGCCGCGGTGGCCGAACATGACGGCGATGAAAGTGGCGAATTGTGTTCGATCTTCTTCAGCAACTTCTGATCTGAACAATCTACAATTATCGATCAGAGAGGAGAGGTGAAGATGGGTCGTTTTTCAGGTTTTGAGAGAGAGGGAGAATGGAGAATGGAGAGGCGTATGACAGGTTTTAAAGATGAATTGTTCGATCTTCTTCAGCAACTTTTAAAGATGATTGTTGCAGGTTTTTAGGTTTTGAGAGAGGGGGAGAATGGAGAGGCGTGGACAGGGAGAGAGAGAGAGTTTTTTAATTAGGTTTTTTTAATTTATATCCTATTCTATAATATTTTTACATATATAGTCCCTTATATATAAGTTATTTACTTGATAGCCCCTAAAGAGGTAAAATGACATTTCTACCCTCATGTGCCCTGCACATGCCTTCATTTAACCAAAAAATCTAACTGGGTTTGGCCTAAAGGACATAATGTGCAAGATTTGCAAACATTAAGGACAAAACTCATCAATTTTAAAGACAAAGGACAGCGCCTGCAATTTTGGACAAACATAAAGGACAAAACTTGTAATTTACTCTATATATATATTGTAACTCCCTATTTCTTCGTACTTTCCATAATTAGAAAGTCTCGTCTTGTATTTCTATTTTTGGAAATCTTGTATTTCTTGTAATCGTATTTCGTTGTATCGTTGTAAAATCCGAGACTTTGATCGTAATGAAACAAATCTTTTATACATCGTTTATACATGTTTATACATTGTTACGTGCACTCGTTTGATACATGGTTCGTAATTCGCATAAACGTATGTTTAATTCATAAACAATGATCGTGTATTCGCAATTCTTAAATCTTTCGTATGTTCAAACACTTGGTTATTAGATTATAAAATTAAGTTATATTCTTTTTGCTTGATTAATACCTAAATCTAAATCATTCATACTTGTTTCATATGACACATTTAATATATCGCAAGTTGGTGTAATTAAAACATGTCTCTTAATCCTTTTAGGCCTTGATAACATGTTAAATGCACATTAGGCTTTATGTAGCATCTTAATTATATAAAATACCTCTTATTTATACATTTTACATCATTTAAACAACAAAAAAAAATAATAAAAGCTGCCAAACAGCCCTTGCAATCAGCCAACTATGGCTGAATTATTTCTTTTTTTTATTGCTTAAACTCTCACCTAATTGTATTAAATGCTCACTCAACTTAACCCTAATCCTTCCCCCTATAAATACCACATATAACCAGCCTCCCTACCACTTTTGCAACACTAAAAACTCTCAAAACATCCTCCAAACTGTAGCTGAAAGCAAGAGTTCGAGCAGATTCAGCACCTCTTACGAAAATGAGAATAACTCACTCAGTTCTTATCCAATTCACTCGATTCTTTTTCCTACTTCTTTGTATTGACCTTAGCTATGTTTCCATGGGTTTTCCCTGGAAAATCAGAGCCTGGAACGTCGCCAAAAGGGCTCCAAAGTTGACTGATTTTTCTGTTCTTGATTCAAACATTGATAAACTTGATTAAACTTGAGGAAACTCATCTCAAACCTATCTCCTTATGCTTATAACCACATCTATGGTTAGTTAGGCTTAAAAACAAGGTTGAGACATGTAAAATCAGAGGTGTAAACCTCACAAACTTTCTGTTTTGTTCAAGGGTTTAACCCACAAGTGATGTTCAAGTTCAAGACTTGATGTAAATGTGATTTAGGATTAACTTGGGTTGTCCTACATAAAATCCACACATTGCTTGATGATTTCTTATAGATTAGTGTTTAGTATTCTTGTATTACTTGTAGTTCATGACCCTCCTTGTATGTTCAAAACATCAAGTGTAGTGGTGAACACTTAGAGGTGCCTAAATAGAAGACTTTTCTTCCTACCCCCAACATGATTTCTATGATAGTTAAAGAGGTACCTAAATGGAGGATTCATCATCCTACCTCATGCTTGAAATATTGAACTATTGGACTTATTATTGTATATTATATAACCTATATAATACTTGTATAAACTATGTAAATATTCGAACCTTTGATGATGAATTTGTGTTCATTCGTCAAAGTACTAGATTGCGTCATCTAAGACCTAAAACTTATTATGATTCTAATGGATGTTCTACCCATGAAAACATTCTAACCCTTGGGGTTTCATAGTGTCAAACAAGTATTATGTGTTAAAAGATGATTACTTTCATATGTTATATTCTTATGTTTTAAATTCTGAAGCTCGACTCTAAACATACCTTGAACTTTAACCCTTATACCTTCGATCTCCTAATCTCATTACTCGTCAACAATTGGATAATCGGAAAGCATATGCAATTTTGTGAGTACACTTGACCCCTTTTGCCTTAAATACACTTTTGGTGCAACATGTTTTACTTGTTAAAATGCACGATTCACACAAATATGCTTTATTCATTCAATCCGTTATACATGCTTTGTTACGCTTAAGGTCATGCTAGAATTCATACTACTTGTTAACCCGCCTTAACAATTATAGCGCTATAGGAGTAGCACACTACCCGACGGGGTTTTGTTAAGTTATATTCTTTACGGTCTCGATATTGTTATATCGAGGTATGCTATTATTCATACTTTACGGTCTCGATGTTGCTACATCGAGGGATGCTATTACACTAGTGGACACTTGGGTTTGACTTTTAGTTATGCATGATAGTTTGACCTTGTATACCAAATTTCTATGTTTGATTGAAAATACTTTTATACACATAACACGAGTCTAAAACTTGTGTACTCGCCAATACCTTTGTATTGAACTATGCTTTTAAAACATGTTGCAGGTTTAGCGATGATGTTGGTGATGCATGGAATCTAGTAGGATGCTTAGATACACACTTTAAATTTTGTATTCCTATTGTATTGTATTTCATTATTCATGTTGATGTATTTACTTCAAATCCTTGTAATTGATTCTTTAGAAATGGAATGAAATTTATTATTTAAATACTTGTCACAATTATTAGTGTTATGATGTCTCGAGCAATCTATTTCGTCTCACTCCGATGTTTCCGCCATCAGTTGGGGTGTGACATATATATATAGGTACGGGATCAGGAGAAAACTCACTAAAGTGTGAAAACGGTGAGAACGGATCCTGGCCCAACACATAGCACGCGATATAGTGAAGGGTGGAGGGGCTTTTTTATCCTTTTATATTCTTTTTTTTTCAATTCGTCTCATAGCACCGCTTCATTTTTTTGGTGTTTAGTTAGATTCAACAAATACATGGCGTTTTTATTGTTTTTTTTAGATCACATGCATAGTAAATATTTTGGCGTTTATGGCGTTTAGTAAAATCATTTAGTAATTATAATTTCTTTTCCTCCATGGCGTTTCCCAAATTCATTAGGCGTTTTTGTAGACTTCAACAGTTCATATATGTTATCAAGGTAAATTTCTTGGCGTTCATGGCATTTTTAAATTCATTAGTAATTAACATAGTACATCTAAAATGAAATCAAACAAAAACTAATAGTCTTCTGTGGATGGTATTACATCAGAGATGTAACCATCACTTTGTTCATCACTATCCTCGGACTCATCATCATTATCTTGTTCATTGGCGTATAATGCCATAATCTCGTCTCTTCTTTGTTGCATCTTATACTTGAATGTATTCACAACGCTGGATCTAACATCGTTCGAAGGTGCTAAATCACAGAGCTGTTCAATAAGATGTAGTCTATCTGTGTTCAGCACTTCGTCCATTGTCAATGAATAATCCTCCCCGTGTTGAAAGCTCACCTTCACCGTTCTTGATTGTTCGTCTAGAATGCAACTGGTAACTTTTGGTAGATCAGAATGGTCAACATCATCATCATCATCATCATCATCATCTTCTGGGAATTTTCTCTTTAATCATCTTATTACCGTTCGATTCCTCTCACAATTGTAGGCCACTGGACCCCAGGGCTAGAATATCCATCTGAACGGATTCATCCACACTAAGTATGGCCTTGATTGTTTTAACTTTCACCTTTCTCCTGTCAGAGAACTTTAGGACGAAACGTCCCTCAGACCTCTCAAACATCCATGCAATAACATGCGCCTTTTTTGTTGAATTGTATGGCGTTTTATACAATGCATGGCGTTTTTTAATGAATGTGTGGAGTGTCAAGCTTTTTTTGTTTAGTTGTTGTACTTATACAATGAGCCTTTTTTTCTTTTTTTTTTGGCGCCAGGTAGATATATGTTTTTGGCGGTAAAAAACATCAGTAATTTTTTTTGATGTGTATTTTGTGTATCAATTGTTGTGCCATGTAGGACGCATGCCTATAAAGTGACAGGTAATTATGGCATTTTGAAAAAATAAATAAACTCAATTTCCAATGTAGAGGCTTTTAATATAATAAATGTTAGTAATAATGTTCCCATCTCTTCATTTTTACTGTTTTCAGTTACTGTTTTGTTCAGTTTCATCTGTTAAGGCTGTAACAATTCCCATCTTATTAGGGTTTGACATATTGTTTTTTATCGCATTTAGATACAGATGGCATGTTGTTTTATACATTTTTTAATGGCGTTTAGCCAGTTATTGTTGTTTTTAGTAATAAATTGTTTGGCATTTTTGGCGTTTTGGTTAAAATTTTTAATGGTGGTCACCATGTATGTTTCTTAAACAAAACGCGATAATATTATGACTGGGTCCATTTTTTCATCTGCTTTGCTTGGTCCAAATTTCCTTGTTAATGTTCTCATAAGCTTTTGTGTTTCATAACATTCGTTATCCAGAGCAATGCCAAGCGATAGGATACTCCTCTGTACCTCTTCTTCCATCTTCAAAATGGCTTTGATTGTCCTATCATACACCCTCCCTGTGACAACTCAAACTTTTACGATCAAGGTTAGCACCTGTTACTAATCACGTTATAATTTTGTCTGAATTATGTGTTATAACTATAATTAAATTATGTGCTACAGAATTTGTTAGTCTTATTTGTATGCAGAAAGTTATATCATAGAAACGCGATACGGGAAAATTATAACTTAAACTACTACGCTAGTTCTGCGATTAAAACGAACCTGAAACCCAAACCCCTAACCCACCCCGCCACCCATCCCCAAATTCGGCCCAACCCTTGCGACTCAATAACCAAGTCGCCCACCCCTCTTTTATGTTATAACTTACGTACATGAAGTTGTGCATCAGAAGGAAAAGAATCAAAACCCTAACCGATTCTTTGTGTGCGATGGCAGTAGCAAGTGCCCCCCCCCAATTGATCCCACATCTCTCTCTTTCTCTAGTTCTTCCATCTCTTCTCAAGGTTAGTGTTCTTGGTAGTATTCGGTTTGCGATGTTTCATGTATACATGGTTGTGTTTTTCTTGATGTTCTTGATGTTTGAGATGCTATTTGTGGTCTAGGGTTGCTAGAATTCATGATTTATTAGTGTTATAATCGCATAAGAGTTCGTATAATTGCTAGGGTTTGATGTGGTATGATCTTGTTTTGAATATTGTTAGTCATGGTTGATGATTAGATGATATATAATGAAGATAACCTGCTGTAAATGATGAATACATGTTGTTCTTGGTTGCTAGGGATGTGATCATAATCATCGTTTTAGGAAGCTTGGTAGCTAAACTGGTTCTGTCCAGAAGGTTACTGCAGAATTGTGTCGTCTGTAACCGGGTCAAAATTGAATGAAAATAAGTGTTTCTTGATCCTATAATGTAGTTCCAGGAAATATCTTTCAAACCCCACTGGAAATGCATTTTTTCGACGTCGTTTGATATTTTAATTGAATTATTTCTTAACAAAGGTCCAGGCTGCGTTTTCTGTCAGAATTTGCAGCCCATTACAAATGTCATAACTCAATGTAGGAATTGAGTTATGATCTGAAATTTTTACTGTAAGTACTTCCTGTTGATTCCAAAAACCTCCATCTGGAATTTCATCAATCAGATAAACAAGAAATTTTAAATGAATTTTTCTGTATGCTGCAGTCAGAAGTGATCTCTAATTGCAGCTTAGTAAATGATTTTTTACGAATTATTGGTAAAGAGTTAGACCTTGAAATTTTAACACAAGCGAAGCCAAGCGATAGGATACTCCTCTGTACCTATTCTTCCATCTTCAAAATTGCTTTGATTGTCCTAACATAAACCCTCCTTGTGACAACTCGAACTTTTACGATCAAGGTTAGCACCCGTTACTAATCACGTTATAATTTTGTCTGAGTTATGTGTTATAACTATAATTAAATTATGTGCTACAGAATTTGTTAGTCTTATTTGTATGCAGAAAGTTATATCATAGAAACGCGATACGGGAAAATTATAACTTAAACTACTACGCTAGTTCTGCGATTAAAACGAACCTGAACCCCAAACCCCAAACCCAACCCGCCACCCATCCCCAAATTCGGCCCAACCCTTGCGACCCAATAACCAAGTCGCCCACCCCCTCTTTTATTTTATAACTTACGTACATGAAGTTGTGCATCAGAAGGAAAAGAATCAAAACCCTAACCGATTCTTTGTGTGCGATGGCAGTAGCAAGTGCCCCCCTCAATCGATCCCACATCTCTCTCTTTCTCTAGTTCTTCCATCTCTTCTCAAGGTTAGTGTTCTTGGTAGTATTCGGTTTGCAATGTTTCATGTATACATGGCTGTGTTTTCTTGATGTTCTTGATGTTTGAGATGCTAGCTGTGGTCTAGGGTTGCTAGAATTCATGATTTATTAGTGTTATAATCGCATAAGAGTTCGTATAATTGCTAGGGTTTGATGTGGTATGATCTTGTTTTGAATATTGTTAGTCATGGTTGATGATTAGATGATATATAATGAAGATAACCTGCTGTAAATGATGAATACATGTTGTTCTTGGTTGCTAGGGATGTGATCATAATCATCGTTTTAGGAAGCTGGGTAGCTAAACTGGTTCTGTCCAAAAGGTTACAGCCGAATTGTGTCGTCTGTAACGGGGTCAAAATTGAATGAAAATAAGTGTTTCTTAATCCTATAATGTAGTTTCAGGAAATATCTTTCAAACCCCACTGGAAATGCATTTTTCGACGCCGTTTGATATTTTAATTGAATGATTTCTTAACAATGGTCCAGGCTGCGTTTTCTGTCAGAATTTGCAGCCCATTACGAATGTCATAACTCAATGTAGGAATTGAGTTATGATCTGAAATTTTTACTCTAAGTACTTCCTGGTGATTCCAAATACCTCCATCTGGAATTTCATCAATCGGATAAACGAGAAATTTTAAATGAATTTTTCTGTAAGCTGCAGTCAGAAGTGATCTCTAATTGCAACTTAGTAAATGAATTTTTATGAATTATTGGTAAAGAGTTAGATCTTGAAATTTTAACACAAGCGATGCCAAGCGATAGGATACTCCTCTGTACCCCTTCTTCCATCTTCAAAATTGCTTTGATTGTCCTAACATACTCCCTCCTTGTGACAACTTGAACTTTTACGATTAAGGTTAGCACCCGTTACTAATCACGTTATAATTTTCTCTGAGTTATGTGTTATAACTATAATTAAATTATGTGCTACAGAATTTGTTAGTCTTATTTGTATGCAGAAAGTTATATCATAAAAACGCGATACGGGAAAATGATAACTTAAACTACTACGCTAGTTCTGCGATTAAAAAGAACCTGAAACCCAAACCCCTAACCCAACCCGCCACCCATCCCCAAATTCGGCCAAACCCTTGGGACCCAATAACCAAGTCGCCCACCCCCTCTTTTATTTTATAACTTACGTACATGAAGTTGTGCATCAGAAGGAGAAGAATCAAAACCCTAACCGATTCTTTGTGTGCGATGGCAGTAGCAAGTGCCCCCCCCCCTCAATCGATCCCACATCTCTCTCTTTCTCTAGTTCTTCCATCTCTTCTCAAGGTTAGTGTTGTTGGTAGTATTCGGTTTGCGATGTTTCACGTATACATGGCTGTGTTTTTCTTGATGTTCTTGATGTTTGAGATGCTATTTGTGGTCTACGGTTGCTAGAATTCATGATTTATTAGTGTTATAATCGCATAAGAGTTCGTATAATTGCTAGGGTTTGATGTTGTATGATCTTGTTTTGAATATTGTTGGTCATGGTTGATGATTAGATGATATATAATGAAGATAACCTGCTGTAAATGATGAATACATGTTGTTCTTGGTTGCTAGGGATGTGATCATAATCATCGTTTTAGGAAGCTGGGTAGCTAAACTGGTTCTGTCCAGAAGGTTGCAGCCGAATTGTGTCATCTTTAACCGGGTCAAAATTGAATGAAAATAAGTGTTTCTTGATCCTATAATGTAGTTCCAGGAAATATCTTTCGAACCCCACTGGAAATGCATTTTTTCGACGCCGTTTGATATTTTAATTGAATTATTTCTTAACAAAGGTCCAGGCTGTGTTTTCTGTCAGAATTTGCAGCCCATTACGAAAGTCATAACTCAATGTAGGAATTGAGTTATGATCTGAAATTTTTACTGTAAGTACTTCCTGGTGATTCCAAAAACGTCCATCTGGAATTTCAGCAATCAAATAAATGGGAAATTTTAAATGAATTTTTCTGTAAGCTGCAGTCAGAAGTGATCTCTAGTTGCAGCTTAGTAAATGAATTTTTATGAATTAATGGTAAAGAGTTAGACCTTGAAATTTTAACACAAGGCCTACCCTCTGATTAGTGCGTCACATAAAAAAAATCATAATTTTTGAAGACTTGTAAACATGTTAAAAGGGTCACCTAAAACAGCCTATTTTCAGTGATTTTTCTATGCAGTAAAGCATGAATGCATAACGACCAAACTTGCTACCTTTAATATCCATGTTTGTTTGATAATTGTATTGATAGCATATTTAGTATCGTAGAAAGGTTGTGGACGTGGTTATGGAACCATATGATAGACGTGCTATGTGATTGCTTGTTTGTGTGCTAGTTGCTAGACATGTGTAGGACTTTTGTGAAATGTCTAAACAACGTCTAATATACCATGGTAACTATTATAGGGCGCGGTCGGTCGCTCTAGAATTCAAACACTTAATTTAATCTGCCGAGCTAATCTAAGGTGAGTTCACACTTTTCTAAAAAGCATGTAATTCCCGGTAGTTTGTGAATGAAGCAAACAACAACCATCCCGCTTAGGTGGGATGCAACCTACGTATTCTCCTTGGGTAGAATACGGGCAACCTCGTCCCCTTGCGAGGGACGGAAACTGTTAATTTACTATTTATTTAACATGTCTTAAGCGCACTAGACGGAACTTTATCTGAAAGTCCCTACACATTTTATACCGATTAATCGTTGGGCCAATGGCGAACGGGTTATTAGTTAAATAGCGCTATTGGGTTTGACAAGCCTCACACCGTGCCGTAGAGGACGGGCGTGGACTAATATACTTGGGCACTTAGTCAATGACGATAGACATTGACTCGGGGCACTAAACATAACTACAGTCAGGAGTTGGTAAGTTGGTATGGTACGAGTCTAGTAGTTTTAAACAGTGGGGTAGCTCCCCATGACATGTTTTTATAAAGAATAGAGTAATTTAACAAACTTAAGTTTTTGGAACAAAACTAAACAACTGTGAACTCGCCAACATTTTTGTTGATACGTTACTATATGCTTTCCAGGACGTTGTGGCGGGGAACCATCTATTGGATTCCTATTAAACTTTATAAACTTAAACTAATTATTGGGTTTTTAACTTTATGCTTCCGCTGACACTTGAACACGGTTTTGCTTATTTGTTTTCGTAACACTAATCGTATTGATTGTGGTGGTTTTTACTTTACTTTATTTGTTGTTCAATATGATTGGTGGCATGACCTTGATCAGTCACACGCCTTGCGGTAATACTCCGCATGTGGATTTTATGGGTGTGACACTCCTTCTGTTGTCAAAACGTATGACGAATCTTCTGATGCCCAGAGTGTATCTCCATGAAACGATGTTTCCCATTTTTGGCGTTATGGTTAAATTTGGCGCTTTTGGTAAAAGATGTTTTTTAGAATAATTGATTGAAGTGATTATGGAAGCGATGTTTAATATCGTTTATATAAAGATATTTTTGGCGCGTAATTTAGGAGGGAATTACTTCTAATAAATATTAATAATGTGAATTTCAGTTACTGCGTTGTTTCTTCTTCCTCTAATCTCCAACGCGTTTTATCAATAATTTTTGGCGTTTTGTATTAATGGCGTGTTATTTGTTTTGAATGACGTGTTATCATTTTAGTTGGCGTTTTGAATTTGAGCGGTAAAAGACATTTTTACCCATAATGAAGCGCGTCCACTTAATTAAATGGGTGTTATTTACGAAAACGACACCGCGCCAGTCTAGTCCATAGATTGTTTTGATCAGACGATCCATAAGCGTTCTCATTGTTGTCACATTTTTCACCGTTTTCTCTAAATCCTGACCCTATACATGTATAGGAGATAATCATGAGTAATACTCTTTTTTTTTTTTCAAAATATGTATATAGAGTTATAGCCAAAACATAGAGTTACAGCCAAAAAATGTTTAAAAATCAAAATTTGGTGGGTTCAAAAAAAGAAGAAATTCTTTATAAAAAAAGAATAGAAGAAATTTCAATCAATAAGCATATTCCTTTTGCTTCATTTAATATTTATATTTATATTTATACTTAATGTTATTGTAAAAGTACATTGGTAAACTTACATATATCACTAACATGTAGTCTTCCACTTTAATTACTAACTATATTAAATTTGTAAATTATTTTTAAAATGTATATTTTTTTGAAAAAAAATTAAAGTATATGATAAATTACGAGATATGTATGATAAATTACGATATGGATAGGATAAAGTGTAGGATAAATTTCGAAATGTTTAGTATAAAATGTGATAACGTGTAGGATATATGTAGGATAAAATATTATGTGTGTAGGTAAAATGAAATTAACTAATTAATTAGAGAAAGAATAATTAATATAAGGAGTTATAAATTGTTTAATATTTTACCATTATATCTCTTTCTTCCTTTTCTTCTTAAATTGTGTTTCTTCTCATTTGATCGTCCCACTATAAAGTGTACTTTTCCTACAAAGTGTAGGAAGTGATCTCGACCATTGGATGAGTGCGTTTTTATGGTTGAGATAATCTTGATGGCATTTTAGTAATATGTGTGTCTTAAAAATAAGCTAATTTAATTGATTGAGGGTAAATGTGTCATATAACTTGTTTTAAATAAGTAAATAATTGTCATATCATAAACCTCCACACATTTCTCGCGAGTTTCTCTCTCTCTCTCTCTCTATACCGGAATAACTATCATACCCTAAACCTCCACACCTTGTGTGTTTTGAAACGTAGGAACGGCCCTGTCCTAATCCAAAAACCCTCTGATTACATTTGTCCTCTTGTTATTGATAATGAGAAAATAGAATTCGAGTTGAATCGAGTAGTAATTGTTTTGCATCCTAAATTGTGTTTTCTTAACGTCGTGCCTAAATCCTTGTTTTTGACATATGAAGATGACATATTGCTTCGTGTAATCGTAAATGGATTTATTGGCCCCGTTGTTGGAAAAATTGTTGAATATGTTAAATTGAAAGGTAGAGAGTTTAGACATAAGTTGAAATTCAAAAGAATGCCTAATTTAATTCAATCACAGGTTCCATTTAACCCTAGTTTATGTAATATGGAGTTAGATTTATCAAGTTTAAAGAATATGGGTTTCTCAAATTCAGACACATGTTTTGAAGATAGATTCAAGAATGGATCGGGTGTGATAGGAGGAATCCGAGATGAGTGTAGTGTGTTTTGACCACCGATTGAAGAATTCATGAACAATCGTGTCAGTTGGGTTGCAATGTTGCAGGTCGATGAGGTGGGTGTGGGCGATTGTTCCGCTGGTTGAGTGAGAGGTGGTGTCATGCTTATGTCATCAGCTTTTTACAGTTTTTTTTTCATTTATGGCAGTCGTAAATGCTGTAAAAAGTGATGTCATACTTATATCATCAGCTTTTTACAGCCGTTGTAAAGGGCCGAAAAACATCACTTCGAAAAAAAATTTTAAATTTTTACGATAGTCTTTTTTAACATTTTAATCTAATGGGTGTGAAAAAATACGGGCAAAACTCGCACAAAAAGGCTGAGTTCTCTAAGTTCTTACAACTCGAAAGATTTTCTCTTGATCTTCATCCTAGCATTAATAATATCAGCCTTTCCAATTAAATAAAAAGATCGTATAGTAATATACATAACTTTTTTTGGGAAGGTTTAACGGAAATTGTTAACGCGCTAAACAATATATTATCATATTGCAGTAATATACATAGTTTTCCACGTTGCTTCCATGGGGTGTAGAATTCATATATATAGAACAATACATTTTTATCGATCTGCAAAACCATCATCAGCAATGTTGATCCCACTTAAGTTTTTAAATTATAATAGTGGCCCATTATAATTTTAAAAAAGATTTTAAAGTATTTCTTTAACTTTATTTTTTAATATGAGGGTATTTTATTCATTTCACATGCACAAAACTGATAAAACTAACCCCGATCCATTTAGGGACTATCCGAGTAACAACTAGTTAAACTACGGAGAACAAGAGTGTAATTTTAGAAAGTTAGAGACTAAAGAATAAATTTGGGCAAAATATAAGGACTATTCGAGTATTGTTCTCTTAAACAGGTCAACTCCAAATGAGTATCTTTGGCTCAAATGGTTGCCCAAGAAGATTAACATATTTGAGTGGCATGCCTCTCTAAACAGACTTCGTACGCGAGTTGAGCTCAGCCGAAGACACAGCGCCATCCCCTCAAATATATGCCTGTTATGTGTAGATAGGGAAGAAAGCTTGGGACACCTACTCACAGCTTGTTAGACGGTGTAAATTATTTGGTAGACTATTTCAAGATGGTGTTCGGTCCCGCCCATCTTTGCGTTTGAGCTCAATGATCTCCTTTGCCCACACAACAGATGTATAAGCTCGGAGATGAATTAGTAGATTATTTAGTTAGTCATTGCATTGGCTTCTTGGGTCATCTGGAAATATAGGACAAAGTTCTTTTCTCAAATGGAAGGGTGGAGGATATCTAGGATTCACCTCAATTCAAAATGTAACTTCCGCCTTACGTATACTTGCCTACGGAAACACTTACGACATCAACGACAAGTATTTGAAGATGGGGGAGAAAACAACACGTGATACCGTGGAACATTTCTGCTTAGGTATATTTTTACTCACTTTTATATATATTTAATTTTATTTTAAAGTACAATAAAAATAAAATACGGTTATATAAATTTTTTAGGCATATGCTAGTTATATGGAAAACATTACTTGAGAAATCCTACTTGGAACGACCTTGGACAAATATACGAGATGCATTTAGAAAAACATGGAATACCCGACATGTTTGGTAGTTTGGATTGTCGTCAATGGCGTTGGTATAATTGCCCAACTGCATGGCGAGATCAACATACACACGGTGACCAGAAAGGACCAACGTTAGTTTTACAAGCGGTTGCGTCATACGAACTTTGGGTTTGGTCGGCTTTCTTTGGTGTAGCCTGGTGTATGAACGACATTAATATCTTCGAGTGTTCACCATTGTTAGAGGGTTACATTTCTATCACGATACCAAAAGTTGGTTTTCATGCAAACGGGAATGACTACGAGCATGGATACTGTTTGGGCGATGGTATATACCCAGAGTATTCAGATATTGTGAAAACGTTTTCTGAAACGCTCGATGTGAAAAAACAATATTTTAAAAACTACAAGAGTCTTCACGAAAGGATATTGAGAGGTGTTTTCACTACTACAAAATGGAGTATTAGACGGTGTTGAATATTTTTTTAGACGGGGTTAAAGCAAAAACACCGTCTTAAAATCATGATCATTGTGCTGTTTTTATTAAAATATTCAAGAAAATTCAAATGAACCCCGTCTAATGCTTAAACACTGTCTTATACCTCATTTATGCAACCTTTAGACGGTGTTTTCTTTGAACACCGTGTTATAATCATACCCTTTAATGAAAAACCCATTTAGGGTTACAACAAAACAAACCTCATAACAAAAAACAACAGCAGCCAGACTCTACGAATAACAGCGGCGCCTCCACCCTCACCCTGCCTCCTCCTCCCTCAGCGACCACTTCCGCTCCGGCCGTCCTCCTCCAGCCGCTCCGGCCTCACGGAACAGAACCACAACCACCCCAAAATCAATAGCCTCTTCCGGCGATCCTCCTCCTCTTAATCGTCGCTAATTCCGCTGGTGTCAGTGTTTCCGGCGAGTTGCCCTATCTGAGTAAAATTCTCTCTTCTCATCTCTCAACTTGTGATACTTTCAATTTCAACTTCTCTCTACTTATTTTACTAATTAGGTTTTCTATTTCGTTCTAGATAGTTATGAATCGGATTGAAACACTAGAAAGGTTGAGTCTTGGAGCAGATTAGTGACTAAATACTGTTTGATTTTGTGTGTTTTGTGATTTTAATTAGTTTGATTTAGTATAGTGTTGTGTTGCTTATTGATAATATAGTTAGGAACTTACTCTTCCTGAGCGCTATTTCAATGTCAAATTGCATCTTTACTTTCTAGTGGAAAAGGTTAAATGTAGCCTGGTAAGTGTCCTATCGTAATTTTGTTGAAGAAGCAATATGTAATTATGTATAAGATTGTCAATAGTTTAGTTGAAGTGTTTTTGTGCACTATATTGTCATACTAAAAAGGACACAAGGAATTATATATGAGAATTTGAAACTAATGCAACGATGATTAATGTTTTCTTTATCCCTTTGAGACTGATTCCAGGCTATGAGTTTAACTTTATTCGTTTACAAATAAACTATGCACAAGCCGAGGAGCGGAGGAGATAGTGTGCTTTGAATTATCTATTCTTTGTTGTTACATAACATCAAACAGTTAATTAATATAATATGTTGAATATCATAACATAGGGCAGATCCAAGTGGTCTAAGAATTTTTGGCCTCATTAAGTTGCTCATTAGGAAACATAGCACTGGTCATGATGACTTTCTAACTAAAATTATAGTGTATTAAAAGTTTTTGCCATTGGAATTATAAGAACCTCTTGCATGTGTGGTTAGGTAGAGCCCTTTTTTGATCACCTTGGTGTTAAAGAGGTTACCAAATTTTTATCTTTTATTGCGATAATTCATTTAAGCCAACATGATACTAAAATAGTGTGTTGATTTGTATGCACCAGATTTATCTACCAAGATATGGAATGTTAATGCACCAAAAAAAAGAACTTTTAACTATGAAAAGATTGACGTACTTGAAGTGAAGCATTCAGAAGCTGCTGTGAAGTAAAGAGATTGTCAGGTAAATCTTGAATCTGTGATTTTAAGTTGTATGGGACATGTTCTTTCTAATGCAAACCAAAAGTTAAATGATTGGCTGTTAAAATTTTTATTTGTTTATAATGAATAGAGTACATGCACAGGAACCATTTTTTTTTTTTTGAAAGGCCATGCTTCACATCAATCAACCAAACACTAGCCAAAAGCATGATTGTCTTCACCATTTGATATAATCCTTATTACCTTTAATATTTTTGTGGTACTCCATGACGTCGTGGATGGAGAAAGCGAAGAATGGAGGCATATGACACCATGCGGATATCTCCTGCCAAACTTCACACGTAAGCGAGCAGCCTGTGAAGAGATGATCGACGGTCTCAGCAGTTTCCTCACAAAAAGGACACAACCCTGATTTGATTTAAACCTATTTTCTCCTAAGCGAATCCCGAGTTGGCAGTCTATCCAAGAACGCCTTCCACCCAAATATGTTCACCTTCTTAGGCAGTTCCAAGGAAAGACCCGTTCATCTACAATAGGCAACACATCTGAGCACATCTTGCGAAATTCTCACGGCCATAATGAAACCTTAGCACTTAATCGTGAAGACGAGTTTCGCGTGCATGTTATGTGGTGTGTATTCTTTTCCTTATGTTTTACTTAAGTCATTATACCATAACTATGCCCGTCCACCGGACGGGTATAAAACTAGTTGTTCATGTTATGATAGAGATGAAATAGCTGTTCTTTATTTTAAATAAAAGCAAGCCCTTTTTATGTTTTCTCGCTGGTTCTTCAACATGACCAAACATGAGAGGATCCTTACCTTTTTTTATCAATTTTTTTTTTCGCATTTTATCTGTTTGAAGGCTCAAAATGGAAAGGTTTGTTAAATTTTTTCTTAAACCCAAGTTAGTTTTCTGTTGACCTTTATTTCAGTTTTGATCATGATTTAGTTGCCTTTTTTTCGTTTTCATTACAGGAACCCTGTAAGGATGGTTTTGATCTTGCTGAATCTCCGTTCAAAGAGCTGATGCCCATCCTGGACGAGGTACCCCCTTTTCTTCATTGGCGCAGCTTCTATAGGGCGGGAGGGGGCGGCCGACCGCCCGAACTTTTCGCTCTGTAGTACAACGTATGTAGTTTTCGTATAGAAATTTTTGTGTATATACGTTTTTGACCCCTCAGTCTTATAGAAATTTTTAGGTATATAAGTTTTCGACCCCTCGGTCGGAAATCTCAAGCTTCGCCACTGCTTTTCTTGATAAGATTTTTTTGTTTAGTTTGGGGGTGGGGCAAAAAATGAAATAATATTATCACCTCATATTTACTATTGTACTTTTTTTTGCAGATTTTGCTTCAACTTATCAACACAGTGCTGCCACGGTTGTAGACGCGTATTAGTTCTCTCAATTAGTTTCAGTAGCAAAAGAGCATGCAAGTTATGGAGAGATTACAGGGTCAAAGGTCTATTTTCTGCATCATAAACCTATATTTCTGATCGTCTTGAATCAATTATGTGCTTCTCAACCGAAGTTTTTTAGCGAGTTAGGTATTTCGTTAGATTAGCATATGTAGTTTATTTATACAATTTAACGTAGTTTGTTATGTATTCACAAATGATTGTAATTTGACGGGTTTATTTCCGAATTGGATGTCTACGGGTTTATTTTAGATTTAAATATGTATTGTTTTGGTTTGATTTGAAAATGTTCTATTGCTTTGCTACGGGGTAGAGGTAAGGCTGTCTACATCTTACCCTCCTCAGACCCTACCTTTGCTTTGCTATTGGTGAGATTTACTGAGTATGATGATGATGATGATGATGAAAATGTTCTATTGGTGTATGTGTATAAGCTTGTGTATTTCCTGGAAAACCTTTTATATGTTTTTTTCCCAGCAAATGTATTTATGGAAAACCTTTACTTTTCCAGCAGTTTATAAGACGGTGTTCACTAAGTTTAAGCCGGTGTTCAAACTCTGAACACCGTCTAATAATACATGAAGTTTAAGTCGGTGTTCAAACTGAACACCGTCTAAAAAGACATGATTTTAAACCAGTGTGGTTTAAGACGGTGTTGAAAACACCGTCTTAAAACCCATATCACCCCGTCTAAAGCTCTGTTTTGTAGTAGTGTTTGGGTTATTCAACAACGATGGCAATTTACTAGAAATCCCTGTCGTATCTGGGATATGGAAAAAATTCAAATGGTCATGTATGCTTACATCATAATGCATAATATGATTATAGAATATGATGGAAAAACAATATGCCAAAACTCTTTTCCCGAATATGTCATTGAAGGAATGCAAGCAACAATTGAAGAGAAAATCTTAAATGCTCAACTATTGCGATATATGAAAATACATAACGCGTTAAAGGCGGATTTGGTTGAGCATGCTTGGGCGATTCGCCTAATTCGACACGATGGCGACATCGAATAAGACTACGAGGAAGGAGAAGAAGTAGAAGAATTAGATGCTGGGAACTTTGCAGACGGATGTTTGAATGATGGAGAAAACGAAGAGGAATAAGAAGAGAATGACGATATAGACGAATTTAAATGTATTTTTTATCGTAATGTTTTTATTAAATATTGTAATGTTTTTTAAATTTAATAAAAGTTTTTTTTAAATAAATTGGAGATTATATGAAAAAAATAGAATATTAATAATTAAGTAATGATGGGTGTGAAGGTATTTTACTAAACCCTCTTGTGATATAAAGCCACATAAATACCATCTCTTACGCGTTTCGTCACTTGTCGCATAACGTCCCAGAAAGGACTTTATAACTACACATGGTCTATTATCTACTTTGGTAAAGAAATTATCTTCAGTTTTATAACTCATTACTCAATGTTTTTTATTTATATTTCTATTTCAATTTTTGAATATGCTTTTAATATTTGTACTCGTCAAGAGTTAATGTAATATACAAGCAAAAGAATTGATTGAATTACCGTTTTGGCCCCGGTGGTTTAGCCAGTTTAACTTTTTTAGCCCAAAAATAATATTTTAATATATTAGATCTTGAGATTGCATTTTATAACGGTTTTGGACCCTGATACTAACTTTGTTACTTTTTTATAGTTAAGTGTAATAGTAATTAGATCATTATATAACTTAGGGGTTGTTTTTTATAATTACAAAGTTTTTTTAATATTTAAGAGATTATTAATGCAATTAATCAAGTTTTTTTTTATTTCGTTATTTTCACGATCATTATTTAATAAAATATGTTTTATATACACCAATAAATATGTTTTTTCATTAAGCGTTTGTTTTTTTATTAACGTCCTTTTTAAAATCATTTGTTTTTGTAATCTTTTTAAACCTAGATCGTTTGTAAAATTATATCTTTCTTAATCGTTTGTTTATTAAAATCGTTTGTTTTAAGTTGTTTGTCTTTTAAAGTTTTTTTTTAAACAATTCATTTACCCTTGTTCTTTTTAAAATCATTCTTTTTTTACTTTTTAAACAATTTGTTTTTTAAGTTGTTGATTATTAAATGCGTTTTCTTTTTAAACCGTTCCTTTAAGAACCGTTTTTGAAACCGCTCATTTTTTAAACTTTGTATTCGGTTTACTTATAGCATTTAGGAAAAACGAACTTCAGAAAATGAACGTTTTCTAAAATTGAAGGAATCTAAAAACAATTGATTTTTAATAAACGGGTGGTTTAAAAATGAAGATTAAAAATAGGACGTTTATAAAAAGGCACAACCTTAAAAAAATAAGTTAACAAGTGTAAGGTTTTAAATAACATACGAATTTAATAAACGAAAGGTTAAAAAAAATATTGAATTTTGAAAAAAACAAACAGTACAAAAAAATGAAAGATATAAAAAAGAAATAAAACACTCTAAAGAAGTTTGAAAAATGAACGATCTTTTATAAACTTTTTATTAGAATGTTTCATCTTTTTTCATGTATTACATTTCTTTTGTTCTATATACACGTCGTTTTGTAAAATTTTAAAAACGAACAACTCAAAAAAGTGAGTTGTTTCAAAATGTTTAAAAACACAAATGATTTTAAAAAGAATAGTATGAAATGAAGTGTTTAAAAATACTTTAAAAGATAAAAGACTTTAAAAAGAACGATTGTAAGAAAACTAAATGGTTTAAAAAGGAACAGTTTTAAAAACGATAGATGGTTTAAACAAAATGTTAAAACACAAATTATTTTTTAAATCAATATTTATAAAAAGGCACAGTTAATGAAAATACATATTTATTTGTATATTTAAAATTTATTTTATTAAATAATAATCGTGAAAATAACGAAATAATAATTTTTTTTTGAGTAGTTGCATTAATAATCTCTTAATTATTAAAAGAACTTTGTAATTATCAAAAACAACCCTTAAAGTATATAATTACCTAATTACTCTTACACTTAAATGAAAAAAAGTAACAAAGTTAGTGTTAGGGGCCAAAACCATTATAAAATACAATCTCGAGGTCTGATATGTTAAAATATTTTTTTGACTAAAAGAGTTAAACTGACTAAAGAAATTTAATGGAATTCTTTCCAATCCACTGTCCAACCAAACAAGATTTTTGTCAAAATCATTTCCAATTCAAATTCCATAGAATTTCATGAATCAAACGGACATTTAGGTGGTGTTTGTTTTTTGGGCAAAAGCTCTTCTGAGCACTTATGTCTGCGTCGCGCAGAAGGGCGCAGACCTTTGGGTCCTACAACTTGTTTGTTTTCTTGAAAAACTTCTCACTAAAAACATCTTCCCCACCTCTTTCCCACGCAGAAATCAACCCAAGTCTTCAAACCTCTTCTCCCTCCGGCCGACACCACCTCCTCTGCCGCCACCTCCACCTCTGACACCACCTCCTCCGCCGTCCACCTCCACTCCGCCATCACCTCCACCTCCGACACCCATCTCCTCTGTCACACCACCTCATCCGACACTCATCTCCTCCACCTCCACCCCCACTCTGAACTGACCTGAACCATCTCCCTCTACCTCCGCCGCAACAATCGTCGAGTGTCGCCACCAAGGAGTGGTGGTCGGCTATGTCGATATCTCTCTCCGACGTCTCCGGTGGCCTGATTTTGAGAGAGAGAGCAGAGGTGGGTTCTCGGAGTGGGGGCTAGGGTTTGCGGTGGTGCTTAGCTTCGCGGAAGGTGTTGACAGTGGTTGTTGGTTGTGGTGGTGCCAGGTGGACGGTGGAGGAGGTGGTGGCAGATGGTTGTGGTGTTGGTAGATGAATGCAGAGAGAGGTGTTGTGTTGTGTGTGTTGTGAGAAGAGAACAAGGTTTTTTGTAGAAGTTAAAAAAGAAAACAGTCTTCTCCTTGCAGACTGCAGACCTTTGGTCCACCTCTTCTCCTGCAGATGTTTGCAGATGTGGTCCGCAGACTGTAGACCTTTTACCTCTTCAAACAAACAGCACCTTAGACTTTCTGTGGCTTAAGAATCAATCTAAGATTTCTCCTAAGGATTGATGTAATTTTAATTCCTCGTAAATATGTTGATGCATATTTTGTGTCTGTAACTTGTTCTTTATTAACGATGTATTTTACGGTCTTTTATATTATCGAGTCTATATGTCCGTTAGTCGACCAAGTTGGATATCCTCCTATCTTACTTTGGTCCGACAGTTGTCTCTTTGCTTTGTAATGTTTAAAACTGTGCATGTTGCATATTGGGTAGTAGTTTATGTCTTATGTGTTTATTCATGATCTGCTGCAAACTATCAAACAGTTTGCAGCCTATCTGTTTGCAGCCCTCGACGAAAGACCTATCTTTCGTCGAACACTAGTGTGATGAAAAACCTTCTTAATGATCACTCCATGTTTCGTCGTGATTGGTGATGAAAGACCTTGTCTTTTGTCGACCATGGTATTTCGTCAGGCCCAGTTTGTCTTTCCTCGACATTGGGCTGGGCTACTTATATAAACACCACTTGGTTTCTGTGTGAAACCATGAGAGCATACTCCTACTGTGAGTTTACCTTCAAACATTGTGTGTATGTGTTTGATGCTTGTTATCAGCCATCTTAATCAATAGACTGTGAATCGTTGGTTACCTCGTGTTGTTTATATTCTGTGTTTGGTTTTCATTGTCACGAGGATTCCGCACTCGTGACCGTATTTTGTTATAAACAAGTGATTTGGTTTCGTGATCGATCCTCCGAAAACGGACCTACAAGTAGTATCAGAGCATTGGCTCTTATCCTTGTTTAAAACCAAACATAGTTGTGTTTTCATCAAGTGATGTTTGTGATTTCTCAGATTTGTGTTCTTGGTATACTTTCAAAATTTTCTGAAAAAGTTCTTAAAAATCTGTTTAGATCTTGATATTTGCTAAAGTTTTATCAAAAACCTTTGTTGTATTACTTGTTCATGTGAAAAAAACCGGGTTTTCATTGAAAGTTTGAGCAAATTTGTGGTTCGGAAAATTTCTCCGGTGAAAAACATTGGCCTGAATCTTCATATCTTCAAGTGTTCTTCAAGATTGTTCTTGATTTTACAATTAAAATAAAATTGATAAAGTGTTTAAAATATTGAACACCATGCTGGGTTGGTACAGCAAGGTGTGTTGTTAGGTGAACGTGGGTGTTTTGACTAAAAAGATAAGATTTACAAAATCTCACCAACTCTCTGTCTGTGACCATATCTTGACAAAAAACCAAGCGACGAATCATCCAGTATTTCGTCAAAGGCACTTCGACGAAAAACCTTGTTTTTCGTAAAAGGGTTGTTGACGAAAAGCCCTATTTTTCGTGGCAAGTGTTTTTGACGAAAAACCGTTTTTCGCCAAATTTGGTTTTTCGCCAAAAACATAGTTTTTCGTGGGAGACACTTGTAATATTTTCAACAGAGGCTTTGCAAAAGTATCTTAACAGTTTGTTTTCAAGTGTGTGACTAGGTATTCTCATTCAAACATAAATCATGAGCACGAGTCCATGGGATTGGAGCACGGGCCAACCCCAGGTCAAGATCAGACCTCCGCAGCCGTTTGGTTAAGGAATGTTATGCCACAACAATCTATTAGTGCAAGTCAATGGGCATTGGTGACGAACCAGAATCAAAGCATTCAGAATCTGTTGTTAAGTGAGAGTGAAACGGATAGCAATAATCGCCCGCCAAAGCTGAATCATATGAATGACTATCTGTCTTGGAAAGGTCGTTTTCACACTTATGTTCTAGGGCAAAACACCTAGTTATGGACGTGTTTCACTTTGCCATACAACACAGCTCTCGAAGAAGCAGGATCAAGTGTGGCGACCTTGGCAAATATGTTAGAAGATGACAAGAAAGCAATGATCTGGAGAAGAAGGCGTTTGCTATTCTTACACAAGCACTCCACAAAGACATCTATCATCAATTCGGTTATTGTACTAGCACAAAAGCCTTATGGGATGCCTTGGTAGCAAGAGGAGAAGGGAATGCGGCTACAAGAAAGACACGCCATGATTTATTGAAGAAGGAATTTGAAGCATTTCAATTCATGGAAAATGAAACGCTAAATGATATGACAACTCGTTTTTATCATTTAATTAGTGAAATGTATTCTTATGCAGTTCTTGCAACTCAACAGGAAATGGTTGCAAGGTTTGCTGACGCTCTACCCCCAAAGTGGAGTCCATTCATTGAACTGGTAAAGCATACGGGTGTTTTAGATACTGTCAATATCTATGAATTTGTTTAGAAGCTGGAACACAAGAATGAAGAAGAAATCCGGAAAGCTAAACGGATTGCAGTTCCTCAAAATACGGAAATGTATCTTGGAGGGTTTAATCCTGCAGCTAGTTCCAGTTCCAGTTCCAGTCAGGAACCAAAGCTACAAACGGCGTTTATGTCCAATAAAGCTCCTTTCCTTTTCCCCAGTCAGCTCCACCTCAGGTTTTCGATCGAAGTGCCTATCTTTCACCAGCGCATGTTATTGCTCAAGCCCACGCTTTTTCAAAACCTCAACTTGATCCGAGTGCCTGGCTACCTAAACCCCAACCTCCACCTCAAGTTTCCACTACTCAACCTTAATTTGATTCAAGTGCCTATATTCCTTCCTCACCACAACAAGCCCAACCACAACAACAGCAAGCATGTTATAGTAACAACCCTCCACCCCAAAACCCCAACACAGTCAGAGTTGATACTTCAAACCTTTCGAAAGTCAGCATCGAAGTGGCAAAGGAGCATATGGAACTTACTAATACAATGGTCAGTGCCTACTGCGGATTGGTCGCAGGTCAAATTGGTAACATTAATTTGACCAATGAAGATTATCAACAGATAGAACGTGATGAAATGGAGTTAATGGACATCAAGTGGGCGTTCGCAAGTGCTTTTAGAAGGGCTAAGGATTATATGAGTCGAACAGGAAGAACTACCTTGGAAAGCAAGAAGGATACGAAGTACGGTTTCGATAAGGATGCAGTTACGTACTTCAATTGCGGCGAAAAGGGTCACTTCAAACGTGAGTGCACTCGGCCAAGCAAACAAGGCAATCAAAATCCATTCCGAAATCAGACGAGTACTTCCAACGCAAATCAAGATAACCGTGAAAGACGGATGGTAGCTGTGAACAACACCACCAACCAGTACCAGTCTAGACCTTCAAACACCAACCGAGCATTAGTCGTTCAAGCTCATGAAGGGTGTAATTGGTCTGTACAGTTTGGAGATGGTGACCAAGAAGGAGGAGGAACCGCATTTTATGCAAAAATCATAAATCACATCAAGCATGTTCACAAGGAAGAATTTACTGAAATGATGATAGTTCGGGTTATAGCGGTAGTTCGGATGAAGAAAGCTCGAATTCGGGAGGTTATAATTCTGAATAAGATGTGAAGGAAGAGATAAATTCTGATATTGATGACTTGTTGAATGAAGCAGAGGAGTTAAAGTGTCAGAAATCTATTCTGATAAAGAAGGTTGTTGTTGCATCAAAGGAAATGGAGAAGTTCTGCTCTGAAGATGGATCTTTTTCTTATCAGACAGCCTTTATGGCAAATGTCTCAGCCTCGACCAGTCAGGTAAATTCCGACACTCGTACTCCTAGTGTATGAAATTTGTGTGTAGATGTGAAACTTGAATCAGAAAAGATTCATAGTCAAAATCAGAGTTTGTTTATTGAGCTGTCTAAATGCAAATAGGCAAACATGGCTTTAGCTCGAAATGAAAAGGATTTCAAATCAGTAATCGAAACTTTAAAGAAAAGTGTTTCCGAATTGACAAAAACTATTTTCAACAAACAAATTGGTATTAATAATTACATTAATATCATTGAGGAAACAAAGAAAGAGCTATCCATTGCGAAATACGAGCATGATGCAATCAAGCTCAAATTGGAGAGAGTTATTCTAACTCCCGATATGTGCTTGATCACATCATAGACGCTCAACAGCTGAAAGGGAACAAGAAAGGCGTTGGGTATAAGTCGTGTCCGCCCCTTT
Organism: Helianthus tuberosus; assembly: GCA_030545235.1. NCBI lineage: Eukaryota > Viridiplantae > Streptophyta > Magnoliopsida > Asterales > Asteraceae > Helianthus > Helianthus tuberosus. Next base: position 190,275,992 of record CM060357.1, on the reverse strand, counting down.
TGAGACACAACTATACTCGAATGCCCGATGAAGAGGAAAGTGTGCCTCTTGATTATGAGGAAGTTACTACTGGATTAGGGTTCAAATCGGACAGATCCTCGAGTACCTCATCTGAAGAAACAGAAACTTCAATATCGACGCATCAAAGTGCTCCAATTATTGAGGACTATGATTCGTCTGATGATGAATCAAATGTGAGTGACCAGGATAAACACTTGATAAGATGAAGGGAGTAGAAATTCCAATTGAGAATCATATTCTTTGTGATCCTCCCACTCCTGCTGTGCAACCTGTTGCCAAACAAGTGATAGATCCTGTCAAGGATGTCAAGGAATCTGTGTCTCCCTTTAAGAGTAATACGGTGTTGTATACTTTGTTCGGTGATGCTAAAATTTATTCAGAAAAAAGATTTTCCAATTAAAAACGTCAATCCATCTTTGATTGATAAAGTTTTTGAAGATAACACAAGTAAGTTTTTGGGAAAGACAATCCCGGGAGTTGTTGTAACTCAATGTGATCCTATTCCAAAATCTGAAATTAGAAAACAATTTGAAAATCAAAGATTACTGACAAAGAAACAACCTATTGCTGCCAAGGGTAAACAGCAACAAAAGCGAGCTTAAAAACCTAATGTTTCTCAATCAAAGTTTGAAACAAAAGGAGCTCGTTATAAGAAGAAAAGCAGTGATGTCAAATTTGTAGCATCAAAGGGTACTGATAAAATTGATACTTTTGAAAATAAATCAAACACTGATTTTGTCCAACAAGTCAAAATTTTAAAACGTGACGGTCAAAACAACTACACCCAACACACAAACGTGTGTGATGAAGGAACAAGTACCTCTGGTTCTATAGGTTCGACATCTGTTCGTCAATCGGATTCTCCTAAGTTTGTTGAAAGGAGAACTTGTTTTAAGTGTGGGGAGTTTGGACATATCATCAAAAATTGTACAAATACTCCCAAAGAAAAGTTTGTTGAGAGAGCCCCTCCTGAAAAAGGTCACCAACAACGTCGTTCTGTTTCGCCAAAACATGATAAACGAACTGTTAAAGAACAAGAAACAAAACAACGACGTCAAAACGTCAAGACAGTAGAAAAGTATTTAAAATCGGAAGTCAAAACTGTTAAAAGGGATCCAAGTTCATCACAACTGTTAAAACCAGAAATTTCAAAATCTTTCATAAAACTCAATCTGGTAAACAACATCAGACTTGGAAACCTAAAACGGGTGAAAGTTCAGGGGGAGGTGCTGTATTTGAAAATCATCAAGAAATCGAGATCACATTTCGTGATGCTCAGGGAGGACCCAAGATCACTAAGGCTTGGGTCCCCATCCTCAACTAATCGTTGAATGAAATGTGCAGGATGTTTCAGGAGGAACTGTTAATAGTCATTAGATTGTTGACAGTGGAGCATCTAGGCACATGACGGGCGACTTACGGCTTCTGTACGATGTGAAAAACATTAGAGGAGGTTATGTCGCATTTGCTAGAGACAAAGGAGGATATATCACTGGAGAAGGAATGATCTCCAATGGTGTTGTGTGTTTCGATAAGATCAATTATGTTCGTCAAATTGATCACAATTTTCTGAGTGTTTCGCAAATCTGCGATAAGAAATTCACCGTGTATTTTGATGATGTCGATTGTTATGTGCTGAAGCCTGGTTTCAAAATTCCAAAAGAATGGATTCTCTTATCGGCTCCAAGTGTTAATGATCTTTATATTTTTTATATAAGCCAAGCGATTACGACATCTGCGCAAGTCACATGTTTTGTCTCGAAAGCCACAGAGAAGGAGTCTATATCTTGGCACAGATGAATGGGGCACATTCACTTAAGAAAAATGAACCATTTAGTGAAAAACAATCTTGTGAATGGAGTGCCTGTGAAGAATTTTCATCTACAAGATGTATGTGTTTCATGCAAGAAGGGAAAGCAAACGAAGAAGTCTCACCCGATTAAGAAAGTCAACACTGTTAGCATGCCTCTTGAACGTCTTCATATGGACCTCTTTTGACCTATGAAACACAAGACAACATTTGGGGATGTTTATTGTCTGGTGGTTACTGATGACTACTCTAGATTTTCTTGGGTATCTTTTATGGCGCACAAGAGCGAAACTCCTGAAATCCTCAAGAATCTTCTTACTTTGTTAGAAAATCTGTACTCGTTGAAAGTGAAGAGGATCTGAAGCGACAATGGCACTGAGTTCAAAAACCATATAATGGATGAGTTCTGTACTTTAAAGGGAATACTTCATGAATACAGTGCTCGCTACACTCCACAGCAAAATGATGTCACTGAGAGCAAAAATCGGACGATAATGGAAACTGCAAGAACGATGTTGGTAGAGTCGGAGCTTCCTGTTCAGTTCTGGGGGGAGACTGTGTCTACTGCTTGCTACACGTTAAACAGAGTTCTCATAGTTAAAAGGCATGGCAAGACTTGTTTCGAACTTTTACACAAAAGGAAACCAGATATTTCTCACCTAGAACCTTTTAGCACTCCATGCACTATGATTGAGCCGCACGGAAAGTTTGGACCCAAAGCTATCGAGGGTTTCTTCCTTGGATATGCTACTCCGAATTTTTGTGTATGGAATTTGGCGACCAAAAAGATTGAGTTATGGAATGAAGTAAAGGTTCAAAGGTATACTGATTCTGTTATAGCTCCGGGTGATCCTTGGATGTTCGATTATGATGGGCTATTAGACTCCTTTAATCTGCCAACCTTTGACGAAACATCTGCAGCTGCTCAAATGATACTTGAAAGTGACAATGCGGCTGACTTGCCATTGGTGAGACCAATTATTGCTAACCCTCAAGCTTCTAATTTGGTTAACAAAACGGTTCAAAATGAGGAATTTGAAAATGCTGCTGATTTCAATGAGTCATCAGAAGATGATGAATACCATGATGCGAATGAAGGCACTTCAGCTTCGGTTGCTCCTGTTCAAGGTGCTTCTGAAGCATCTCCTCATGTGCAGAATGTAGACACTGCTGAAGGGAATGCATCCACTTCTACGCCTATGCCCGGCGTGGAGTTGGTTGTTGATCTTAATCTTAACAATTTGGGTATTAATACTCGTGTTCCTGATGTTCCTGAAACGAGAATTCATGATACCCATCCACAGCAGAATATTATTGGAGATGTCCAAAAGTGGTGTGCAGACGAGTAAACAGCTGAGAAACAACCAGAATGCTGGTCTGTAGTCAGCCATCAGAGAAACTGGTCTTCAAAATGATTGGTCCTTCACGTGTTACGTTTCACAAGAAGAACCAAAGTCTTGGAAGGAAGCTCTTAAGCATAATTCTTGGGTGGAAGCCATGCAAGATGAACTGCAACAATTTCAAAAGCTGGGTGTCTGGAAGCTTGTTGAAAGGCCTAAAAATTACAAGAAAATTGGCACACGTTGGGTTTTCAAATGCAAAAAGGACGATCGTGGAGTAGTCATTCGAAACAAGGCGAGATTGGTTGTTCAAGGATTTCGTCAGATCGAAGGCATTGACTATAATGAAATTTATGCATCGGTTGCACGTCTAGAAGCTTTCGGATCTTTCTAGCTTAGGCTTCATTTAATGGATTCAAGGTTTACCAGATGGACATCAAAAGTGATTTCTTACACGGTGTGGTTCCATAAGAGGTGCACGTCGAACAACCTCCGGGTTTTGAAGATCCTATTCATCCTGATCGGGTTTGGTTGCTCAACAAAGCCCTTTATGGTTTACATCAAGCACCGAGAGCTTGGTATGCAACCTTATCTAACTATCTGCTGGAGAATGGTTTTCGGCGAGGTCTTATTGATTGCACTCTCTTTATCAAAGAACAAGATGGAGATCTTCTGTTGGTACAGGTATATGTTGATGATATCATATTTGGTTCACCTAATGATTCTTTGTGCAGGCAAATCGAGCTTGTGATGCAAGAAAAATTCGAGATGAGCGCAATGGGGGAAATGAATTTCTTCTTGGGCCTACAAGTTCAACAAACCGAGTCTGGGATATTCATCCATCAGACTAAATATGTTGGTGACATCTTGAGCCGGTTCCAGATGTCTGACGCAACGCCCATTGGTACTTCTGCAGAATCACGGGATTACTCCAGATCTGAAGGGTGAAAGCATTAACTCTTCATACTATCGAGCTATAATTGGATCTCTAATGTATCTCACAGCATCAAGGCCTGACATCATGTATCCTACGTGCCTGCTTGCAAGATATCAAGCCAACCCGAAGGCCTCACATCTGGGAGCTGTTAAAAGGATGTTCCGCTATTTGAAGGGTTGCCCGGACACCGGTCTCTGGTACCCTAGGGATGATAGCTTCGACTTGATCGCGTACAGTGATTCTGATTTTGGTGGCTGCAAAATCGACAGCAAATCAACAACAGATGGATGTCAATTCTTAGGAAATCGCCTGGTCACGTGGCAGTGCAAGAAGCAAACCTGTGTTGTTACATCAACTTGTGAAGCAGAATACATTGCTTCCTCTAGTTGTTGCTCCCAAGTTTTGTGGATCCAACAACAAATGCGTGACTACGGTTTTGAATTCCTATATACTCCTATTTTTGTTGATAACAATACTGCCTTACAGGTCACTAGAGATCCTGTGCAGCATTCCAAGACCAAACACATCGAAATTAAATATCACTTCATACGTGATTGTTTTGACAAAAGACTCATCGATGTTGTTAAAGTCCACACTGATCACCAACGTGCCGACCTGTTCACTAAACCTTTTGATAAATCACCTTTTGATTGTCTTCTTTTGGTCAATGGCATTAAGGTGATACCCGAGTAAAACTTCTTTGGCTAATCGTTTTTGTAAATATTTTCTTTAAAAACTCTAGAAATACAAAAATGATTTTCTTTTTCGTAAGCTTTTCGCATTTTAGGGGGAGAAAATTCAAGAAAATACAAAAACATTTGAAAAAGTCAAAAATCCAAAAAGATGTCTTTACTTTCTGTCTTTACGTTTGAAAAATTCAAAAATTAAAAAAAAAAGAAAATCAAAAATGAGTTTCTTGGATAAAGGAAAATGATGATATTCACTGGTGTGGTCGGTCAACATGTTCAAAATGTAAAACAAAAAAATTTAGAAATGATAAGTATCTCTTCTAATGATGTATCAGTAGGCTCACAATCAGACTAAAATTTGCAGGATGATACAAACCTAACAGACTTCAAGTCAGGTGGGAACCATTCATTGGCATATGGTCTTGGTACCGAAATTTCGTTTTATTGATTGCCGAGGTTCTGAGATATACGGTCTTTATGCTGTCTTATCATCTGGGTATCATGGTTGTATCTTTTACCGAAAAAAATAACAGAGACGAAGTCTAGATCTTCCATGATACTATATATACGTGTACATATTGCATTCGACCTCAATAAGTGATCAACAATCGCATGTCCAATCAAAATAAGTGATAAAATATCACATTTATCCGGGAGTCAAGTTCGTCTCTTTGCTGTACGTTGTACTGACCTGTTCACGGACTTTCTCCTGTGCCCTCATGCATATGAAAATCAAGTTCCTCATCAATAAGTGATTCTATCACATAGGGCTTGTTTTCAACCAAAAATAAGTGAGTATCTCACATCTTTTTATAGGTCAAACAGATGATAAACAGTATACTCACCGGTAAGATGAACTCTCGTGCATACCTTGATACGGGAATGTGTCGTGAGTGGATGAACATCGACTTGTAAGTATAACCCTTACCGTAAATCGTATCTCCTAATTATGATTACATCTGATAAGTTTGAGCTTAAGTGGACAACAATATCGATAATCATGGTAGAATACTTATCCAAAGCTTTAAGCTGAAACAAAAATCATGTTGATTAAGACCGTAAGCTGGTATGATTACTTTTCCTTGAAACTCGCAAAAAGTTTGGCATTGTACAATTGTTTACTGCTTTTGTTTGATTACCGTTAGTTTACCGCACTTTAAATCCTGTTTTAGTGTAATTTGCAGATTTCGTTTTTGATTAGCCGAAGTTGAAACTTGGTGTTTTCTGCCAAAAGCCTGAAAGCTACTTCATAAAATGTCCTTTGCATTTGGTAAACTTTATCACATGGGAAAATCTGATAAAATCAGTAAAATCTGTTCAAAGTGTGCAAATTTCATAACTTGATAATTTTGGGAAAAGGTTTCACGAAAAACCAAGGGTCCACGAAAGACCTAAAAAGTCAACGAAAAACCTTGGTCAGGTCAATTGTTTTCAATCTTGGTCAAAATCAGAATTGTTCATGACAAAATACATGCTTTCGTCGAGGTCACGACGAAAAACCCCTTGGCCTTATTAACTTTCGTCATGGGCTTACTGTGCAAGCCCATCAACGTTTTTCGTCGAGCCCACAAGGTGTTTCGTCGAGGACAGTTTTTCGTCGAGGGAGTGGGTATATAAGGGGACCCAGTGATCAGAGGTATCACTTTTTCAAATCTACTCAACTGTTTATCTTCTCCAACACTCCAAACACCCATACCTTTCACCAACTTCAAACCCCCTTTCATTTTCTATAAAATTTTCAGTAAATCAAAGGTATTCAATGGGTTACTTTCATGTCTCGATTCTTTAAGAACCTCTCTGTTTTACTCGGATGCTTTACAAACCCTCGTACACCCCTTCTTGTTCGATTTCTGAATATAAAACTTTGTTTATTTTTCTTGATTCTTGATGAAATCTGATAAACTATGGTGCATGTATAGATTTGTACTTTGCTTGGGTTTGTGTTTCGGGTATCAAAACAGGGGATGGGTATTGGGTATTGGTTGTTGTTTAAATTGTTTGGGTATGTTTTCGATCAAAACTTGTGTCGGTTTCAATTCTTGGGTTGGTTTCCTTCATGATTGTGGTTAAACAAAGGGTCATTGTGTGTGATTTACTGAACATATCATCAATTTAACTCTAATCGACGAAAAACCCCTTTGTTTTGAAAACCCCCAAAACTGCTGTTCATCGAAAAACCCTAACTTTCGACGAAACACCTATGACGACGAAACGCCTATGACGACGAAACACATCTTTCTTCAAACTGACTACGAAGAAATACCTGCGACGAAACACCTGTTTGACAAAGAAGCATTTTTCGTCGAAAGGTTGTCGACGAAAAACCACTGGTCAAAGGTCACTTCTGACTTTGTTTGACCAAGGGGTTTTTCACCATGAAAACATGTTTTTCGTCGTAGTAAGAGTTTTTCGTCGTCCCATACTTAGAAAATTTTCAAGTTGGGTGCCCTTTCACAGAAGATGTGTATTTACATGATCATTGTTCACTTCATACTTTAACATGTATACACATATGTCTAATGCACATAATATGTCATTATAATTTACTGTGATTGTTTTCGAATACAGATGGCACCAAAAGAGAAGAAACGTAAGCCCGCGACCAAGATAACCGACAAACCAGAGGAACAAGTGATGTCCGAAAAGCGTCACAACATGATTGCCAATCTTGATCCTGAAGGGAAGATCACTGAACTGAAGGAGATCACGCAACGGATAAGGGAGTCACGGATAAACAAAGTTGTCACTTTCTCAACACCGGTTTACAAGTCGCTCATCAAAGCATTCTGGAATTCAGCGAGCGTTGTCGAAGTTGATGGAACTGAGTTTATACAAGGGCAAGTGAATGAAGTGAACGTGAATGTCTCACCTGATATCTTGAACACCGTTCTAGAACTGCAAGATGATCCTAATGCATCATACTCTATTCCAATAATGTGCACACGCGGTTGTCTACTAAGGATGAAGTGTACTGGTGATATCTTCAGCAGTCAAATTAACAAAGGAGATATGCCAATGCAGTACAAGTTTCTACTACACGTACTTATTCAATGTCTTAGCAACAAGCGAGCTGGCTATGACATGGCAAGCAATGATCTCGTGGGACTCATGGTGGCATTAGTGCTAAACAAACCGTTTAGCATTTCAAAGTATATCTTTCCCAACATGAAGGAAAACATGAAAACAACCGGTGGTCGAACAACTGGGAATAAGTTCTGGATGTATCCTCGTTTTTTGCAAATGATCATGAATGTCCAGCATCCCGATCTTCCAAAAGCCGATGATGATATCTTGAAGATAGATACTATGATCGAACATTCACTGAAGATATTCAGGGGCATTGCAACGAAAAGATACAAAGAAAGCAAGCCGCCTACGAAGTTGTTTGGTGCTCTTTGTAAAACAGACTACATCGCTCCAGAAGATGACAAATGGCGTCACAATGACAGCCAATCTGATGATGAGGAGCCGAAGTTGAAGAAAATGATGGAATACAAGTTTGGACGAAAAGTTTCGGATTCTTCCGACAGTGACAGTGATGATGATGATGAAGGTGGTGAAGGTGATGGTGGAGATGCAGGTGCTACAGCAGCTAGTGCACCTGGTGCTGCTGGTGCATCGACTGCTGGTACACCTGGTGATACTTCAGGTGGTGATGATGAAGAGGATACGGAATCTGATGATAATCCACCTGAGCCTGGGTATGAATTCGATTTCGATGAACGTGGTGTGAAAAAGGTCAGGCGGATTAGACAAGAAATTGACGCTAACTACGTTCCTTCGGATACCGAAGCTGAGCGTTTGAAGAAAAAGCAAACTGCTGCCCATCGAAAGAAAAGGGTAAGGAAGTACATTGGTTCTTCATCTGCGCAGCAATCCGTTCCACAACAAGAACCTACATAAGAAGCAGAAATGGATCCAAACCTTGGATTCACGGCCGATGAAGCTTCTACTATGGTGTTGTCTCCTCCAAGATCTTCAGAACCAACTCTTGTAGTGACTTCAGCTCCTGAAACTCCTACAGTGACACCTCAAGAACAGGCTCGCTCAATTGCATCTACCATTCGTGAAACGACCTCTCAACCGACCTCAGAGCGCAGACAAAGTAGATTCTCTCAGATGCAGCAAGATGAAAAGGTAGACTTTCTATTTTCTCAACTACAAGCTGCTGCAGGTCAAATCGATAGGCAGTCGGCAATGATCAATGTTACCAGAACCGACATTATCAAGCAGCAGTTGGAGATAAACACGTTGAATTCCACTGTTGGGCGTTAACAAGCAGAGATCACTCGACAGCAAGCAGAGATTGAGCAACTGAAAGCAGAGAATGCTCGCTTGAAAGCTGCTGATGAAGAGAGAGAGCGTCAGTTGGAACAAATGCGAGCTGCGGATAACACTCGTGGTATTGACATGAATCTCTTGAAATCAAGAAGCACTCAAGTTCAGAGGTTGGTCGAGGCTCTAAAAGAAAAACATGACGATATGAGACAGTGGTACAATTCTCGAAATACCACGATAACCGATGGAGTCAAGCGAATCACTGAAGGCTTTGAGTTTGTTAGAAAGCGTGTCAATATTCCGTGGGGCGATCGATGCAAACAGCAGGAAGTGTTACAGAAAAGGGATCATGATTCTGAGGATCCGGGGAACCCTGACCCTTCTGCCACATCGGAGCAACCGCCAGCAACTACCTCTACTCAAATCGTTGTCTTCAATCCTTCACAGCTTGGATCTTCACAAGGAACCTCTAATGGAACCGTAGAAGAGATACAACAACTGGAGAGCAGTTCTTTCATTGAAAGCTCTATGGCTGGTACTTCTTCTGTTCCTAGTACTGCTGATCTTGCTTTGCAGGCTGTGCATCCTATTACTGGTAAAGTTCTAGAAGAGGGGGAGTTTGTTGCGGATCTTTCACATGAACAGCTGCTTGCTCTAAATGAAATGAAAACAGTTGAAGATTCAGTGGTCGATCAAATGCCGATTGAACCAGAGACTGTTGATACTGAGAACATTGAAGAGATAGTGTTTGAAGGCGAAACAGGCAAATCGCCGATGGAATGGAGTTTGATCTGTTTGATGAAGAATGGATGAAAGAAAATCAGGAAGATATGGATTAGCAGTTAAAGAATCGTACGTCTTCAGATAATCCGACGAATTCATTCCAAGAATGGAGAAAAAGGTTCTTGTCAAAGGTCGAAAAGCCTACGCCTCCTGAAACACAAGTTGATTTTCTCCAGTTTGAAAAAGTTAAGCCGCATGGGAAGATTCTGAGCTGGATGGTGAAGGAAATTCACTGTGTTGCGATCAAGCGCGAACACGGAATCTAGTATTTCAATTCAATGCTAAGCATGTTATCTCTGCCGTTCTATGATGTTGCCGCCTTATCGAAACTGGAAATCATCAAACGTTCAAATTATTTTGGCGCAACATTATTTGCAAGGAAAATTAAGTTCGAACGGAAGAAAGGGTGGAAGGATGCATGGTACAAGCCATAGTTTCCAGTTTATCAACAAATCAAGTTCACGTTGGATCCATTGACCAACACGGCTCGATACAAGCTCATATACCAGCCGGCGAAGGTCATGAACAAGATTCTGTTGTGTTGATGCATTTTTAGTGTCTGTAACTAGTCTTGTTTAACGATGTATTTTGTACGGTCTTTTATTAATTATCAAGTCTGTATGTTATGTTGACCAAGTCAGATATCCTCCTATCTACTTGTGTCTGACTTGTTTGTCTCTTTTGGTATGTAATGTATTAAGAACAATGCATGTTGCATGACAAGGGTATAATGGTCATTATATGTTTATATAGTCTATCTGTTTGCTGTCTGTATACAACAAACAGAACAGCTGATGCAGTCCTCGACGAAACAGGTCTGTTTCGTCGAACACATCATGACGAAACAGACCAATGTCCTTTATTTCTGTTTCGCCGACAGTCATGACGAATCACACTTGATTCGTCGTGTAATGGGCTGTTTCAAGCCCAATGACTGGCCCATATCCTGTTTCGCCGAGACACTTTGTGTTTCGTCGAAGTCTTGGGCCTAGGGACTATATAAACCAAGTCTGCTTTCACTTTGAAGAGGGATGAGATAATAACCAGTAACAAAACTCTGTCGAAATTCTGTCTGAACTGTGTTTGTATCCGTTTGTAATCGGTTTTCATCCCGTTTAATCAATCGAGTGTGTTTCATTGATTAATCCTTTGTTGTTATTACTTTATATGTTTGATTTGGCATAGTTACGTGGATTCCGCACACGTGACCGTGTTTGCTATAAACAAGTGATTCGGTTCGTTATCGATCCTCAGATTTCGGGACCTACAAGTGGTATCAGTTTCGTCGATGTTACGATGAATCACATGAGCCCAAATCAGTTTCGTCATGGGCTAATTCAGGCCCATGTGTAAGCCCAACCTCGTTCTGATTCGTCGAGCCCAATCCTGTTTCGTCGAGCATTCCGATTCGTCAAAATGAGGCGGTGTATAAAGGGGGTCCCTGTTGTTCACTTTTTCAAAATAACAACTGTTTGTCTTCCTTCTTCACACAGAAACCCCATTATCATCTCTTTTCATCAAAATCCTTCATACTCTCATTTTTAACTAATATCTCACAAAACACAAAGGTATAAAAAGAATCGTGTTCCGATTCCGAACCTTTTGGACCGATTGTATTTTGTTTGAGACCCTTTAAAATCCTTGATTATCAAATGATTTCATGCTTAGTCTTATATCTTGTTTGTTATCTTTCGAAATCGGATAGATTTAGGATTAACATGTGTGTATATGCATAGTTTTGGGTTTGGGTGTATGTAACAAATACAGGGTATTTGGTTGATATGGGTGGTTTTTGTATGAAACTGATGTTTTCTTGTGCATATGGGTATTATTGATTGGTTTGGATAATAAACAATGTTGATTGTGCTTATTATTTGTTTCTGTTCTTTGTTTAAACCACAAATGACGAAACAACAAAAACCCCCCAAATCGACGAATCGCATAAACCCTAATTCCGGCGAAACAGACGATGAATCAGAGACGACGAATCAGAAATGGAATGAAACAGACTCGACGAATCAAAACGTCGACGAATCAAACTGGTCAAGGGTCAACCCTCTGTTTCGTCGCACACCCTTTTGTTTCGTCGTTGATCTTCTGTTTCGTCGTCTATGCCTTAGCAGTTTTCTGTTTTTGCTGTTTGTTCACAGTAGACTTGGTTTGATAGGTTATCTGTTAAGTGGATACATGAACTTGTATCCATACATGTCTAAATGCATAAGTAATGTAATTGTTGCTTATTATGGACATTTTCATGTACAGATGGCACCAAAGGCACCAAAAGAAGGAAAACGCAAGAAGGCGACAAAGAGAGAAAACAAAACTGAAGAGGAGATTATGTCAGAGAAGCGTCATAATCAAGTTGCATATCTGGATCCTGATGACAAGCTCACGGAATTTAAAGATATTACTAAGTGGATCAGGGAGTCACGTATTAATTATGCTATTACATTCTCGACGCCCGTTTACAAATCACTTATCAAGGCTTTTTGGAATTCTGCAAGCGTTGTACAACTGGATGGAAAGGAAGTTATCAGGGGTCGTGTGAATGATCTGGATGTTATCGTATCTCCGGTTATATTGAACGAAGTTTTACAATTACAAGATCAACAGGATGTTCCATATTCAATCCCAATCATGTGTTCACGAGGCTGTTTGCTACGGATGAAGTGTATTGGAGACATTTTCGTCAAACAAATCAACAAAGGTGATCTTCCATTACGCTACAAGTTTTTATTGCATATTCTTATTCAGTGTCTCAGCAATAGACAGTCTGGATATGATATGGTTGGAGATGATCTCGTTGGTTTCATGGTTGCTTTGGTGTTAAACAAACCGTTTAGCATCTCAAAGTATATTTTCAGCAACATGAAAGAAAATATGACAAGGACTGGAAGTAGAACAACTGGGAACAAGTTTTGGATGTATCCGCGGTTTCTGCAAATGATTATGAATGTTCAACATCCGGACCTTCCTAAAGCTGACAATGATCTTCTGAAGATAGAGGCGATGAATTTCAACTCTTTAAGGCTAATCAAGACTCTTGCCGCCAAAAGATACAAAGAAAGCGTTCCTCCAAGGAAGCTTTTTGGCGCACTTGAGAATCCTGATTATGTTGCTCCAGCAAATGATAAATGGCGTCATGATGACAGCCAATCTGACAACGAAGAGCCTGAGTTGGAAAGAAAAAGGATAGAAAAATTTGGTCCTGATCCAGTTGATTCAGATGAGTCTGGTAGTGATAGTGATGACAGTAGTGAAGAAGGCGATGATGGTGGTGATACTGGTGCTGTTGGTGCATCGAGCAAAGGTGCAGCTGGTGATACATCAGCTAGTAGTTCTTCAGCAAGTGGTGATGATGAATCTGATTCTAGCTCTAGTGATCATATAGTCGAGCCTGGATACGAAATGTATATCGATATACGTGGAGTAAAAAGGTATAGAAAGATTAGAACTGAAGATGATCCAGCATACGTTCCAGAGGATCCTGAAGGTGAAAGAAGAACAAAAAGGAGAGCTGAGAAAGCTGCTGAAACTCAAAAGAAGAAAGCAAGAAGATATTTGAGTACTTATACTAGAAAACCTGTGCCTCAAGAGTCTTCATCTGTACCTCAGGAGCCTGTACAAGAAGCTCCTATAGTTACTTCAGCTACAGAAACTCCAGTTGTTACATCAGCTGCTGCAACTCCATCTGTTACTCCTCAGGCAGTTCCTGAAAGAACTATGGCTTCTGCAATCAGAGAAACCACTTCGCAGATCAGTTCTGAACGTCATAGGGTATTTTCCGGATTTTCTCAAGACGAAAAGATCAGATACCTATTCTCTACACTTGAAGCAGCTGCTGATCGTGTTCAGAGGCAATCTCATTTCATTAATCTCACGAAGAATGATCAGCTTAAACAATCGGTGGAAATTAACAACTTGAAGTCAACCGTTGGTCAACAGCAAACGGTAATAGAGCGACAACAAGCTGAAATTGATTTGATTAAAGCTGAAAATGCTCGCTTGAAGGCTGTTGATGAAGAGAAAGAGAGAAGGATTGCTGTTCTGTGGGATTATCATTGTAAACAACAAGAAGTACTGAAGAAAAAGGATGATGATACGGAAGACTGTAAGGACCGTGTTCGCGACCTAAATAAGTCGGTTCAGAGGAATTCCATCAAATACAGGTGCGGAAAACAAGTATTTGACCTATAAACAGCTGAATCTTCACTTTAACACTGATTTGTATTGATATGAAAGCAATTACAATCAGTTCTCACACCGGCAGCACCTCGGTATGGAAATCTCACAAAAACAACTTCTTGATTTCGCTTGACACTACCCTCCTATATATAGACTTCAAGGTTTCGCTTGGAATGGACATCAGCATGTCTCAAGCGAAATCTGATGAAATGATTTCGCTTGAGATGCTTCAAGCGAAACCTTCAACTTAAACTATTGTTCAAGCGAAATCTCACTAATTCTATCACATTTTCTCGTTCTATGTGCCCTGATCTATTCTAACTAGTAAGACTCGATACAAGACGAAGTCGACAGATGTAGTGCACCAACAGACTCCCCCTCAGATGTTGACGAGTCGACTATCGAGTCACATCAATGCTGTGTCTTCACATCTTCATTCTTGATCAGTCTCTGGGCTTTTCTCTCTCTATCTTTTTCTCCAGAATCACTGGCTCTATCAGACTCCCCCTCATGATTTGCTGACATTCATTTGTTCTTCAGCAACATCTGCTTTTAGGATCGTTGTCTGATCTACACAGGCTTTCAGAATTAATTTCCAGGATCGAAACTTGGCTCTCTTCCAACAGAGATTTTCAGAATATCGAAACCTGGTTACCTGCACAATCTTAACCCAGACATAAATTTTCTAATTTTATCACATATCAAATACCTGAGTACCAACACATGACTCTCATAATCATTAAAACAAACATATAATTGCAACATCTCAGGCTCTCTCTCAAATATCTATGATGAACCACTTGAAAAAGGTTAGATTTAACGAAAACAATTAGATTTACACAAACACTCCCCCTCAAATGCTGCTCATCATGTTTAGCACTTGGAATTTTGAAAATCAGCTTTCTAACATCAGTTGTCGAAAATCTTTTTAACTTTTTCAAAATTATGCTAAAACACACACAAAATCTTTTTGGATTTTCTGAGAGACTAAAATGCAGAAATAAAATATTTACAGACAATATTTTTTGTGAGTTTGTGCAAGAGGATCATATCAGTTTCTAAGACAAATCACCAACACCGTTAAGCTTCATTTCATTTTAAGTTATAAACGATTCACTTAGATTGTCAGTATACTTGTCCACTTAAATTTTCACACAAAGTTCAACTGATCCGAGATACGATATTAATGTTTTAAGCTCTTGAACTTATTCGTGTGTCCCACTACTTGAATATACTCCCGTATCCAAATCCCAATATTCAGTCTTACAGGTGAGTATACCACAGATGATATCTGTCAGGGGAATAAATTATAGTACGAGGGCCGTGAGAGCTCAGGTCGATCTTTCGATACGCAGAGAGATGACGGCTTCGACTTTTGGTGTGTCCCCTTTAGAGGATCTTTTGCATTACAACAGCAGCGACTATCAATTTTATTGTTTCATCAGCTTGCTGAGGGCGATGCTATGTTTCAAGCATTTGCAGAAAGCATTATCCGGGGACTAGGTCAGAAATTTCTTTCAGCAGAAGTCCTGGGATAATACCCCAGATATCACTGAGCATAAAGACCTAGTATCTCAGAATAAGGGACCTTTCAAACAAGATTTCAGGGGTTACCTATATATCCAAGTTTGTGTTAACCCACAGAACAAGCAAGTTTGAAATTTAGGTTTATATCTCGTCACAATCTACTAAATGTGCAAAAACCTACTGGCACATCCACAGTGAGATCGTTTATCACATTTTTAACTTTCCATTTCTTTAGCATGCTGTGATAGTCCACTGATGTACTATCATTTCCTCTTTTATACAACAAAACTCATTTTTGATTTTATCATGTTTTTCACTTTTTCAAATTTTCAAATGTTTTTGGATTTTCTAAAAAATCTTACTCCCCCTAAAATGCAAACACATTTTAGGAAATTTGAAAATAAACTGTACAATAAAATGACAACTGATATCAAATCACTTCAAATCGCCATCCACTTGGCATAAACAATCAGAACTCCCCCTCACAACAAACTATTTTCTCATTATGATTTCAAAACACTTAAGTTTGTTTTAACCAAAATGATTTTTCCGGAAAATAAGTTTTGTTGGTTTTACTACTTGTAAAATTAGGAGTTTGGTTCATCATATTGTCCTTCAAACATACGAATCAGGATTACATCAAGTTCAAACTAATGACCTTGACGAATCACATTGTAATTCCAAAACATATAACCACATGTAGGAATAAAACCTCTACACAAACCATTTTACTTAATCAAGATGCCGATTCCTGCTTCGCATTTACCAACCTGGAAGTTCCGGCAAGTCACACTCATCCTGTAAAAATTAAAACATTATCAAAATCTTTCAACCAAAATCTTCAAACATTAGAAAGATGCCGATTCCTGATCCACGATATAAACTTGGGATCTCCGGCATAGTCCTGAGACTATTATGGGAAACAAACTTCCATCCAAGTCTTTTCAGACTTGATGGCTTTCAACTCTTGAGCAGTAGGGTTGTATGTTGCCTTTTTAGTTGCATAAAAATCTTTAACCCCCTTAACTTTCCCATTCAACATTTTCCCAAAAATTTTCTTAACACTTCCATTGAATGTTTTCTCTACATCAAAGTCATCCTTTTCTATATAAAACTGATTCGAAATCTCAGTTTTTCCCACTTTCTTCTTTACTTCCTCAAACTTCAATGATGGAAACTCCTCATCATTCACTGAAATCTTCTTCTCAACCTGTGGCTCTTCTGGCTTTGTGGAACCAGATTCATCGCCGACATTCACATCAACTTTCTTAACAACCCACACTTGGTTGTCATTTCCTTTCTTCTCATACCTGTTCTTTGAACACTCACCAACCTCGAATTTTGAATTCTCAAAACATCTAAGTTTTTCAGTCGGTGGTTCATCATCAACAACTTTTTCTTTCATTTTCTTAGAAACTCCCTGTTTTGTTTTGGCATTCTTTGTACAATTCCATGCAATGTGACCAGCTTCATTGCACTTGTAACAGGTTCTAGTCTCTCTTTGATAACATATATCAGTTCCATTCTTCTTTCTTTCAGCAAGAAACTCTTGATTTGACTGTCTCCAGAATGGTTTCTTCTGTTCCTCTTTTGCAAGTCCACCTGACACAAATTCTGTTTTTGTTTTAGAATTTTTCAAATTTTTATGATTTTCTGGTGGAATAAATCCTAAACCTTTCTTTTTGTAGCTACAATTTTGGTTAGGTTTCTTTTGAAAACCAGAACCAGAATTGTAACCCTTTTTCTTGTTTAGACGTTGTTGAACTCTTGAAGTGTACTTTTTAGGTTTTTCAGTATGATTTAAATCTTTTATTTCAGAAATATTAATTTCTGTCATTTTGAAAACCTTTTTGATCATGTCAAAACGAACACTTCTTATTGGAAATTCTTTGTCATAATATAATTTGTCCGAATCATTTAAAGTGTATGCAACTTCAAATGTTTCATCATCCAAATTAGCTTTCGATAACAAAAATTCTAAACTATAAGACCGTTTGACCGACGAATTTGGACTGTTGACAGACGAATTTGACCCTCCAGACTCATACTTTGACTCAGACACCTCCTCAGTATCCAACACCTGATCGACCACCTTTTTGATTAACTCAGACTCATGATCAGTATCAGACGAGGTAAACGTGATATCAATGTTATCTGGTAAAACGTCAGTTATCTCGGATTTTAACTTTATATTGACTGCTTTTTCGACTTGCTCCTCATTTGGTTTTCTAGGAGAATACCCTTCCCAGATAGGAGGCGGACACTTGTTATATCTAACAGTCGGTTTCTTACCACAATCTTTCTTTTCCTTTGGCTTCTCATCTTGAAAAGCTTCCATACCTGCAACAGTTGGGTAAATACGATCAATGAGATAATCAGAACTAGAATAACTTTGTAATAAACGTCTAATTCTCTCATTCTCAATCTTCTCTGTTTCCAACTCTTGCTTCCATTTAGCACTCTCTTCGATGTAAAAGTTTATAGCTTTTTGCTTTGTCATCATTACAGCATTCATCATCGTAAGTGCTTGTTCTCTTTCTGAATTTGTCTTTTGGAGACCAGTTACTGTTTTGTTCAATACATCATAAGATTCTTTCACATAGTTAAGATTGAACAGTAACTGCTCCTTCTTCTTCTCATACTCAGCAATAATCTCGTCTTTTGCTGCACATTCCTTGCATGCTTCCAAACACTTCTCGCAAGGCTTTACAACTTCAACAATCTTTTCAATCTCGATTGTCTTTATCACTTCAACCACTTTCTCTTCTTCCTTCACTCGCTCAGTTTCAACAGTATTCTCAGCAACACTTTCAACATTCTTTTTCTGAACACCATCTTCAGATTTCTTTAGTTGTTGTTCTTTAGCAGCTCGTTTTTCCTTTAGTTTCTCTACTCGATCTGCAAAATAGAAATGAAAACTTTCAGGAGAAAGATGAGATTTAGCAACATTTATATGTTTTTCTTCATCATCATCACTGCAGCTATCAACTGGTGTTTGATCAAACTCTACATATTTTTCAGAATCAGCATCTGATAAACCAGAATCAACTGGTGTTTGATCAAAAATCACTTCTTTTTCTGAAGTAACAACATTTTGAACACTCTCATCTGAACTTAGTAGACTTTCATCAGCACTTTCTGAAATTTCTCCAGATCTCTCTGAAAGTTTATCAGTACTATCTGAATCTTCATCTGTTGACACAGACTTTTCATCTTCACTTTTCACATTCTCTCCGATAGATCTCATCCAAGTAGCAAACAAATCTGGCTCTCGGACGATCTTGGCAATGAAAGCTTTGAAATCACCCTTTTCATCAACAAACATATCCCAGCTGAAGCCTTCTGGTAGTCTTTCATCATCTTGATCGACTATGCATGCTTTGCTATCCGAAGATATATAGTTGTTCCAGTTGAAATCTACTGCACACGCTTTCTTGAAATCCTCAATCTTTCTACCATGAGCTGTCTGAGAATCTTGTGATTGACCAACTTGCTGATAAATGGCTTTCCGGTAGTAATCATCTTTTCCAAACGGATTCTGAGCACCACTAGCTTCCCTGTTCTTGCACTCCCGCTTGAAATGGCCTTTTTCCCTGCATCTAAAACAAGTAACTTTAGATTTATCAAAACCTAAAGTAGATACACAAGCATCAAGAAAGTCATTTCTCCCGGTAATTGCCTTGAACTTTTCAGCACGTCTAAGAACACTAGCTAGACACCATTTGATATCCATCAGTTCCATCTCTTCGGCGTCTATCTGATCGTAATCCTCTTTGGTAAGCATAAGATTTCCGATCCGACCAGCAACAAGACCTTCATAGGATAACAGTACTGAACCCAGAAGTGCCATATGGTCTTTAGCAGTGTCTTCAGAGAAGCTTTGACCTTCTGGAAGATTGAGAGCTATGTTGCATTGAATCATGTAACCATTTCCTGTTTTTGTGCTTTGTGACTGAAAACTTAAATTTGATTCTTTAGGATTAACACTCGGAAATGATAAGAATCCGCTACTGCTTTTGCCTGAACCCTGATCAGCTTTTTCTGATGAATCTCCAGCACTGAATGCAGTTTGAATTTTCGGACTTCTCTCAGATTCTGGAACTGGAATGCTACCCTTATAATACATCTTCACATCCTGTTGACCACTCGGACTGTTCATCCTGGCAATCTTCTGTTGTTCAAGATCCTGACTCTCAATTTTCTCTATAAACTGTGAGATCGTCAACCCATCATACACACCAGTATTCTTCAAGATCATCAAATACGTTCCCCACTCCTTTTGAGGTAACGCGTCCGCCAATTTATCCACCCACTCCTCACGACCTTTTTCAACACCCAACATAGATAAAGATCGCACCAAATGACAGTATCTCTCGATTGCTTTTTAGTATCCTCTCCCGGCAAACTACAAAACAAATCAAATTCTTTCTTTAGTAACGCTTTCTTGCTTTTGATCATGTTTTCGCTTCCCTCGAACTTGACCTTAAGCGCATCCCAAATTGACTTAGCAGTTTTATCGTGTTGTAACAAGATAAATATATCTTCTTTTATCGCTTGCTGCAACAAACTAATCATCATTTTCTCAGCTCTATACATTGCCCGTTCTTGATCAGTGAACTCAGATATCTCCTTTTTAACATGTAATTCAGTTTCAGGCAACGTGTACTTTTTCAATATGCACTCCCATGATCTGAGATGATTTGCCTGAACCCAGTTTTCAAAGCGATCTTTCCATCCGTAGTATTCTTCAATACTCATCAGTTTCGGGGGTTTCTGAGTGGTTCCCGTCTCGTTTTCAAGATTCATGGCTTGAGCAATCGCAGCTGGTGATGACGGTGTTTCAAACGCATTATAGAACCCAGAATCCATACTGACTTAACACGTTACTCAATAACAGATTCTTTCAAGCGAAATAGTCACTTTGTGTTCTTCAAGCGAAATAATCAACTGAACAACCTTTGAAGCGAAATTGTCAATTGAATAATCCTCAAGCGAAAACCTTGAAGCGAAATCAGATAATCTCTGAGACGAAATACTTGAAGCGAAACTTTCTGAAGCGAAAACCTTGAAGCGACAACCTTGAAGCGAAATGTTAAGTGTCGCTTGAAATTTCAAGCGAAATCGTCCAATGAAGCTTTGTTCTTCAAGCGAAATCCATTCGAAGGTCGATTTTGATCACTTTTAGGTCGAATTTTGCTATGAAACTTTCAAGGATTGATTAGTATGCACTTTTACACAATCGGTGAGAAATTGAATCGATTTTGACCGTGAAAAGTTTCTGAACTGTTACAAGAAGGTGTAGAAGTAAGAGATTTTGATCAATTTCGGCTGAATTTTGCAGAACTCCTCCTCCTGAGCTCTGATACCAATTGTAAGGACCGTGTTCGCGACCTAAATGAGTCGGTTCAGAGGAATTCCATCAAATACAGGTGCGGAAAACAAGTATTTGACCTATAAACAGCTGAATCTTCACTTTAACACAGATTTGTATTGATATGAAAGAAATTACAATCAGTTCTCACACCGGCAGCACCTCGGTATGGAAATCTCACAAAAACAACTTCTTGATTTCGCTTGACACTACCCTCCTATATATAGACTTCAAGGTTTCGCTTGGAATGGACATCAGCATGTCTCAAGCGAAATCTGATGAAATGATTTCGCTTGAGATGCTTCAAGCGAAACCTTCAACTTAAACTATTGTTCAAGCGAAATCTCACTAATTCTATCACATTTTCTCGTTCTATGTGCCCTGATCTATTCTAACTAGTAAGACTCGATACAAGACGAAGTCGACAGATGTAATGCACCAACAAAGACCAAGGGAATCCTGACACTTCTGGTACATCACAGAAGCAGCCAACCGCACCTTCTTCTGAAGTTGTTGCAGTTCAACCTACAGTGGTCGAATCATCTCAGGGAACTTCTACTGGAAAAGTTCAACAGATCGCATGTACTTCTTCTGTAGTAAGCAGTGCTGATATTGCTTTACAGGTTATTCATCCATTTACGGGAGAGTTGCTTGAAGAAGGGGAGTTAATAGAAGATCTTTCTCAGGAGCAATTGAGTGTTCTACATTCTATGAGAGAAATTGATGATGCTGAGATAGATAAAATGTCGACTGAGACTGATACAACTAATATAGAAGATATTGATGAGATAGTGTTTGAAGGCGAAGCAACAAAATCAACGTATGTTCGAAAAGATGGTACTGAATTCGCTTCGTTTGATGAAGATTGGATGAAGGAGAATATTAATGACATAGACGAGCACTTAAAGAATCGTAATTCGTCCGAAAAAGACACAGATGCATTTTCTGAATGGAGAAAACAGTTTCTATCTAAAGTCTCCAAGCCTGTGCCTGAAAAAGCTCAAGTCGACTACTTGCAATTTGAAAAGGCAAAGCCAAGTGGAAGGATTCTATGCTGGATGTTTGTTAGAGATATTCACTGTGTTGCAATCAAACGTGAATACGGAATCCTGTATTTCAACTCACTGCTGAGCATTCTTTCGTTGCCATTTTATGATGTTGCTGCGTTGACAAGGCTTGAGCTTATTAATCGTTCAAACTACGATGGCGCTACTTTATTTGAGCGACTGATTAAAGTAAACAAGAAGTCGGGCTGGAAGGATGAATCATACAAGCCACAATTTCCCATTTATCAACCGATCAAGTTTACTCTTGATCCTGACACCAACACTTGCAGATACAAGCTTGTGTACCAGCCTCCGAGGGTCGTAGATAAAATCCCATTGATGCCTATGCAACAGGATTTTCTTGAAGATATGACATTATGGTGCTACGACTCGGACACGCATGAAGCCGTGATTGTGTTTAGAGATGGTCGTGCAAATTACCGGATGTTGGATCCAATGTGGATCGTCAACATGTCTGAGGGTGACATCAGCAGATTATATCGTCATGATATTTTCTATGAAGATCAGGACGCACGTCAAGCTTTAAAGTTCCAGCGCGTAGCGTGTTTTTGTTATTACCGGGGCATACATTCGGGCAGTTCGTGGTCCGAACAACACTGAGATGGAAGATTAGAAGACCGAAGACGAGTAACAGACAAGGGGGAGTTTGTTGATGCATTTTTAGTGTCTGTAACTAGTCTTGTTTAACGATGTATTTTGTACGGTCATTTATTAATTATCGAGTCTGTATGTTATGTTAACCAAGTCAGATATCCTCCTATCTACTTGTGTCTGACTTGTTTGTCTCTTTTGGTATGTAATGTATTAAGAACAATGCATGTTGCATGACAAGGGTATAATGGTCATTATATGTTTATATAGTCTATCTGTTTGCTGTCTGTATACAACAAACAGAACAGCTGATGCAGTCCTCGACGAAACAGGTCTGTTTCGTCGAACACATCATGACGAAACAGACCAATTTACTTTATTTATGTTTCGCCGACAGTCATGACGAATCACACTTGATTCGTCGTGTAATGGGCTGTTTCAAGCCCAATGACAGGCCCATATCCTGTTTCGCCGAGACACTTTGTGTTTCGTCGAAGTCTTGGGCCCAGGGACTATATAAACCAAGTCTGCTTTCACTTTGAAGAGAGATAAGATAATAACCAGTAACAAAACTCTGTCGAAATTCTGTCTGAACTGTGTTTGTATCAGTTTGTAATCGGTTCTCATCCCGTTTAATCAATCGAGTGTGTTTCATTGATTAATCCTTTGTTGTTATTACTTTATATGTTTGATTTGGCATAGTTACGTGGATTCCGCACACATGATCGTGTTTGCTATAAACAAGTGATTCGGTTCGTTATCGATCCTCAGATTTCGGGACCTACATGTTGATGCCCGTGGAACAAAATTTTCTTAACGATATGGCGTTGTGGTGTTACGATTCGGATACTCATGAAGCGGTGATTGTGTTCAAGGGCGATCGAGAGAACTTTTGGATGCTAGATCCTCTGTGGATTGTGAATATGTCGGCAAAAGACATCAACAAGCTATTCCGGCATGATATCTTCGGTTCGTTATCGATCCTCAGATTTCGGGACCTACATTTCAACGCGTCGCTTGTTTCTATTTTTACCGAGGGATACACGCTGGAAGCACCTGGTCATTGAAGCACTGAAGATTGAAGACCGAAGACCAAGTAACAGACAAGGGGGAGTTTGTTGATGCATATTTTGTGTCTGTAACTTGTTCTTTATTAACGATGTATTTTACAGTCTTTTATATTATCGAGTCTGTATGTCCGTTAGTCGACCAAGTTGGATATCCTCCTATCTTACTTTGGTCCGACAGTTGTCTCTTTGGTTTGTAATGTTTAAAACTGTGCATGTTGCATATTGGGTAGTAGTTTATGTCTTTTGTGTTTATTCATGATCTGCTGCAAACTGTCAGACAGTTTGCAGCCTATCTGTTTGCAGCCCTCGACGAATGACCTGTCTTTCATCGAACACTTGTGTGACGAAAAACCTTCTTAATGATCATTCCATGTTTCGTCGTGATTGGTGACGAAAGACCTTGTCTTTCGTCGACCTTGGTATTTCGTCAGGCCCTGTTTGTCTTTCGTCGACATTGGGCTGGGCTGCCTATATAAACACCACTTGGTTTCTGTGTGAAACCATGAGAGCATACCCCTACTGTGAGTTTACCTTCAATATATAAACACCACTTGGTTTCTGTGTGAAACCATGAGAGCATACCCCTACTGTGAGTTTACATTCAAACATTGTGTGTATGTGTTTGATGCTTGTTCTCATCCGTCTTAATCAATAGACTGTGAATCGTTGATTACTTCGTGTTGTTCATATTCTGTGTTTGGTTTGCATTGTCAAGGGGATTCCGCACTCGTGACCATGTTTTGTTATAAACAAGTGATTTGGTTTCGTGATCGATCCTCCGAAAACGGACCTACAAAATATTCTGCCTTTCATTTGCTAGCTTGTAGCCAGCCTTTCCAATTAAATAAAAAGCTAGTATAGTATTAATGAGTTAGGGTAAATGAAAATTTATACGAGTTGTGAGAACTTAGAGAATTCGGTTTTTTAAAATTCAATTTTTTTTTACCAAATATCCTAAAAAAATCTACTTTTCCACAAATAAAAAACTAGTTTTTTATATGTAATGCTTATGTGATCAGCTTTTTACAGCTGTTGTAAAGATTCAAAAAATACTATTTTAAAAAAAGTTTTTTAATTTTTTTATGACAGTATTTGTTGGAAATTTTAGTGAAAATGAGTTTTCTCTAAATATTTTGGACATCAATAATTATATTTATATATGTGTTGTATAAATAATAATTCGTGGGTTTGCGTTCTATGTTGTGAGAGCATCATAACAATGAATCAAATTGTGTCCAAAATGGAGCTAAGATGAATAGAATATCGATGCTCGAAGTTGGTGATTGAATTGAACATTTCTAAACTTTGGTGACTCTAGTAAAAATTCATCTTTGTCATAAATTGGTGGTTTTATGACTTTTAATCTCTATTCAAGAGTCATGATGTAAGTTTTGCCATGTCTTATTATTTTATTTAATATGACATTAACATGTCATGAATGTAAATTAATCCTTTTGACTCATAATAAATTACTAGACTCATAATGAATGTTTTTATTGTTATAATTTTCATTAAACAATAGAAATTAAATATGGAGTTTTAGTTTTGAGTATAAAATGAACTTATGACTCTTTGTTGGAGGCAAGAAAGAAAATAGAGAAAAATGAGATGAAAGAAATATACTAGAGAAAATTATGCACAAAGTTTCATAGAATTTAGAGAGGAGTACTCTATAATTTTTCACCATCACCAACTTATCTTTATTTTCTTACGTAAATTAGAACACTATGATACCCGGTGTAATCTCGGGCGTGAGTGCCATCTCCGGCAGTACACATACTGTTCCGGTTGTTGTACCCTGGGAGACAGACCGTCTGAGAGGAGGCGCGGAATCCGTTTTAAGGGAAGCGTGTTGAACACGTGCCTCAACCAAAAACCGTTAACAATTTTGCTTGTCCTGCAGCGGAGTTTCGATATCGTAGATGCGGTTGAAGTTTTCAAAGACATTGGCTTTGAATCAAGATTGGTACAATTTACTTGTATTTTATATTCGTTTTATTTAGTTTTTGTAACCGGTATTGTACTAATCGAATTTCCCACAAATAACGAGAGTCTCGTTATTATTTATTATGTATTTTGTAATATATTTTATTGAAAAGTGAACCTAGTTCCTAGAATCTTAAAACAGACTTTCGTGAAGATTGTTGCTACAATCTTAAATCCCTTATCTACGAGGATTTAGGTTCACGAAAGTTTAAAATATTAATTGAGATTTTTGTTAAAATCTTGTAAATATCTTTGGGAAATATTTTTTAGTACAATGAGTCGGATTAGTTTTGATGATTGGTGTACAATCTTTAATCCGAATACCGTGTTGCAAAACGAACGTTTTGATTCATGTTTTAGAGTTCATGGGTTTTTTGTTCGTGTTTAGATAAACCGAACCATATACAAAATAATATGTATTTCAATATGTTTTGAAATACTAAATTTTCTAATGAGCGTATTAGAAAAATATATTTTGTAACCCCATACAAAAAATGTTTGTAACATTTTATTTATTTACTACAAGCATGTTATAAACTTTAATTGGTATATTAATATTGGTTTAAATGTCTTGAAACACATATATTTCTAATGAGTGTATTAGAAAGTAATTTTTTTTATAAAATTACAAGTTTTAAAACATTTAGGTATTCTAACAAGCGTGTTAGAAATAATTATTTTGTATAATAATAAGTTTTAAAACAACTATATGTTCTAACGAGCGTGTTAGGAACAATGTTTTAAAGATGGTTGGATGTTCTAACGAGCGTGTTAGAAACAATAGTTTAAAGACGTTTAGATTTTCTAACGGGCATGTTAGAAAAAAATATTATTACAAATAATTGTTAAACGAGCGTGTTTGAATCAATTATTTTGGATAATAAGAAATCTTGAAATGGTTTCGTATTTTTTTTATTTCTAATGAGCGTATTAGAAATAGTTTTTTATAAACTTCAAAAAAAAAATTGTAATAAGTTATTTCTAATGAGCGTGTTAGAAATGATTTAACGACTTTGGCAATTTTTTATTTTTCTAACGAGCGGGTTAGAAAACGTTTATTTTATATAGGCCAAAAACGGCTTATGGCAATAAATGATCGTTTAATTCTAACGAGTGTGTTAGAATTTTATAGAATAATAAGGTTTAATATCATCTATTATATCTAATGAGCGTGTTAGATACGATGATTTTGTAAACCTAACTACTTAAAAGACGATCAGATTTTCTAACGAGTGTGTTAGAAAAGATTTTTGTTGCAAATAATTATTAACGAGTGAGTTGGAAACAATTTATGGATAATAATTAACCTTGTAACGGTTTTGTCTGAACCTTTAAATTTCTAACAAATAAGTTAGAAACGGTTTTTTACATAAATGTTAAAACGGTTTCGTATTTGTTTATTTCTAATGAGCGTATTAGAAATAGCTTATATTTTTTTTATAAACTTCGAAACAAATTCTGTAATCGTTTAGTTCTAACGAGCGTGTTAGAAACCTTTTAACGATTTGCAATCGTTAATATCTAAAGAGCGGGTTAGAACCGGGTTAACCATGATAAATTATTTAACATGATTTGTATCCGGTTTATATATTTTCTAACGAGCGTGTTAGAAAAGGTTTGTGTTTATTTCTAACGAGCGTGTTAGAAAACGTTCATTTACATAAACCAAAAGTGAATATATATATTCATTTTATTTCTAACGAGGGCGTTAGAAACGGTTTACTTTATAAAAAACCCGAATATTTTGAATGTTTGATAAACATTTAAATTCTAATTAGCATATTAGAATTGGTTATCATATAAATCACTCATTTCAACGATCGGTAATCGTTATTATCTAACAGCGGTTAGAAATGGTTTAAATATGATAAACTAATTATTAAAACGACGTGTATTCGTTTTATTTTTCAAACGAGCGAGTTTGAAATTGTTTTATTTAATAAACTATTATAAGGCTTATTGTTTTGATTTTTAATCTAAACATAAACATATAGTTTATTTTTAAAACACTTGGAAAACGAGAAATGTTTTGAACGAATAAAACATGTCGTTGCGAATTATAAGTGATTCGATATACTTCCACGAGAAGTATAACTTCTTGAACCATATAATAGTCTCGGAAAGACTATTTAGTGAAAAACAACTCGATGTTGTTATAGACATAATAAGTTGCTTAACTATTTGCGAGTAGTTAATTGTAAACAACTTTATATTTTTGGACAACTTGTGATTATTCAAGTTTAGAGTTCCAAGATGAGGGAGTACCTCAAAACATGACACCGAACGAAATAATTGCGTTTATTTCGGTCAAAAGTGTTTAAGGTAATAACACTTTGACATTTGATGTTTAGACATCTTTAGTGTATCCGTTTTATTTTTTGTCCACTTTTATTTTATTATAAATGGTAGACTATCGTTTGGGTTTATTTCACATAAACAAATGGTCTAAATATAATATAAGATAAATATTTATTTTGGACTACTAATAATTTGTCAAAAGGATACACATTTTGGTACAAAGTGTAAAATGTAATTTACACAAACACAACGAGCGGGTTGTGATCATGACTTAGGTAATAAGTCACAAATCAAACATCAAATGCATAACGGCGTCGTAAGAAACGTGGTGAATGGTTTGAGATGAAATACATGAAAACGAGATATGTCATTTAATGTTGAGAGCATCAACATGGAAATGTACATGTGAGTTTTTCATAGAATATAACATATAAAAGAAATATATGTTATTATTGTAAATGATTTTAATAAATTTAGAAAATTTATTAATGGAATTTACAATAGTGATGGATTTGTAGATGTTTCTACCACCATCAATGTTGTTTAAACTATGTGGAGGCTTGGTCCTCAATTTGGGAGAGTATCCCAATACATGGTATTAATGAAACAACGTAAATGTATATATCACTATAGGTATACGTGAATGCTTTGTTGTTGAGAGTCAATCTAATTGGCTATATCTCAAGACTCAAGTGATTTTATACAAAGATTTTTCATCAAAGTGACTTGGATTAAGACTTATGTTTAAGTCCTTAGGAAGTCAATGGTGAAGCCTTGGAGATAAAAAGGCAAACTAGTTATGATCCTAATGGATGAAGTTAACTATGGTTTTGAGGCCTTCCTAAAACCGATGGTTTTGGAATGGTGAAATAAAATTTCATTATTGTGTCTAAACTAAGAAACGAATGTTCGGAAGAGACAGTGCGTTATCTCTTAAGGCTGTGAATAATCAGAATGATGCATCTTCTATTCACATGCTAGAGTATTGTGGTCTAAAGCATGCTAGACTAATACTTGTTAATTTATATGCTCGACGGAGATTAAATTAACTTTAAACATTCAAAATATGTGATGACACAAGAACGAATTT
The DNA here is from genome assembly GCA_030545235.1 of Helianthus tuberosus. NCBI lineage: Eukaryota > Viridiplantae > Streptophyta > Magnoliopsida > Asterales > Asteraceae > Helianthus > Helianthus tuberosus. The sequence continues at coordinate 190,246,949 of CM060357.1, read as the reverse complement.
TGTGCTAACACAAAACTATAAAAGTAACTTCATTTTAGTCCAAAGGGATACTTAATTAAAATGCAAGCAATGTGGGGGGAGGAGCCATTTAAGAAACAAACCCTTTAGGGTATGAAGAAATGGTAGTTGAGAAGTTTTCTCAAACTCAAAATGAAAGGGAGAACCTTTCATTACCCCATTTGGATGCTATCCAAATTACACTTAAATGTGGGGGTGACTTGCATTTGAATGTGGAAATGGTAGCTGAGAAGTTTTCTCAAACTCGAAATGAAAGGGAGAACCTTTCATCGCCCCATTTGGATGCTATCCAATTACACTTAAATGTGGGGGTGACTTGCATATATTGCAAACGCATGACCAAGTGGAGTACACAATGGTTATATGGAGTCAATCGAGTAGATTGGACTCGAATGCCAATTGGTTAGATTCAAAATCTAGTAAGATGTCAGTCATGACGCACCAAAGGCATGGTGAAAACGTGTCTAGCCATGAATTGAGTTTCATGCCATTCTAAAGACAAGGTACATAACTGAATCCAGGTTGAGATCACGAGTTATAAGTCTTATGAATCGACTAAAAGGCAAAAGTGACTAGTGAGTCAAGAACACGTTAGAACAACTGATCTAAACTGAAAATTATTGTTGTTGACTTAGCGAAGTTAACAAATAATTTTGGATCCAACAACCAGTGGGTTGATAACAGATCAGGTTGTGGAATGGGAGTAAAGCCATGGAAAAAGGGACATGAGGGAAACCTAACCTAGTTGACTGGAGATCCCAAGATCTAGGTTCAATAGGCCAACTTAATCATGAAACGAAAGGTAGTCACTGTGGGGGCATGGCTAATATATATGTTTATGTATAAGCTAGTGTATGTGTTTATATATCCCCCTAAACTATAAAAGGGTGTTTAATTACATCCTAGTCCATTCCTATAATATTCAGTGACATTGTTGCGAGGTTAAGCGTAATATGTGGGTTAATGATTTGTGTAAATCATAGTAAACCATAATGCTTTTTGTAGGTCCGGCTAGGGGAGGATCTAGTCGCCTAATCCTTGTGTACAAACCAACCCGGTTGTGCGGAATCCAACCGAGATAGCAAACCGAGATAGGACACGCAAATAATCAACACACAAGACTCAACGATTAACACCACTTGTATTAAACGTATGAAAGGTCCGGTTACAGCTCAATGTTTACAAATCAGTCCTGTAAACTCTCTCTAAGTGTGTGTGTGTTCCTTATCTGTCTGGGTGTCTCCTAGTCTGGTCTGTCGAAATGAACACAACACACGGGTATTTATACCCAAAACAGCAGGTCTGGTCGAATGATCAGATAGGATGATCGAAGGATCATCTATCGACCAGAAACAGCTCGAAGGATCAACATGTACCACGAAAGATGTGATCTTTCGTGGTCCATCCATCGAAGGTCCATCTTTCGAGCTCATCATCATCGAAGGATATAAGTGATCCTTCGATGACCATCCTTCGACCCAACACATTACAAACATAATGTTGACTGTTTGCCCAAGTCAAACCAGGAGGATGGTTGACTTGGTCAAACTTACAAGACTAACAAAGACATCGTTTTGTATACAGACAAAGTACAGACACAAGTGCACCAACAAACTCCCCCTTGGCTGTAGCTTTGTCTTGATCTTCATTCTTGTAAGTCTCTCGTGTCTTCAAGTCTTTGACGTCTCTTCACGTCTTCAATGTCGGAGGATCTTTAAAGTCTTCACGTCTTGAAAGCAGAAAGTGTATCAACAAACTCCCCGTATCATGTAGGAAGTGTGTTGACAAACTCCCCCTTAACATAAGCTCCCCCTTGAGTTATGCTCGCGAAAGACTTGATCTTTATGAAGTGAGATCCTTGTGGTGTTGATGATGGTCAGCGGCAACTCGATCATCTTCATCATTTGAGTGCCTTCACGTCGTGTCTTCATTCCGAAGCTTGTCATCGACCATGTTCTCCTAGCCTTTAGAATCTGCACATGCAAGAAATCTAAACGCGTAATGAGAACAACCGCTTGGAATATCATAAGCAAACAACACACATGTGACCATTGTTTAAGCAAACACCGTCCGACAGTTTGAAAGTTTAACAAATTTTATCAATTTCAATTTTAACTTTCAAAACTTGCAAATTTCGACCGTTTATGAAGATTTAGTCATTTTCGGTTTTCGTTCAGGTTTCAGGTAACGAAGACTCGAGCTCCAACATCGTACGATCGAAAATAAGATAGAAATAAAATCTTTTTGGCTTTTATAAAGTTTATATTAAAACACACCTAAAATCTTTTTGGAATTTTTGAATATTTCAAATGAAAAGACAGAAAGCAGTAAATAAATATATACAAAGTTGCGGAAACTGAAAGCATTAAATAAATAAATATTTACAGACATTCTTTTTGTGAGTTTCGAGGGTAAGAGAATCATATCAGTGTACGGTCATGTCAAAACACTCTTGTTGTTCAATTAGTTAACATTTAGATAAGCATCCTATAACGATTATCGGTATTGTTGTCAACATAAGCTCAACTTATCAGATGTAATCATGGCGAGGGGATACGTTAAGGTATAATATATACTTACCGACCGGTGTTCATCCACATCACGACACATTCCCGTATCAAGGTATGCACGAGGATTCATCTTACCGGTGAGTATACCGATTATCATCTGTTTGACCGTATATGATGTGAGAAACTCACTTATTTTGATTGAAAACAAGCCCTATGTGATAGAATCACTTATTGAGGAGGAACTTGATTTTCGATGCACGAGGGCACAGGAGCAAGTCCGTGAACAGGTCAGTACTTTCGTACAGCAGAGAGACGAACTTGACTCCCGGATAAATGTGATATATTATCACTTATTTTGAGGGACATGTGATTGTTGATCACTTATTGAGGTCGTATGCAGTATGTACACGTATGTATAGTATCATGGAAGATCTAGACTTGCGTCCCCGTTATTTTTCGGAAAAAGATACAACCATGATACCCAGATGATAAGCAGCATAAAGACCGAATATCTCAGAACCTCGGCAATCTCTCAAACGAAATTTCGGTACTAAGACCATATGCCAATGAATGGTTCCCACCTGGTCTTCAGTCGGTTTAAGTTTATATCACCCTGCACACTTTAAAATGATTGTGAGCCTACCGATACATCTTATATAGAGCTGCTTATCGCTTTTCAGTTTAGGTTTAAAGAGGTTTAGACAGACCACTGATGTACTATCATTTTCTCTTTTGCTCGCCAGGAAACTCATTTTTGTTTTTCTATTGTTTTTGTGTTTTTGAAATTTTTCGATGTTTTTGGATTTTCAAATTTTGAATTTACTCCCCCTAAAATCAATAAACTAAGACAAATTTAAATCACAAAGTTATCTACAAAAATGATTTTCCGATGTGGATTACTCTTGCTTGACCTTAATGCCGTTTACCAATAATAAATAGTCAAATCTTGATTTCTCAAATGCTTTGGTAAAAAGGTCGGCACGTTGGTCATCGGTGTGGACGTAAGCAACATCGATTAGCCTTTTCTCAAAGCAATCACGTATGAAATGATACTTAATTTCGGGTTGACTTGATATCTGGCTAGCAGGCACGTATGAAATGAAATGATACGTATGAAATCCTTTTTACAGCTGCAAGATGTGAGGCCTTCGGGTTGACTTGATATATGGCTAGCAGGCACGTTGGGTACATTATATCTGGTCTTGATGCTGTGAGGTACATAAGAGATCCGATCATCGCGCGGTAGTACGAGGGGCTAGTAGCTTCACCCTTCAAGTCTGGAGTAATTCCGTGATTTTGTGGCAATGGGGTACCGATGGGCGTTGCATCAGACATCTGAAACCGGCTCAAAATGTCACCAACATATTTAGTCTGATGGATGAATATCCTAGACTCGGTTTGTTGTACTTGTAGGCCCAAAAAGAAAGTCATTTCCCCCATAGCACTCATCTCGAATTTATCCTACATAATGCGCTCGAAATTCCTACACAAAACATCATTAGTAGAACCAAAAATAATATCATCAACGTATACCTGTACCAGTAGAAGATCTCCATCTTGTTCTTTGATGAAGAGAGTACAATCGATAAGACCTCTGCGAAATCCATTCTCCAGCAGATAATTAGATAAAGTTGCGTACCAAGCTCGCGGTGCTTGATGTAGACCATATAGAGCTTTGTTGAGCAACCAAACCCGATCGGGATGGATAGGATCTTCAAAACCTGGAGGTTGTTCGACGTACACCTCTTCTTCCACCACACCATGTAAGAATGCACTTTTCACGTCCATCTGGTATACCTTGAAACCTTTGAATGAGGCATAAGCCAGAAAAATCCGAATTGCTTCTAGACGTGCAACAGGTGCATATACTTCGTTGTAGTCGATCCCTTCAATCTGACGAAAACCTTGAACGACTAGCCTTGCTTTGTTTCTAATAACGACTCCACGGTCATCCTTTTTGCATTTAAACACCCAACGGGTACCAATCTTCTTGTAACCAGCAGGTTTCTCTACGAGTTTCCAGACACCTAGCTTCTGGAATTGTTGCAGTTCTTCCTGCATTGCTTCAACCCAAGAGCTATCTTTCAAAGCATCTTTCCAAGTTCTTGGCTCTTCCTGTGAGACATAACACGCGAAAGACCAATCATTTTGTTGACCAGATTCTCGGATAGTTGCATACAAGCCTGCATTGTTGTTGTTTCGCAACATGTTTCTTGTTTGAACGCCACTTTGTACATTTCCGATGATGTTTTGTTGAGGATGGGTATTGTGAATCCTGGTTTCTGGATTATCTTGAACTGGAATATTTGTACCCAGATTGTTGAGATTGAGATCAACAATCAATTCAAGGCCCGGAATTGACGAAGAGGATGATGCAGTAGCTTCAGCTGTTCTAGGGACATCCACTGGAGGTGTACCTTCTGAAGTACCATGTACTGCTGCTGTTGGTCCTTGATCTGCATCGAGAAATTCGTCATCCTCTGAAGATTCGTTCAATTCGGTAGCATCGTGAAAATCCTCATTGTCGAGAGCATTATTGTTCACTGAAGATGGTTCTTGATTGACAATAATGGGACGAACCAACGGTGATTCTGTTGCGTTGTCACTCTCGAAAAACATCCTTGCCGCAGCATTTTCTTCAACTGCTTCAACATTGATCGAATTGAAAAAGTCATCGTACTCAAACATCCAAGGCTGACCAGGATTTCTAACTGGTAAAGTGTGCCTTTGTACTCTGACTTCAGACCATTCTTCGACCCTTTTAGTCTCTAGATTCCAGACTCTTAAGTTCGGGGTGGAATACCAAAGAAAGTATCCATCAATTGCTCTTGCCCCAAACTTTCCATTAGGATCGATTATTGTGCATGGAGCTCCAAACGGTTCAAGATATGACAAATCTGGTTTCCGTTTGTTAATAAGCTCAAAGCAGGTCTTGTTGTGCCTTTTGACTGTAAGGACTCGGTTCAACGTATAGCATGCAGAGGACACAACTTCAGTCCAGAATGGAATGGGCAGCTGCGATTCTACCAACATAGTCCTAGCAGTCTCGATCAATGTGCGGTTTTTACGTTCAGCGACGCCATTCTGCTGAGGAGTATAAGCTGCACTAAATTCGTGAAGAATACCTTTTGAAGTGCAAAACTCCGCCATGGCATGATTTTTAAATTCAGTACCATTGTCGCTACGTATCCGCCTAACCTTCAAGTTATAGAGATTCTCAATCTGAATGATCAAGTTTTTGATAATACCGAAGGTTTCACTCTTATGTGCCATGAACGCCACCCAAGAAAATCTTGAATAGTCATCAGTTATCACGAGGCAATATTGATCATTCCTAATGCTTTTGTGCTTGACAGGACCGAATAAATCCATGTGCAAACGTTCAAGAGGAACAGCCACCGTGTTGACTTTCTTTGTAGGGTGTCGCTTCTTCGTTTGTTTTCCTTTCTGGCACGAAACACAGACGTCTTGAAGATGGAAATTTTTAAGAGGAACACCATTCACCAATTCATTTGAAACCAAATGATTCATTTTGCGTAAGTGAATGTGACCCATTCCTCTGTGCCAAGAGATTGTGTCTTTTTCTGTGGCTTTGGAAACGAAACATGTTGCTTGTGCAGACGTTGTGATAGCTTGGCTCATATCAAGGACATACAGATCATTTATCCTTGGAGCCGACAAGAGAATCCATTCTTTTGGAATTTTGAAGCCGGGTTTCAGCACATAACATCCATTAGCATCAAAGTGTACTGAGAACTGCTTGTCACAAATTTGAGAAACACTAAGAAGATTGTGATCAAGTTGTTGCACGAAGTTGATCTTATCAAAGCTAACAACCCCGTTGGAAATCATTCCTTCACCAGTAATATATCCGCCCTTATCTCCAGCAAAAGCAACATAACCTCCTCTAATAGATTTGACGTCGTAGAGAAGCTTCATGTCGCCTGTCATGTGCCTGGATGCCCCACTATCAACAATCCAATGACTACTGATAGTTCCTCCTGGAACACCCTGCACATGAACTCAATCGATTAGTTGGAGATGGGGACCCAAGCCATTGTGGTCTTGGGTCTTCCATTTTTATCAACAACAATAACTTCCACCTTTTGATGATTCGGAAATTGTGATGGTCCCCCTGATTCAATAACAGATTTTGGTTTCCAGGTCTGTTGAGTTTTACCAGTTTGATTGTTTGAAAATTTAACTTCGTGATTGTTTGAAGTTTTTGAACTTTCTGGTTTAACTGGAACAGATTGTTTTTGAACCACATCACTTTTAATCGCCTTTTCAATTTTCTTGACCTGTTGGCGTTTCTGTTTCTTTTCCCTTTCTCTTATGAGTCGAGGATCTTGCTTTACAGAAACAGATTGCTTGCGGTCAGTTGGGCCACGGGGATCATCAACCTTTGTTTTCAACTTATGAAGATACGGGCAATTTCGAATGATATGCCCGATTGTACCACATTCAAAACATGATCTTCGTTCAACAAACCCCGAAGTATCATGTGATCGTCTTGCCGATGATGAACTTTGTGATCTCGAGGTACTAGGTTTTGAACTATTCGGTTCATTCCTTTTCATTACTGTTACTTTCTGGACAAAATCTAAGTTAGATTGATTTGCAAACTTTTCAATTTTGTCCGTTCCCTTCGATTTCACAAAGTTCACATTCTTCTTCTTCTTCTTCTGATTCGGCTTCTTTTGATTCTGAGTCGGTGCTTTACCTTTGGATTTGGTATGATTTTGCTGTTTTTCCATTGTTGGGAATTTCTTGTTCCCAAATTGTTTTCTAACTTCAGCCTTTGGGATAGGAGGACACTGTGTGACTGTAACATGTGGTCCTGTCTTTCCCAAGAACTTACTTGTTGAATTTTCAAAGACTTTACTGATTAAGGATTGATTAACATTCTTAATGGGAAAATCTTTGTCTGAGTAAATTTTATCATCACCAACAAGAGTGTACAGCAAATCCACACTCTCCGACTCTTTCTCAGACGAGGACTCAATTGCAACAGTCTTAGCGGATTTTGCAGGAGGATCACACAGAATGTGATTCTCAAGAGGTATGTCCTCTTCTTTGATCACCGCATCAGACTTTGCTGAATCAGTATCATCGGATTCATCATCAGAAGAATCAGTATCCTCAATCACAACTGGAGGATCCTGATTCGGTTCAGCAGTTACAAAGGTATCTGCTGACACATCTGAATCTGACGATACTTCTTTCTTGTATCCGAGTCCTGTAGCAAATTCATTAACATCTAGAGGAACAGATGGCTCAAAGTGAGTTCTATATTCCTCATCAGGCAGTGCATCGTAATTGTGTCTGACAGGTGGTGGACATTGCTTATAACCTATGCAGGTGACATCCTTTTTCTCTTTTTGAACATCAATGATGTGATCCAACACATAGCTAGAACTCAAATAACTGTCTAACTTAAGTCGGATCGCCTCACTTTCAGTTTTAACACAAGCCATTTCCTTTTGCATTACTTCAAGACGAGTGATATACAAATTAATGTCAGTTTGTTTTCTGGAAACCATTTTAGTTAACTCTGTTTTATCTTTCTTCAATGTTTCAATCATTGATTTATATTCCTTTTCATGGTTTTCATAAAACATATTGGCTTCAGTGCACTTTGAAAGATCAACTGTCAATTTCTGATTGTGAATAAATGTCACATCATATTTTTCTTGCAAAGCCTCGTGCTTGCTTTGCAATTCACACCACTTATCATTCACTAAAACATGTTTGTCTTGCAATTCAAACAAACTAGCTTGTAAAGCATCGTGTTTGCCTTGCAACTCAGACATGTTTGCATCCAAATCAACACATCTAACATTCAAACTATCACAATTATCACAGCTAACAGAAGTGGGTTCATCGACACATACCTGACTTGATGAACTGTCGACATTAGCCATAAAGGCTGAATGGAGAGAAGACGAAGAATAAGCAGCTTGATCCACCAAAATAGATCTTCTTTGAATTCCTGCTGCAGCTTCCTCCAATAGCTCATCAATATTTGCATCGACTGACGCACTTGATGTGTCATCCACATGATCATCGCCTGAAGCGGAGGACTCTTCATCTGAACTTCCACTGTAACCGGAGCTGTCTTCATCCTCAGAAGATTCACTACCATTGGTGGAAGATTCTCCACCACTGGCGTGTTTAAGATCCTTGACAACTTCAGCAAAACAAGCTGTTCCATCTGGAGCATCGTTTCCCAACTGAATAGACCAATCACAACCTTCATCTACTTGAACCACAAGTGCCTGGTTGGCATTTGATGGTCCTGCTTGAGTCTGGTTGTTGACAGGCACCAATGTGCGAACATTTGACTGTCCGAGCTCTGATACCAATTGTTAGGATCGGAGGCTCTCATGATTGTGTTTGTTTGTTTGAAATGAATGATCAATGAATATGAAAACATGTTAGGTGCAGCGGAAATGGAAACAAACTTTGTAAACACAATCAAAGGAGAAAATAGTATGATAAACAATTGCTTTTCATAGAGTCAAAAGATTTACAAATCAAAGCAAAAGATTACAGATATGCTCACATACTAAGCTCCCCCTCAGCCTGATGCCCCAAGGTTGGTTGCACACAAGATGAAAGGATTAGACATGAGGAGAAGAACTCGCTCAGTCAATCAAATGTAACAGTACAGGGTACTGTTACATTTATAGACAAACCAAACCACTGAGGAATCTCAGCTGACGTCACCATGAAAGCGACGTCTAACAGCCTAACAAACTATATCTACTGTCCTTACACCAACTACTGATGTCTAACAACTGATTGTAATAATACTACAAAACATGAGGAAACAACTGCTTCACGTTCCACTGTTGTAGCCTAAGCACTGATGCTTAACAACAACATCAGTGCTTTCTTCAAAGGTGATCAGTCCTTGAATGAGCAGTGTTTGTGTCTTCAGTAGCACTTAAGAGACAGCAGTAGATAGAGCAACAGAGTTTGTCTTCAGCAGTCTTTAGGTTCATATCAGCAGTTGAATGGACACAGCAGTTGATTATGAGCAGCATTTATAGACCATCAGATGTTATAACTCACTATCAAGGGGAGAGCAGAGTATAAACTACTGTTTATTGAAAATCCTCTGTTGTGACCTGGTTTTGGCTTTACATTATCTGTTCCTTTGTTAGGGTTCAATCCCAACAACATTGTTCCTATTCTGGTTCTGCTGGTTGCCTTGATTTCTGAAGGGATTCTGGTTTCCATGTTGAGATGGCCTTGTACATTCCCTTTTAAAATGACCACGTTCACCACAATTGAAACACTTGACGGCCTGTTTATCGAACCCATACTTGGTGTCTTTCTTGCTTTCCAAGCTGGTTCGACCAGTTCTCTCCATGAAATCCTTTGCTCGCCTAACAGCACTGGCAAAGGCCCACTTGATATCCATCATCTCCATCTCCTCTTTATCTATCTGCTGATAGTCTTCTTGAGTCAGATTAATGTTGCCAATTTGACCTTCCACTAATCCACAGTATGCGCTCACCAAAGTGTTTAGCAGCTCCATGTGTTCCTTTGCTACTTCCACACTGACTTTAGAAAAGCTTGAGGTGTCGAGCCGTACTGTATTTGGCTTTGATTGTTGACTAGCAGATGATGTGCTTCCATAACATGCTTGCTGTTGAGGAGGAAGTGGATTCCCGTACATGTCTCTGGGTACGGTAGATTGAGGAGGAAGTGGATTCCCATACATGTCTGTTGGTCCAGTAGATTGAGGTAATGGATTTCCAAACATATCAGTTGCTCTTGGTTGTTGTGGTACTGGTTGAGGAACTGGGTCAAGCGGATTTCCATACATGTCTGTTCGAGCAGGCTTGACCGGAACTTGGATGGTATTGCCAAACATGTCAGTAGTAGACACAAACGCTGTTTGAATTGAAGCGTGTGAAGCAGGTTTTGCAGAAGTACCCGAAGTTCCATAATACATCTCAGGATTTTGTGGCACGGCTACTCTTTTTGCCTTGAGAGTTTCTTCCTGATTCTTGTTTTCCAGGATTTGAACAAAGTCATTGAAACTCGTTGTAGCTAAAGTACCATTGTACTTCATGATCTCCAAGAACGTATTCCACTGAGGTGGCAACGCATCTGCAAACTTTTTCACAATCTCTGCTGGAGTTACAACAACCTCAAAATTTGACAATTCAGTCAGCAGATGATTAAATCGACTCGTCAAGTCTCCTAAAGACTCATTCTCCATACAAATAAAGCCATCAAACTCTTTCTTTAGCAATTCTTTTCTCAATTGGCGCGTCTCTTCATTTCCTACGACTCTTGTCTTCAATGCGTCCCACAACCTCTTCGTTGTCTTATAACTGACGAATTGATGATAAATATCTTTGCTCAACGCCTGAGTAAGAATGGCATATGCCTTCTTTTCCAAATCATAGATCTTCTTTTGATCTTCTGTAAGATCTGCAAACGTAGCAGCAGATGATGCAGCAACCTCTATTGTTTGATCAAAATCTGTGATGAACCGCAACCACAACTCTGTATTCTGACCAAGAACGTATGTATGAAATCTATCAATCCATCCTGGATATTCGTATAAATGCATCAACTTTGGAGGCCGATTCAAACTTCCCGTTTCACTCTCGCTTAAGAGAATGCTTTGAATACTTGGAGTTTGATTTGATACGAATGCCCATTGACCGGTAGACATGGCATTAGCTTGAGAAGATACTGATGCGGAAGATGACGGAGCACCAAAATACATATCTGTATTTACCAAAGTACCCCATCTAGGATTCATCTTTGATCAGCCGAAGGATACCTGTCGAAAGACTTGAAAAACACAAACTGTTAAGCACAAACAAGACTCTGGATCGAAAGATCAACACCTGTTCGAAGGATCAACAGGGTTCGAAAGATCTCTGTTGAGTTTCGAACAATGTTTTCGAAAGATTCCCCAATCGAAGGATCCCTATCTTTCGAAAATGAACTGTAGACCGAAAGATGAACACTGTTGAGTGTCGAAAAATGACTTCGAAAGACTCCCCAGTCGAAGGATCCTTGTCTTTCGAGAAAGAGCAGTAGACCGAAAGATGTATGTTTCAAAAATATTCCTTGGAACGAAAGATAAGTCTCAGACTTCGAAGGATGCTCGAAGGATGACTATCTATCGAACCTCCTTTGGTCGAAAGATGATCTTTCGACTTCGAAGGATATCCTTCGATCTTACTGACACGGTTGACAAATGTGACAGGTTGGTGAAAAGTTGACGGGTTGGTGAGGACTTTCGGCAGAAAGTATGTTCAGACCATATCTTTCAGGTCTGAACATGCAGGTTTTCACCAAACAAGGTAGGCTTCTCAATATTTTAATCAAAATACAACTTCCAATGTACCAACAACTTGAATATTCAAATTTTAAGATCAAATGTGTAATATTATGAAGAACACAATGAATACTTCAAGAACACTTATAAATTTCCGGTGAAACTTAAACTTCCAAACACAAGATTTTGCTAAAATGTTTAACAAAAACCCAAGACTAACATGAAAACATGAAAAATAACAAGGTTTTAAGTCAAACACAAAGCAAAAACAGCAAGATTTTCCAGAAAATATAAACCTTTTAAACCCGAAAAACAGCCCGAAAACACTCGGTTTTAACAAGGAGAAGAGCCAAGGCTCTGATACCACTTGTAGGTCCGGCTAGGGGAGGATCTAGTCGCCTAATCCTTGTGTACAAACCAACCCGGTTGTGCGGAATCCAACCGAGATAGCAAACCGAGACAGGACACGCAAATAATCAACACACAAGACTCAACGATTAACACCACTTGTATTAAACGTATGAAAGGTCCGGTTACAGCTCAATGTTTACAAATCAGTCCTGTAAACTCTCTCTAAGTGTGTGTGTGTTCCTTATCTGTCTGGGTGTCTCCTAGTCTGGTCTGTCGAAATGAACACAACACACGGGTATTTATACCCAAAACAGCAGGTCTGGTCGAATGATCAGATAGGATGATCGAAGGATCATCTATCGACCAGAAACAGCTCGAAGGATCAACATGTACCACGAAAGATGTGATCTTTCGTGGTCCATCCATCGAAGGTCCATCTTTCGAGCTCATCATCATCGAAGGATATAAGTGATCCTTCGATGACCATCCTTCGACCCAACACATTACAAACATAATGTTGACTGTTTGCCCAAGTCAAACCAGGAGGATGGTTGACTTGGTCAAACTTACAAGACTAACAAAGACATCGTTTTGTATACAGACAAAGTACAGACACAAGTGCACCAACACTTTTAATGATTTAAAGGGAAATCACCTATGTTGGAGAGAAGTGTGGTCGCTTCGAATGGAATTACGGCATAATTCCTAGAGCTCCCGCAGAACCAGGAAAGTGCTCCATGACCATTATAGGACACGATAGTGAGGGGATGGCCCGGCTAGGGAAAGTATTGTGTGAATGTATATTGTCGTTTACACAAATGGGGGGTTGTTCAAGGACATCACGTCTACAAAACCCTAGTAGACTAAGTATGCTTCACAAAGGAAGGTTCAAAGGCAAAACCTACCTATCCTGCAATACTCGACTGTCGAGGTTTCATCGGGGAATTTTGTGTGTTTTAATCGATCTCCATTCATGTGGGGGATTGTTGGAAATTTTAGTGAAAATGAGTTTTCTCTAAATATTTTGGACATCAATAATTATATTTATATATGTGTTGTATAAATAATAATTCGTGGGTTTGCGTTCTATGTTGTGAGAGCATCATAACAATGAATCAAATTGTGTCCAAAATGGAGCTAAGATGAATAGAATATCGATGCTCGAAGTTGGTGATTGAATTGAACATTTCTAAACTTTGGTGACTCTAGTAAAAATTCATCTTTGTCATAAATTGGTGGTTTTATGACTTTTAATCTCTATTCAAGAGTCATGAGGTAAGTTTTGCCATGTCTTATTATTTTATTTAATATGACATTAACATGTCATGAATGTAAATTAATCCTTTTGACTCATAATAAATTACTAGACTCATAATGAATGTTTTTATTGTTATTATTTTCATTAAACAATAGAAATTAAATATGGAGTTTTAGTTTTGAGTATAAAATGAACCTTATGACTCTTTGTTGGAGGCAAGAAAGAAAATAGAGAAAAATGAGATGAAAGAAATATACTAGAGAAAATTATGCACAAAGTTTCATAGAATTTAGAGAGGAGTACTCTATAATTTTTCACCATCACCAACTTATCTTTATTTTCTTACGTAAATTAGAACACTATGATACCCGGTGTAATCTCGGGCGTGAGTGCCATCTCCGGCAGTACACATACTGTTCCGGTTGTTGTACCCTGGGAGACAGACCGTCTGAGAGGAGGCGCGGAATCTGTTTTAAGGGAAGCGTGTTGAACACGTGCCTCAACCAAAAACCGTCAACAATTTTGCTTGTCCTGCAGCGGAGTTTCGATATCGTAGATGCGGTTGAAGTTTTCAAAGACATTGGCTTTGAATCAAGATTGGTACCATTTACTTGTATTTTATATTCGTTTTATTTAGTTTTTGTAACCGGTATTGTACTAATCGAATTTCCCACAAATAACGAGAGTCTCGTTATTATTTATTATGTATTTTGTAATATATTTTATTGAAAAGTGAACCTAGTTCCTAGAGTATTTTTTAACATTTTAATCTAATGGGTGTGAAAAAAATAGAGACAAAACTCGCACTAGAAAACCAAGTCCTCTAAATTCTCATAACTCTTAAGGGTTTTCTTTTGAACTTGATCCTAGTGTTAATAATATAAGCCTTTCCAATTAAATAAAAAGCTAGTATAATAGTAATATACATAACTTTTTTTGGGATGGTTTAACGGAACTTGTTAACGCGCTAAACAATATATTATTATATTGCAGTAATATACATAGTTTTTTTCTAAGCTGCTTCTTCTTCTTTTCCACGTTGCTTCCATGGGGTGTAGAATTCATATATATATATTTATATATATATAACTATCACATCCTCAAATCCAATACCCATCGATCTGCAAAACCATCATCAGCAATGTTGAGCTCTGACCTCTTAACAAACCAAGATGTTGAAAGTATTCAAGATGTCCAGGACAACTCACTTACAGATCAACCACCGTCTATTGTAGCTGTGAGACCGTTAGTGTGTTCTCAACTTCATGATCACTATGCTAGTGATCAACCACTATCTACTGCGGATGTGAGGCCGTTAAATAAATCTCAACTTTCAGGTGGCGAGTACTATACTAGTGAGAAACCACCGTCTATTGTATCTGTGAGGGGATTTGAGATTTCTCATCCTTCTGGCGGCAGCGATGACTGTGGTTATGAAGAACCACCGTCTACTGGCGGTGTGAGGCCGTTAGATAATTCTCAAACTGATTCAAAACAAGTAGCTGCTGCTTCAGGTTCGATAGCACCTAATAAGTTCAAGGTCAGGATGTTCCAACCGAATATATTCTAGAGGGATGACAATGGATATCAATTCCGTAATGTATTTTGTTTGTTGTAATTTTTATGATTAATAAATATTTGTGTCTTGAGGGGATAGCCTAGTGATAAAGTGATGTATTTTTCAATTAAGTGGTGGTGTGGTGATTTTACCCGTTGAAAAAAATTATATATATTTGTGTGCTTATGTATCTTCAGCCCGTCACGACTACTAATATTGTTAATGGTGTTTCTGTAAGGCTGGACCTCTAGTAGATTTAACCTAGTTAGGCTGAAAGGGCCTCCACAAAAATAGAGCCTCAAAACTAAAAAGTTACGTATGCTAACCATTATTATTAGTGCAAACTTATTCTTTTAGATTTATTTATTTTCTTGTGTAAGCAAACCATTCTCAGTTATAGTTGTGTTAGATTTTTTTTTATTCCAAGCTCGGATTCAGGATTATCGACTATAATAATTAAAGATAGAAAAATAACCCTAAATTTTATTTCGCCTTTGGCCTCTAAAAATGTTGGATTAGTGTTTAGTAAAATTTTATTTCGCTTTGATCCTCCTGTGTTTCTGAAAATTTATCACCTCCGCTCGCTTTTTGGTTCATTGATGCATTGGGTTGAATTAATGTTTAGTAACCAGTTTCTTTCACCAATGCGTCATTCATATAAACCAAAGCTAAAGACGAAAGGAAATAAAACAGCTACTAGACAACGGTGATGTTGTTATGTTCAAAGAAGAAGCAGATAAGAAAAAGTCATGGGTTCAAATTTTGTAAGGAAAAAAAATGTAATTTGCCGTTAAGAAATTAAAAATCCCAGATTATTGGCACACAATTTGCACACTTAGGGTTTTAATACGCTACGTATAGAGCTATATGCAGCGTATAAGTTGCATGAAATTCAGAGCCTGGCCTAACAATCATAGGCACAGAAAACTAGGGTGTATATATGTTGCGTATAGCTCTATACGCAGCGTATATAGCTCATCAGAATTTTGTTTGGTTATTTTGGTTTATTTGTGTTATAACTTATAAATTCTCACCCGGTTCCAACGTTAGATCGCTTAAAATATATATCACCGTTAATATTATATACCATTATTTTTTTTTTGAAAAAACGTATATATGGTTCGAATATATTATATTGTTATCGTTTAAATTAAATTATTATACCAAGTCTAGTGCGGTTCGAATACTATAAATGTTTAAATATTATACCGTTAATTATTTTTAAATACTCGTGTACGGTTTGAATATATTATACCGTTTGAATACTATACCGTTTAAATTAAAATACTATACCAAGTATGGGTGCGGTTTGAATACTATAACGTTAAAATATTATACCATTAAATATTTTGAAATATCTGGGTACGGTTCGAATACATTATACCGTTTCAATACTATATTGTTTAAACTAAAATATTATACCAAGTCTCGGTGCGGTTCAAATATTATATCGTTTAATATTTTTATACCGTTAATTATATTAAATTACTCGGGTATGGTTCAAATATATTCTACCGTGCTTCCATACTATACCGTTTAAATTAAAATATTATACCAGTTTAAAAATTTTATAACGTTAATTATTTTGAAATATCGGAGTACGGTTCGAATATATTATATGGTTTCTATACTATACCGTTTAAATTAAAATACTATACTGTTTCAATACAACTGAATATCGTTTCCATACTATACCGTTTAAATTAAAATATAATATATACAATATAAGTTTGATATATACGTCATAAGTTTGTACATACATAACAAAAGATATAATATAACTAAGAGAAAATTTCACTTTTTGTCCTTTATGTTTGTACTGAATTTTGAAACGTGCCCTTTAAAAGTTTTAGTTTCAGTTTATGTCCAAAAAACACATGTTTTGTATCACTTTATGTCCTTTACACCAAACTGAGTTAAATTACTCAGTTAGGTTTATTTAATCAAAGGGTATTATTGGTATTTTAATGAAATTTACTCTAATTAATAATACAACAAACAAAACACACAAAATTCAATCAATCTTACCAACAACTCTGTCATGGTTGATCTTCATCATCTTCACGTTCATCGTGCCCAGCTTGTCCCATTTCTATTTGGCGTGCAGCGACTGTGATAACCGGCACGCGAGACCGTACGACACGCTGGTGCAGCTGTCGCTGAGCAGTGTGGCGATGTTGTCGTTCGTTTCGTTATCGCAGTTTGTGAGGGTTTATGGGTTGAGGAGGTTTTTGTTCTTTGATAAGCTTTGTGATGAGAGTGAGATTGTCAGGAAGGGGTATACGGATCAACTTAATGTATGTGGTTTGTTTGTTATGATTGATTGAATTTTGTTCTAGGGTCCGATTTATGGAATACCCACGAACGATTGAGTGACTATCAGTAGGGAAATTTGGGAATACAAGATGATGAAAAACAGAGCAAGAACACAGTACAGATAAACAAGAAGTTAAATTTTCAAAATGCCATGTGAAATTGGGGGTTTTGATCACGAATTTGTCGGAATTACAGATCTATGATTCGAATTATACAAGACCCATCCATGATTGAGTGACTATCGGTAGGGAAATTTGGGAATAATAATAATATGATGAAAACAGAGCATAGATGAACAAGAAGTTTAATTTTCAAAAACCCATATCCTACAATCACCACCACCATCTCAAGACCTGCAACATCCAAGCCAGATTCATTCAAATCCATATTCAATCCCTAATCTAGATTCAAGCTACTAACCCCCAAACAAACCCCCAATATGGATTTAAACTACGAAACCCCTAATTCAAACACAACAAAAACCTCAAATTCAAACACAACAAAGATCCTTAACCCCTACATATTTACTCACCACCAACAGAAAAACCCATAGAGAGAACGATGAGTGGTCGACGGGATCTCGAGCTCAGGCGGCGGCGAACATAAACAACATACAGTCGAATCAGTGTGGATTGATGACGGCGACGGGATCTGGTTGAATCAGTGTGGATCGAGCTCAGGCGACTTCGACGGGATCTGGCTGGATTAGGTTGTGTGGTGGCGGTTGTAGTGGTGGTGTTTCCGTGGTGGTGGTTATAGTGGTGGAAATGACTGAATCAGGCTTGGTGGTGGTTGCGTGGTGGTGGTGGTTGCGTCATGGTGGTTGTAGTGGTCGTGGCCGGCTGGTGATGGTTGTTGCGTGGAGGTGGTTGTAGTAGTGGTGGTGGCTGGGTAGTTATGGTGGGGTGGTGGTGGTGATGGTCATGCTAGGAGAGAGAGACAGAATGAGAGAGAGAAGAAAGTCTGCACTTTTAGAGAGATATAGATGGTTGGGTTGTGGGTTTTATCTGTAAAAACATGAAATGACAATTATACCCTTGCATTAAATAAACCTAACTGAGTAATTTAACTCAGTTTGGTGTAAAGGACATAAAGTGATACAAAACATGTGTTTTTTGGACATAAATTGAAACTAAAACTTTTAAAGGGCACGTTTCAAAATTCAGTACAAACATAAAGGACAAAAAGTGAAATTTTCTCTATAACTAAATACATAACAAAAGATAAAATACTATGGCAACGGATCCTACTGTTGTTCCTGCTGCTGCTGCTGATGCCATGTTGGAGTCGAAATGAAGTGTCGTGGAGGTAACCCCTCACGCTGTTAACCAATTTTTTTACTGCCAGCATTCCTAACTGTTGCTGCCAGCTTTCCTAACTGTTGCTTTACTACGGTGCTCACCACCATGGTCGCACACAAGCCATACATCCCCGTACTACCACCAATATTCTTCGATCAACGGGTCACAATAACGTAACCATTCTCCTTTGCCATTGCTAGTACCCAATTCTTCAGATCAATTAAAAACATTAAACGCTAAAAAACAGTTACGTTATTAACAATAATAATAATAATAGAGTTAATTACATGGTTAGTCCCTGTGGTTTATATGAAGTAACAAAGTCAGGTATTAATAGATTAAAATCACACTTTGAGGTATCAACTTTCAATCTTATAACATATTCTGAAGTACTAAGACTAACTGATGTTAGTTTTCTTGTTAGGTTTAAGGGAATTTAAGTCATTTAACACTTAAAGGACTAATTATGTAACTATTTGGTTAATGAGAGACTGTTTTTCTAATTTACAAAAAGAAAAAAGAAAAATACATTTAATTAGCACACCAAGATTCTCATCACCACCACCTCTTCTATCTGCATATCACCACCATTTTCTCTCTCCCTCCCTCTCTCTGCAGATCATCACCACCATCACTTCTATTTTCAGATAACCACCGCATCCAACTTGAGGATTTCGACCAAGATCCTGCCCCTAATTCATCATATTCGCATCAATTGGCACACCAAGATTCGTATTAATGGGGGATGAAAACCACAAGGCTGAGGCCTTGGTGTGTTCGAGATTGCAGCAGGTGAGGGTTAATATGGGTGTCAACACTTTGAATCCCTTAGATTTGCATAATTTTTGTGTGAATTACTATTGAAGTTTGAAACCCTAACCAAGCCCTAAATGGAAGCCGTTTCCCCATTGTTGTATTAAAAAAGTTGTGATTCATTATGAAGCTTACATGATTCTGGAATTAAAGATTTACATAACAAATCGGAATCTTCTTCATCACCGTCACCGTCGCCGGAGTAATACACCGAACCAGAAATCGGCTAGCATCGGACCACCGTTATCTGTTGGTCAACATACGAAGCTGGGAAATATTTTTTCAAGAATTAAACAATGACAATGACAGAAGCTAGCATGATAACCCAATAATCGACATTTAATTTTTCTTAATGTTGTATTTGAGAAATACTACTGCTCACAATAGAAGAAAACAAACACAGATCGAGTTCTTCACGTCTCAGATCCCACGTGTTTCCAGCTGTCGTGAATTTTTCTAAGCCTCCGAACACTTTATCTGGTGACGGTTGATGCGAAAAAGAAGTTGCAGTTTTGGTTTCGTGTAGGTAATTGTTCCATGGGATATGGTCATGAGATTAGCAGCTGTGTATTTGTTGTTTGATGCACGCCTCGTAAAACTGAATATCGTCCTCTTAACGCTTAACGGCGGATCGGTGGTGGTTAATAAAAGTGTGGGTTTAGGACTGGTTGGGGAGAAGAAAGGGGTGGCGGCAGTGGTGGTTGGATGAAGAGAGAGTTGTGTTATGTTTTTAAAATTTGATTTTATTTGTTTAAAATTATTTTTGGTAAATGAGTATTTTACATAAATGGCACTTGAAGTTATAAAGGGTATTTCTGTCATTTCATTGAAATCAAACAAAAAAACTAACATAAGTTAGTCTTAGTACCCTAGGTTGTTACAAAATTGAAAGTTGATACCTAAGAATGTGATTTTAAACTATTAGTACCTAATGTTGTTATTTCTTATAAACCACAGGTACTAACTATGTAATTAACTCTTAATAATATTTTAACAATAATACATATTTTAACAATCATACAAATATAATATTAACAAAAATATTAATAATAATAATAATTATAATTTTAACAATAATAATAATATTAAGAATTCTAACAACAATACAAATATAATTAATAATTATATTATAACAATAATACAAATATTAACAATAATAATAATATTAATAATATTTTAACAATAATACAAATTTAAAAATTATACAAATATAATATTAACAAAACTATTAATAATTATAATTTTAACAATAATAATATTAAGAATTCTAACAACAATACAAATATTAACAATAATAATAATATTAAGAATTCTAACAACAATACAAATACAATTAAGAATTATGTTATAAGAATAATACAAATATTAACAATAAAAATAATATTAATAATATTTTAACAAAAATACAAATATTAATGTGATACCTGTTTAATTTGAAACGGATTACCCGGGTTAGAGGGTTGATAATCATCATACAATGGTGTGTTCGGAGGCTCATCACCGTATCCTTTGTATCTATCTGAATTATCTTGTTGCACGTATGAAACTTCACACCCGTATCCGTAATCCGGATACGATTGCTGTACCGGGTAATATGGTTCATCAACAGGGGCATGCTCAGCACCGTATCTTACGTATCCATCTGGATTACCTTGTTGCACGTACCAAGATTCACACCCGTATCCGTAATTCGGATACACTTGATGCGCCAGCTAATATGGTTCATCAACAGGTAGAGTCGGAGCCTCGTTCAAGTCTGACAACTGTATGTTTTGATCAACAGGGACACCAGATACAACCTCATTCTCCTCATTAGCATCATGCACTCCCCACGAGTCGTTAGAATATTGTCCAAGGAAATAATTGCCGTCCCAAAATGATGTCATTTTAGCTCCACAATCGTGCAACAAATTGTAACTGATGAAGTGAATAACCGAGGAAGTGATGAATGCGATATATTGTTTTAAATTCGTAGGCAGATGGATGTCTAAATACTGTTTTGAATTTACAATTATAAGCATCGTATAGAGATACTCGGCGTATACCTTTATTCACGTGCCTAGACAAGATCGTATCAATGTCAAATCTGTCTGACATACGCTGCATATAGCTCTATACGCAACATATAAGTGCCTTGTATACTGGCTTTGTATAGCTCTATACGCAACGTATATCTGCTTTGATTTGATAGTGTACGAGGTTGACTGACTAGTCGTGTACCTACCCTATGTTGCGTATAGACCTATATACAGCGTAGATACAGGTAGCTAGTTTGGTGTGCAAATAGGCAACTTTGGGTGCCAATATGCACACCCAAATAAAAATAAGAGTCAACAATGATGACCTACTAATTAATAAAGTTAATGAGCTATGGTTATTCACCAAATTTGTTATAGTGCCGATCTCAACTTTATATCAAATCTTATACGTGTGGTTGAATGAAGTGAGGCATTTACATTACATTTTTTCTTAAACATGGTGCTTGATCATTGAATAAAAATTAGGTTTATCTGACAAATATTTCAATTTTAAAGAGATAAAGCTACAAAATATTTTGAAAAGGTAAGATTTTGAATGAGAAGACCTGGTAGAAAATGGAAGATAAGAACGAATATAAATTGATTCACCATGCAACGCGGCGGACATTCTATTGGTATCGATTCAGTTCAGTTCGTGACGGTATCGGTTATTATAACAATCAACACGTGTATTACATCGATCGAAATCATAAAAACGAACCCCGGTTCGTGACGGTACCGGTTACTATAACAATCAGTTCGTCACGCTATTTTTACCGGTAACGGTAATCATTTACCGTTGCATGCGGAGTAGTCATTTACTATTCATGTAGTTTGTTTTTAATGCATACAAGTATTATTACCCGTGCTTCGCAAAAGGTACTTAATTTAGTGATTCCGTAATTGTTTTTTAACGGTTACATGTCTTGTAGATGATGGTTATGGCATTTCATATGTGGCAAACCGCAAGTCTAGCAAATGTCTCTAGGGATGTAAACGAGCTGGGTCGAGCCCGAGCTCCACTGGCCTCGAGGTTGGCTCGTCATGTTTTTATGAAGCTCGAGCTCGAGCTCGGCTCGGTTCGAGCGTACTTATTTGAGCTCGAACTCGGCTCGCGAGTAAAACCTGAAGTTCGATCTCAGCTCAATTTGACTCGAGTTATTTTGAGAACAACCTCAGACGAGCTAAAAACTCGGCTCGAACTCTCTTCAATATCGCTTAAACAATACAAAGCTCTGGTCGCCAATGTTATCATCATTATTATTATATTATATATAAACTAAATAAATTATTGTTCGGGATCGATTAGGCTCGGGAGACTAAACGAGCTTTGTATTTCAGGCTCGAGCTCGGGCTCGATAACTAAACGAGCTCTATTTCAGGCTCGGGCTCGTTAAAGCTCGGCTCGTTCGAGCTTTTAACCGAGCCGTTAATGAGTAGCTTTCGAGCCTATGGGCTTGTTTACACCCCTAAATGTCTCCATACGTTACAGTTGGAGCGTTGATACACGTCAACCGCGCTTGTCTTGACGTGGGAGTTGATAAAACATAAATATTGTTATATTAGTTAATGTCTTGAAAACAATAACTTATATTATTCTAAATACTTATGGATCGAACTTCATTACAAATGAATGGTTGGCCCTAACTCATTATACACAATATTATGTTAATTATTCATTTTCCTCCTCATATCTACTTTTAGTATTTTAGTTTTATCAAGTTGATAAATTAAGTCTCTCGGACATTTTACTTTTTAGAATCACAGCTGTTAATTTTAGTTCTTTATACCCAAAGCAATCGTTGTGCAACGCCCCAGTTTTTTTTTTTTTTTTTTATAGGGACTAAGGTTTGTCAACAACTACACGAGACGGCACACGTTGCTACGCCGTGCGCTTGGCAGTTTTGCGTAGCACTTGGTCCTTCACCCAAATAAGAAATCGAACCTCACATCGGATAACGATCTTGATTTTTTAACGTTAATTGAATGAGCAATAATAGCAATCACATTATTATTGCGAAGAAACATATAATCAGCCCATTGTAATTTTGGTCTAAATGATTATCTTAGGCCCATACAAATGTTCAAGTAAATATTAGCTTGGACCAATAAAGTCTTTTTCGCCACAATCAAGATTATTAATCGGTAACTTCAATTCCAGCCGAATATTCGTTAATTTTGCTTAGAAGGGTACAGTAGTAAAATTGTTACTTTCCTTTCTTTTTCTCTTCATTCGGGAACATACAAAATATTTATTTTCTTGTACTTTTCTTTCCTTTCCTTTTAAACTTGGGAACACAACAGTCCTAACTTAAAAAACAACCACTGGCAATCTCAACTATTAACATATCGGCCTCCACTGGACTCTAACTTACAGAATTCTAACGCCGTTAGTCTCCGGTTGCCGGAAAAAACGTTTTTGGTTGGAAAACTCTTTTTTTGGCCGGAAACCCAAATCTCTTTGTAATCTTATTACGGACCTTTAGGAACATTTTTCTAATAGAAGCGCCAATTACTGAGGTCGCCGGAAAACTTCTTTTTGCCCAGAAAACTCAACTTTTTGGTCGGAAAACTTAACATTTCCGTCCAAAACCACATTGTAACCTTATATCAGACCTTTAGGAACCTTTTTTTTTTGGCCAAAAACATTTTTCCGACAACCAGAGACTAACGGCATTAGGGTTCTATTAGTCATGGTCCATTGGAGGCCAATATGTTAATAGTTGGGACTGCCAGTGGTTATTTTTGAAGTTTGGACTGCTGACGGGTAACGACGAATAGTTGGGATTATTAAAATCCAATATTCAATTTTTAACTTTTCCTTTGTTTCTTTTCTCATAGATAAGAAATGTTCATTTCTGTTCTCTTTTGTATTGATCGATAATATTTAATAGGGGTGTTCATCGGTTCGGTTTATGGTTTATTTGGTTTATTCGGTTTTCAAAAAATTTTACCCCAAACCAAAAACCAAACCAAACCAAACCAAATAAGGAATATGCAAACCGATCCAAACCAAACCAAATTCAGTTCGGTTTGGTTTTGGTTAGAAACCAAATAAACCAAATCTAACCAAATTGTACCTAAGTACTTTTTTTTTCCTAATTTATATTTATGTTTGTGTTCCAATTTCCGAACATCGCAACTAATTTACACCTAACAACATATGAATACAAGAAAGTTTCATTGCGAAATAAAACAAACAGATACATAAAGTAGTCGTAGACACAACCACAAAGTTAAAGCTTCAAAACATAGATCATAGAAACTATAAATAGTTAACAAGTCTAATGACACAAAATATAAATAATCTTCAAACATGTAGTAACCCTAGTTTATATAATGAAGGTCTGAAGAAGTTCTATTATTTTAGAAATGAGTGAGTTTGAGTTGAGCTTTTAGATTTACATTTTGTATTTTGGGCTGCATAAAAAATAAATATTTCCGGCTAATAAATTGTATAAGATTTATAAAATATTATTATTTTTATTTAATACTTAATAACTTAAATGGTTTATTCGGTTATCCAAATAAACCGAATAAACCAAATAAAATAAAATCTGGATCCATAAACCGAACCAAAAACCATATTCACAATTCAGTTTTGGTTAGAAACCAAACCAAAAACCGAATTCGTTATTCAGATAGGTTTATTTGATTACGGTTACGGTCAAGTTTACGGTTTTTATTTGGTTACGGTTTTTTCTGAACACCCCTAATATTTAATAGCTTAAATGATAATTTAATTTACTGTTTAACATCAACAGGGTTGCCTTTGAAAATTACAAAAATGAATTTGGCCCTATGCGAAATAAAAAATTTGAGCCATGTTCCCAAATATTCATACATTCAAATAATCGTCTAAACATTAATTTCTATACATTGGATTGGGCCAGAAAGAAAAGGAAAAAAGAAAAGAAAGCTACTCGAAAATAGAACAGTGGATTAAAACCTAAAAGAATGGGCTGATCAAAGCTACTAGACAAGGAAGCAGAGAAACGGAAAAAAATGAATGTAGAACATGTCTCCAACTCGGGCCTGTTCTATGGAATAATTGCACTACACCAACAAACCGTTAATCTTTTTGTGTTTAAATTGCTGCTCAAACACTATATATAAACAAAATATAGATAAAAAATAAAGGTATGGGCCCCTTGGGTGTGTGGGCCCTGTGCGCTGGCCCACTCTGCACATGGCCCACATCAATGAAGGAACATTATAGTAAGTTGGGGTCATACTTGGAAGCATTTGATGTTTGAAAATAAGTGGTTTGGAAACGGTTTAAAGAAGAGTTTTATGTTTTGATGCAGATAAGGATGTTTTTTTAGCTGATTGTAGAAGACTATTATTTCTTGATGGTTGTTTTCTAAAATCATTTCTTGGAGGCTTGTTATTAGTTGCCCTAGGTAGGGATGCTAATAATCAAATGTACACAATAGCATGGGCAATTGTAAAAGGTGTGTTGGTAAACTAGTTGGTTTTCTTGATGTTTACACGTTGCTCATGGTATGATTCTTCAAGAAGGCGAGAACAATGACATTTGTGTTGGTAATCGAACTTGTGAAATCACTGGTTTTGAATATGAAGAATTGAGAATCAAAGAACAATAAACTTGCTTGTATTGAATGGAAAGTGACGATTACAATTGACATACATGAACTCTATATACATTATACGAATAGATGCGATTGTAAAGACGTGTCTCTTCACGAACGGTTGCGATTCTTGAACTTTGTGGATGAGATTGATCTTGAAGAGGTGTGTCTCCTTGAAAAATCACGTCCCTTTGTCTGTGATGTAGGCGTCGATCTGAAGGGGTGCGTCCCTGGAGATGTCGCTCCATTTAGATGTAGGTTACAATCTTCGAAAGTGTCGCATCTAGTCCTCGTACTTTCTAACTAATCTAATTACAGAACGACCCCTATACCTATATTTAGTTTAAAACATCAATACTCCCCCGTAAACAAAATATAGTTTAACAAAGGTCTTCAACTTGCTTGACTTGCAGTAGCATTGGTTCCTCTTCCAATGCGAGATTGGCTTCTTGTTGCGTGTCTTTCTCCTTTTCCTTCCAGTTGGTGCAATCTTTTGCAAAATGACCAAGTTCTCCACAATCATAACATCTGAACTTGCTTTTGTCTTGGTTTCTTGGACCCATATCTTTTCCACGTCCTCTTCCTCCTTTGAAAGATCCTTGTCCTTGACTTCTACCATGGTTTTGAACACCACGACCCTTTCTGTGATGCAAACTTTCAAACTGATTATTTGCACTTGCCATCATGAGTCCTCCTTGATTATTATCTTCTTGCTTGTCTTGACTTTTGAGACGTTCTTCAAAAGCTATTATTCTTCCCACTGCTTCTTCAAATGGCATTTTGTCTATTTCTGAATATTGTTCGATATTTGCCACGATGGGTAGGAATTTCTTCGGAACGGAGATAAGTAATTTCCTTACGAGTTTCTTGTCTTTGATAGTGGTACTGAGAGTTTTAAATTTGGCTTTTATACCACCCAACTTGCTTGCGAAACTACTTACTTTTTCGTTCTCATCCATCTTTAAAGCTTCTAGTTCGCACCTCAAAGTTTGTAGACGTGCTTTCTGAACCATATTTGCTCCGAGATAACGAACTTTGATTGCATCCCATACTTCCTTTGCTTTTTCGTATTGTGCAACTTGCATCAAAACATCTTCTGGTAATGTTTGGAAGATAAGTGCTTTCGTTGTGTGCGCCTTCTTTTCATTTATCCCTTCCGTTGAAGTAACTGTTTCCCAAGGACTATATGCCTTCAAGATTGTTTCCATCATAACTGCCCATTGGGTGTAATTTGCCTCTTTCAATTTTGGGCATTGAAGAGACACATTCCCTTGCTCGTGGAGTGACGTTGATGCATTTCCTTCTTCTTCTATCATGCCTCCTTTCTTTCTTGCCTTGTGTTTCTTGCCTATCTTGCTTGTGATCGGATGATCCCTTTCTTGACCGAGTAGATCAAATTTCTTAACTTAGTACTTGCGTCTGGCCAACTTGCTAACCAGATTCTTGCATTTCTGATCGACTTGCTAATCAGATTTTTTATGTACCCTGACCCACTTGCTAATCAGGTTCTTGCTAACTTGCTATTGCGAGTGAGATCAAAACTATCCAACCAACTTGCTAATTGGACTTAATTTTTGATCGACCCGTTGTAATTGCTTCTTCTTGCTTTGACTGAGAATGATCGTTTCTTGCTAGACTGAATCGTGATGATTCAACGTGCTACTTTCTATTTTGAACTAAATGATCCGGAACTTGCTATTTGAACAAAGAATCGGTTTGACTTGCTAGAACCGATATGGGTTCGATTTCTTGCTATGTGCTTACTTTCCCAAGAAAAATTGATTTGTTTTTTTTTTCTTTTGAACACCAGTTCTACCCAGAATTATTATCTAGCCTTTTAATTTCCTTTTTCCTTTAAAAATACCACAGGTGTGTGTATTGTTTTGAATCAATTCAAAGCAAACAATATTTTATTAATTATCCCCATGTTCTTTACTATTCCTAAGGCAAGAATAAAACAGATTTCTTTCTTGTGGTTCGATTAAATCAAAAGAAAAAAAAACACTTACGAAATCGAACACCGTCGATTTGTTCTTGATTGATTCTGTTTCTCCGATTCAATTGGCAAACGTAGATAATCGTTTCTTGCTCATAATCTTGCACTGAGATTTTTCCTTACTGCTTCCTCTTGGATCGATTAACGTGGTGCTTTGATACCACTGTTGGTAATCAAACTTGCAAATCACGGGTTTTGAATATGAAGAATTGAGAATCAAAGAAAAATAAACTTGCTTGTATTGAATGAAAAGTGACGATTACAATTGACATACATGAACTCTATATATACTATACGAATAGATGCGATTGTAGAGACGCGTCTCTTCACGAACGGTTGCGATTCTTGAACTTTGTGGATGAGATTGATCTTGAAGTGGTGTGTCTCCTTGAAAAATCATGTCCCTTTGTCTGTAATGTAGGCGTCGATCTGAAGGGGTGCGTCCCTGGAGATGTCGCTCCGTTTAGATGTAGGTTACAATCTTCGAAAGTGTCGCATCTAGTCCTCGTACTTTCTAACTAATCTAATTACAGAACAACCCCTATACCTATATTTAGTTTAAAACATCAATAATTTGGACATAGTTTATCACTGAGTTAAGGAAGTGTTTAGAAGCCATTGATGATGGGAAGGGTTGGACACTTGAATCTGACCAACAAAAGTTATGTTTGACAAGCATTTGGTATATAGTTACTTAAATAAGTTTAACAAGCATTTTTTACAAGGATTACTTAATGGGGTTTCTTTGATTTGGAACAATGCTGAGCATAGAGATTGTACTAGGCGCATTTATGCAAATTGGCATACAAAGTTCAAGGGTGATGAGGGAAGTGAATGTTGATGAGGGTAATTGTGGAGATGAGGGAAGTGAATGTTGATGCAACTGAAACATTCATCATCAAAACCCGAAATGATTTTGCAGGGGCTTTGTTAAAACTAAAAGTAAGACTGATGTCATAGTCAACAACATGGTAGAGACTTTTAATGGGTATATAATTCAGTCTAGGTCTAATCAAATAATCAGCATGTTAAAGGATATAAGGGGAGTGGGGGTGGGAGCGTGATGGCTTCCCATCACTCGTTATTTTTTTAGCACACCGCCGCCACCATATCCACCACGCATGGATAAAATAACGCGTTGAACTAATCACGCGTGGAACTTGGCAAATTTGAACGTTGGGATCGGTTTAACACTATGTTTATTTGTTAAATAGTTTTGTCAAATACAAAAATTATATATCACCCATGTTTTAAAAGAAATAGTCTGACAAAAGTTGAATTCAGGGTTAGAGAGATAACAAGTTAATATTTGAGATATTACGAAACCTAGGGTAGTAACACCCCTTATATAATAGTTTCAAAAACAAAAGAAGTAGAAGAAATAGTTTTAATAACCATTTTATACATTACTTAAAAAAATCACACATAGTTAAAATTACTGGAATTTTCTAATAAAAGCAATTTTATAGGTTATACAGATTGAAGATACATTTTTTAGATGATTTTACTAATTTATCAATTAAATTTAAAATTGACTCAAATCAAAATCTCTAAAAAAACAAGGGTATTTAGACCATGTGTAGTGGTAATGCCCTTACCTTTGGACGTTTTTGCGTCATGTGTCAGCCCAGCAATAGGGCATTATGAGGCGTCTTCTAAAATGGGTGTAGTGGGGATGTTGACATTGTGGTGTAATAGAATTAAATTAAAAAAACCATAAAAATGTTATTGGACAAAAAAGGCATGGAAATTAACACAAGTGATTGGCCACTTCAAAAATGGATCCGGCGTTGAATATAGAACGCTCCTCCATTTTTTTTGCAAAAAAACGCCCACGGGGGCGGTTAGTCGGGCGTGGAGGGGCGTTTTCTTCCAAAAAAAAAAAAACGCCAAATTCATACGACTACGGGTGTTCTTAGAAAAGTTCACATCATTTATCAGTTACATATGAAAAGGGTAGCTGATAATTAATATAAAACTCGTCAGTCGTCATAAAACATCAAATCTCATAAAATTAATCATTTTTATTTCAGTAAAAACTAAATTAATATTTTGATAGTTTACGAAAACAACTTTTCATTTACTATTTTACATTGCATGTCCACGTAATTTAGTCCGTTACGATCGATCTACTTTCTCGGTCTATTTTCATTTGTAACCTCCTATATTTTAATATACATCCGTTTAAACCCTATAACATGAAAATTATGTCCACTAAAGAAGAATTTACCTCAAGTGATACAAGGATGTTAATCTATCGGGTTTGTGATGAAATTTAATATAGCTTCATACTCGATTATCAAACCGTAAGTTACTTAATTACTCGTTAACCGTTGAGTTTGTGTGTTTCATTAGTTTGTAATCGTTTCTGTTTTAATGAAATATTAATTCTGGATAAAAAAAATTGCAAGTATCAAGAATCCCCGTTTATAGTATTCGGTGTCTAAAAATCGGTCATCGATATTCACTTCACCCAAATTTAAACCTGATCTCATATATATCATTTGTATCACAAATATCAACTCCATATATTAAATACCCAAGTATAATTTTAACAATTTTAGTTTTTTACAACTTCGTATAATTCTCCTTATATTTTATAGGGATTTTCGCCTCTAATAATCACTACTAGACATTATTGGCTATTGGCAGTCACACATTTTTTTATTCCCCCTGACAGTTCCACCTTTCAACTATTTTCCTCTACCGGTCCACAGTTAAAAAAATTTAACGGAGTTAAGTTTTTTTTTTTCCGAATTACAAACTGACGTTTTAGGCTTTTGATTAGAAAGAGGATACGGGTCGAATGATGTAACATTTACCTTGAAATTGTGCTTTAAACGACGAAAACGGTGCTTCAATTCGCCAGTTTAAACTTCCAATTAACAAAAATCTAGTCGTTTGGAACATCGTTTCGAGGTAAGTTTTCCATCAATAGACTCGTATCCTCGTTCTGATCAAAAGCCCTAAAAACGTCAGTTTGTAATTCGGAAAAAAACTTAACTAAGGACTGGTGGAGGAAAAATAGTTGAAAAGTGAGACTGGCAGGAGAAATAAAAAAGGTGAGACTGACAATGGCCAACGTCTAGTAGGAATTATTAGAGGCCAATATCCTTATTTTCTAATGTTGTATAATATACTAATTTATTTGATTTCAGTGTGAATTAACAAGTATTATACGAACATCATGTAACGAAAACACAAGTCATCTAATATCATACTCATACGTGAATCTTTAAAATTCGTACAGTCAATATTTTACCCGATTCTAGTACACATTTGCTTCTTCTCATCGGATCAATATTTTACCTGATTCTAGTGCACATTTGCTTCTTCTCATCGGATCGATATTTTACCCGATTCTAGTACACATTTGCTTCTTCTCATCGGATCAATATTTTACCTGATTCTAGTGCACATTTGCTTCTTCTCATCGGATCGATATTTTACCCGATTCTAGTACACATTTGCTTCTTCTCATCGGATCAATATTTTACCTGATTCTAGTGCACATTTGCTTCTTCTCATCGGATCGATATTTTACCCGATTCTAGGACACATTTGCTTCTTCTCATCGGGTTCGAGTTCTTATCTCATAGTTGTAAAATATTTTCAACTTGTCTATAGTTGGAGGTCCTAAAAGTAAATAACTCCTACAAGTTAGGATTACAGTTATTGACCTACTCATTTCCCTCCATTTCAAGTAACTGCTCCCAAAATAACTTCCTCGTACATAAACTACTTCCACCCCAGGGTTATTTAAGTAATTTCACATGTTATTGTTTGCTAAACAACATCGTACGACAGTATCTATCTTCTTCAGGTAATCCTCCGAACTCTCACTGTCTTTGACTCTTCCTCTTCAAAGGTATCTTCTTGTTCTTTTCAATCATAATTCATTTATTCATTACACACTAATTATTATTATTATTATTATTATTATTCACTTTTAATTAGTTATTAATTCATTATTATTACTCTTAATTACTACTTAATTACTTTCAGTTGAGTTAACAATAACATTAACATTAACCTTAATTTTGTTTGTTAATTGCATGCAGTTTGTGAGTAAAGTTTTCATCATTTCAATGGCTCTCAGCTACTACACCAACTGGCCGGAAAATAACAATGCCGGCGCCGGAGCCGGAGCTGCCAACTCTTATCTTTTCCGGCCACCGATGCCGGCGCCGGAGATGTTTTCATTTCATGAGGAGTCAATGTTTTTCGATACCGGGATTAACCCGATATTCGACCAACCTTACGACAACTTTTTTCCGGCCACCGTCGCCGGCGCCGGCAATGTGTTCCATCCCTCGCCGGAGTTTCAAGATCCTTACTCCGGTTTACCATACTTGTCTACTTTTAATCAAGAGAATGGTTTTCCGGTGGAACTGCCGCCGGTGCCGGAGATCGGGACTTTTTCCGGTGGTGTTTGGTACGGTGGTGATGGTGGTGGTGGTGGTGTTGGGTTGCCGCCGTGGTATGGTGAGGTGGAAGTGAAGAAACCGAATGAAGGTGGCGGTGGAGGTGGAGGGAGCTTGTCGGCGCAGAGTATGGCGGCGAGGGTTCGCCGGAGGAGGATTAGCGAGAAGACGCAAGAGCTCGGGAAGCTCGTTCCCGGCGGCCACCGGATGAATACGGCGGAGATGTTTCAAGCTGCTTATAAGTACATTAAGTTTTTGCAGGCTCAAATTGGTGTTCTCAAACTCATGCCCTCAATTCCGGTAAGACACTTGAAAACTAGGTCGTTTCTGATTGTAATATTCGTTAGAAATGCGTAGGAAACTACCTTTAACGATAGCTTTCGGGAAAAAATGATTTTGTCGTAAAATGTGTCGTGGGAAACTTTTTCTGACAAAATTTTGTAGGAATTTCAGTCGCATATGATTTTATTGAAATTTTTCTAAAAAATTTCAAAGGAAATTTCGTCGTTTTTGTGTAACCCGAAATTTCCTTAAGAAATTTGCCCTTGTTTAATATGAATATTGCACAAAAGTAAAGATGTTAATCTTTGATAGGACCAAGTAAACTAGCTAGTGTAGTAGAAATGGCATAAAATGAATGTAAATTTACAATTTTATTGGATGTGGTACAACTAGTTATATTGGTATTGATATTGAAATTATGTATGTATGTAGGAAAGTGAAGAGGTTATGAGTAATGGAGAAATGCAAGCTTTGGTGACTTGTACATCAATGCAAGAGAAGTTGTACACGGCAGAAAAGTGCATTGGACCAAACACTATGCAGAAAGCTAGCAAATGAGATTATTAACTTGAGAGTTAAAACCAACAATTAACTGCTTTTTCCCTTGAAATTTTGCTAATTATGTTTCTAATATCTCTAATTACCTTTCTAATTTAGTAGATTGTTTAGGTAATTGTATGTGAGTTTAGGGTTAACTATGTCCCCAATTTTTGTGGGTATGTTGGATCTTAATCCTTTCCTTTTATCTTGTAATATGTTGTCTCATTTTCAAGAAAAGGAATTTATGTTCATTACTATTTCATGTTCACTTGTATCTCTAGTTATTTTCAAAGTGCGCTAGTTGGATCGAGAATCAACTACATAACTGCTCCGGTTAAGCTCAAGCTCGTATCCAACCAATTGAATGGCGTTGAAAATCTGTATAAAAAACTAAATATTAATTTATTTATGACTCCATTCTTTAAAAGCTAATTGAACATTGTACTGAAACTCGGTTCAATTAGCTAATTATGTTCTAAGTAATCATATGATGAACTCATGTGTTTCATAATAATCATATATTTATATACTTTGTAGTTTCTTGGTTTTGCCCATAAAACGTTTAAACTTTGTATAAACCTGCAAGGGTAAAAAATGTTACATGGAAAATAGTAAGGAAAAATTACAAGTTTTGTCCATTATCTTTAGGGTACTTTACAGGCGGTGTCCTTTTTTTCAAATGTTTACAGGCGGTGTCCTTTAGTAGGTATTTTGTTACAAGTTTTGTCCTTTCCACCAAACCTGGTTAAAAAACTCAGTTAATTTGTGGCACATGATAAGCACATGAGGGTAATTATGTCTTTTCCATATCCCTTTACACCTACCCCATTTATTATCCCTCATAAAACAATGTTTATATGAAGTGATTTTGTGAGTCTGATGTGGCTGGATGACCTTATGACCAGTTTTTACAGGAAATTAAGGGCAATACACCAACTTTATTACTTTTTCTTGTAACACAAAACTTTAATCAATTTAAAATATTAAGTTACAAAATATTAGAAACAATATCAAAAACCCCAAAATACACTCAGACTAAAGATTCAGACTATAAAAAACTTCGCAAGAACACAAATAAATAAATAAAAATATTAAAAACACAGAAAACATGTCACCACAATGGTACCAAATCGGATGCTCGATATCAAACAAAAATCAAATTAGAAATCTGATTCTAAGAAAATAAGGCTCAGATCTCTTTTACGATGGGAACAAGAGGATTAAACCGCCATGGCTGCAACAGAGGTTGCAAGCGCACTTGCCCTCCTTCAATTCTGCCCCGCCAAGCTGCGGAAAATCTCGAATCTTGGCCCAATTATGATTCGGATTACGTGAAATCATCACAGCCACGCAATTAGGGTTTTGGTTTCAGAGATGAGTAGTATTATAAGCAGCAATGGATCCAGTAACAAGTGTTGTTTCCATATATATGACCCGGATCACGTGAACTTTCTCTCTCTAAATACACACACACACATTTTCATAGAAAATCTAGAAAAAAAGAACACACTCATACATACATATGTATACATATACATATATAACAGAGAGTTGTTGAAGATGATTGAAATCACAGGCAGAGAGAGGCGTCAACCACCCCCTCAGAAACCCTTGTTCCCCCTTTCTGCCTCATTCTCCGAGTCATAGTAAAACATAAGAAGAAGAAGAGGAGATCCCCAGTTTTACTCTGCTAAAACATAGAATTGAATCCAGGAACACCTTCATCATTCTCTCGGTCAGAATATTACATCATTCCACCTGCAACTACATCGTTCTTCATCATAATCATTGTCAATCATCTTTAGGAACGAATTGGGGGTGAATGATGTGATCAAGAGAGTTTATGAGGGATAATAAATGGGGTAGGTGTAAAGGGATATGGAAAAGACATAATTACCCTCATGTGCTTATCATGTGCCACAAATTAACTGAGTTTTTTAACCAGGTTGGGTGGAAAGGACAAAACTTGTAACAAAATACCTACTAAAGGACACCGCCTGTCAACATTTGAAAAAAAGGACACCGCCTGTAAATACCCTAAAGATAAAGGACAAAACTTGTAATTTTTCCAAATAGTAAGGGGAAAAGTGTTATTCAGAAAACAATGAGGACGAAAAATAAAATTTATAAAAACTTTATGTGACTCGGTTCCGAACTCCAAGCTTTGCTCACAACACAACCCTTCGGTACAGGAATGTGTGATGTAAATATGTAATACGTGTTCTAGAAACTTTAGTTTCATTATATCATATGACATATTGTTTAGTAATGACGCTTTCACGTCTTTGGTTATTTTGCCTGAAATAGTTTTTAAAGCAGCCTTACTCACTGTGAGGAAACCCCTGATAGATCCACACAAGCGTGTTTTCCCCATGCCCATCCAAAGAACAAAATGTCGGATGGTTTGAGGGTAAATCTTCCTTCCAATGGGTCAGTTAAGAAATTGACCGGTGTCTCTTTCTTAGCAGAAGAATATTTCAATGGACATCACTAACCAAATCATGTCGATACTTGAAACCGGGGGCTCTCTACAATGCACTGCATGCTCCCCAAAGGAGCCCAAACATGCCTTATGACAAATCTGGCATATCTCATCAACAGGAAATAATGGAATTATGAGGCGATACTTAAGGATAGTACGGTACTCTACCACTACTCCACCCACTAGTAAAAAAACAGTTTTTTGGTGCTAGAATTTATGCTTTTTTGAGAGCTTTTTGAGAGAGCACCAATAAATATACCACCAAATAATGGGATTTATTGGTGCTACTCAATAAGAGCACCATTAAATCTCTAAACACACCACCAAAAAATCAATAATAGAATCAAATCAATCCATCATTAAATCTCTAAACACCACCAAAAAATCAATATAGAAACCAAATTAGTCCACCATTAAATCTCTAAACTCACCACCAAAAAATCAATGATAGAAACGTGTCAATATGCATTTACCACCATTTAATCCACTACTAAAATATCAAAAAAATTTGACACTGCTTTGATTAGTTCACTTGGGTTATCTTAATATTTTTAAAAAGTAAAATATAAAAAGTTATTGGCAATGGATTTTCTATTATGAATTGGTCCGTAAAAATATACATTATTTGAACAAAAAACTATACAAACAAAAAATGTATAAAATCTACAAGCATAATGAAATAAACTTACATGTTCATGGGAAGCTACAAAGAATGAGATACAAACTATAAAGCCATTTCCTAAAATAGCAATTTAAACACATACAATCAAACCAAATCAACATAGTGTATAATTGTACATCCTTGCCACTTCAAAGCATAAATAACGTTCATCACCGTAATAGTTTTCCGGCGGGTGTCTTCGGTGTATTTGATGGCATCACGCATAAAATCATCAAAAAAGTTCTTCAAAAATCTCATGTCTCTTCGTAGATAAGACCATTGATATGCTTTACGCCACATCGCTGGTTTCTTAATACTGTGGAAGCCGTTCCGGAAAACTTTCCGGTGATGCTTTGCTCCTCCTTAACATTTTTCTCTCTCTAAAAAATATTTTGATTGTGTGTGTCTGTATATATGTGGGTATAAAGGTTGTGTTTTTTGAGGCTTAATTTGATCCATGTGATGCCTAACAAAATGTTTTGATTGGTTCATTTTGTTGATGCTATTAACAACTTCACCCTAAAAAAAAATCAATTTAATGATGCTATTAACAACTTCACCCTCAGAAAATTAATTTAATGGTGCTACTAACAACTTCACCCTCAAAAAATCAATTTAATGGTGTTGTATAACTTCTAAGCATTTAATGGTGCTTTGTAATTTATTTTTTTGGTGGTGTGTTTATTTATTAGGGTGGTAATCTTGTTATTTGGTGCTTTGTATTCTAAAACACCACCAAAAATTGAATTTTACACCACCAAAAAAATGGTTTTATATAATATTTTTTATACTTTTATCATTACATTTTCTCTATTCTCTACTCACATGCACTTTCAAAAAATATAAATGAAATTAGATATTAATTTAAGTAACGAATAACAAAAATTACATTTACAATTCCCAAACCTATAAATATTCATAAATCCCTTAAATATTTCATTGTATACAACATAAGTTATTGACTCATATTACATGGGTTCTGTCATTGGATTAAATAGATTATGAGTTCGTTTCATTTCCACATAAGATTAAACCAATTCCATTTTCTTCCAACCGTATCGGCCTAACCATTCTTGAGGAGATCTTATAACCTTGCATCTGAAGTTCGATTTATTTTCCCCCTTAAAACATACAAACAAAAAATATAAATCAACAAACATCCATAAAGATTGATCATTAATAACGACTACACGATCTTCTTGTCATTGATCCCCAAGTTGCATTGTGAGCTTGAACATACACTTAGATCAACAAACCTGTTGGTGCACTTGTGTCTGTACTTTGTCTGTATTTTGTCTTGTTACTGAACGATGTCTTATGTTAGTCCTGTAAGTTTGACCAAGTCAACCATCCTCCTGGTTTGACTTGGCCAAACAGTCAACATTATGTTTGTAAGATATTGGGTCGAAGGATGTGCCATCGAAGGATTGCCTATATCCTTCGATGACCTGCTCGAAAGATGTCATTCGATAGATGGACCACGAAAGATCCCATCTTTCGTGGTACTTATGGATCGTTCGAGCTGTTTCTGGTCGATAGATGATCCTTCGATCATCCTAGCTGATCCTTCGACCAGATCATGCTTGTTTGGGTATAAATACCCGTGTGTTGTGTTCACTTCCAGAGTTAGACACTTAGACAGATCAGGAACACACACACACTAGAGAGAGTTTGCAGAACTGATTTGTAAACCTTGTGCTTGTAACGGACCTTTCATACGCATTAATACAAGTGGTGTTAATCGTTGAGTCTTGTGTGTTGTTTATTTACGTGTTCTATCTCGGTTTGCTATCTCGGTTGGATTCCGCACAACCGGGTTGGTTTGTACACAAGGATTAGGCGACTAGATCCTCCCCTAGCCGGACCTACAAAACCTAAACATAATTCAAACAAAATCTTAAATGATAAGAGAAAATGTGAAGAAAAATTCATATTCAAAATCAAATTTCTTACATTTGTCGATCATCTCATTCATTGTATGTGTGGTGTCCATCATAGATAAAGCCATGCTCAACTCTACACCAATACTCAAATTGGTTTATGAATCAAGTACCGGTATTAAACATATATAGATAGCGATTAAAAGCAAAACAAATAATATGTTATTGAAGGATGTCCGAGGCATAATTTTACTTTTATTTTATGAACCCGGTTCATATATGTATGTGTTTATTTGTTACAAAGATTAGTCAAAACACTTTTGACAATTAAGAGTACATGTATATATATGTTGTTTAAAATAAACTTTAACTAGTTAAAATTATATATACATTTTTAAGCAACAGAAGCGTATGTAGCAAAATAACATGAATACTTTTATACCAAGGAACACCCGTAATGGAACAAGATCACCAACATGAAAACACGAAATAGAACATCAACCATAGGGGGTTTAGATATACCTTCGGTTAGTGAATAACCGGTTGAGACACCGAGGTTCAACGAACAAGTGCTAGTTACACGAACGAGAGAAACGCGAGTGTGAGCCGGGTCTCGGCTGTGGTGGCCGGCGGTGCAAGCGGTGACGACCGGCAGAAAAACGGCGGCAACAGGGTGGGCCGACGAGGCATCGGTGGCGGCGGCGGACTACCCGAGGCGGTTGGGGTCGGTTGTGGTTATGGGTGTTATGAGAGTTTTGTTTAAAATTCTTGCAACCTCTCAAGTCCAAGACCAACCTTCATATAAATAGTGGATGGGGATATATGCATGTTTGCCAAGTGGCGAACATGCATAGTGCATGCGATGCTATTGGCCAAGTCCTAGGTGCGCGGCAAGTGGCGATGCAAGAGTGCATGCGCGACAAGTGGCGTAGAGGAGTTTTCTTGCCTCACCCAGTCCATGTACCCGTCTCTTAGTTTAATACCCTCGTTTCATTCGTAATTACCAGTTAAATTAGTTAAGTGGATTTTAGTTCGTTGCCCAAGGTGTAACTCTTACGGGTCAAGACCCGGTCGGCAGCGTTGACTTATCGAACCGGACATAAATATCCAACAACTCCTACTTGGACGGTCTATGATAAGATCTCAACGTAGACAGCCAGGGGTGCTCTTGCTACACATAGCTGCCCCCAACAGGTCATGACACTTTAAAGTTACTAACCAAGGTATCTTCCCTTTAGCAACGGCTTGCTAGTTGAAGACAATAGACTTATGGCAATCGTTGTCATCTATCCTTTCTGTAAAAGAAATCAATTGAACAATGAGACATGGATCAGATTCAATCTCGTATGGCGTTCAATCATTATCGTTCTCGTTCAAAGAATCAAAGTGGTCCAATCAAACACACAGTAAGTTTGGGTAAGGCCTTACACTTCATCAGTTTGAATCAACGAGGGTGCCCAGATGTCTAACTGTTACTTATAATGTAAGAGTACAGAATCCCATCTTGACTACATACAACTCCCACTGAACTTCAGAACCACTCCCAACCAATGCCTTTATGACTGGCAGTTACGCGACAGCGTTTGACACTGATCAAAGAATAGCCCTTAGTAAACGAAAGTTCTAGTATGTATCTCAGGTCAGAGGATACTAAATGAGTATGCCTAAATCTGTGACAACTGGCACAAACCGGTAATTTCCGTACACTATAATTGTTGCTTAATGACTGCAATTATGAGTTTAATTGTCAGCAATGTCTAAACACATGATTAAACAAGTGAATTCATGCATGTTGTATACTACAAAATATTGCGTTATGCATAAACAAGAGCGTTGCGTCAGAATAATAGTAAACTCACCGGTAAGACACACTGTGTCAACAGAACTGCAGAAAGCAGTCAGACATTAGAATTGAGGCCTAGGTGTAGGTCCGACAACAAAAATGCATTAAAACCCAAGAGTACATACAAGGGTTAATATATATGCAATACGAAAGCAAAAATAAGCACTAAAAAGCACCCGAAACGCACTTTAAGTGCAGAAATTATACAATTCAGCAATAATTCAGCATTTAGGCATATAAATATTATGCAGAAATGTCGTTTTATTATCCAGAATATTTCCCTAAGTGTTGGGAATTAAAAGGGATACAGAAAGATACTTAAAGGGGTACTAAAAAGTGTAATTTAGCACTTTAACGAACCGGTGTCTAACCGAACAACCGGATGTTACCCGGAACACTAAAAATAATGCTAAAAGCATTGTTTTTATTTTTCTAAGCTAGTTAGGGTCCCCAAATACCCTAACCCCCGTTATAAATTACAACACTCTAATTAATTTAATCACCTAACTAGTCCCACTAGCACTTAAATATCAAGTTCAAAACCAACCCATAACACCCCCATCCTAACTGATCGACCCCCATGTGGGGGACACCACCTTACAATTTTAATTTTATTATTAGTGTGTGTCTCTTATCTAAGGGACATAGCATCCAATGGATATTTAGGAAGCATGGGCTATAAGAATGTATGTGAGGTTCATGTACATCAACCACTTAAAAAAAAAAAAAAGGAAATTGATCTCTCTCTTGGCTTGGTCACGGCCGAGAGCACACCAACACCTATATCACTTTCAAAATATGATCTTGCAATTCCACTTATACACAAGGGTGTAAGGTCACACATAAGGAGGTTCGGTGCTTACGGAATCGCAAGGACCTCTCTACGACGCTATTAACCGTCTACTTTTCGTCTAGTTTCTTCCCTAGCCTCGAGCTAGTAGTAAGTGACTCTAAACACCCTATTGATCTTGTTTAAAGTGGTTAATAAGAAATTTAACGGGCAAAAATCATGAACACTAGAGACCAAAACTAAAAGTCTACTAAAAATAATAAACATGGTGGTTAATGAGTAAATATTAGTGTAAAAATTATGGAACTTGTTTTGTTATGTTTATTTATTATTGTTGGATGCTAGTAGGGGAACGGATCGTCATCTAACCACGCTAGGTCATGTACTTGGAACATGAACTAGCCTTATGTTAAGTCGTAAAATTATTAGATGACGAACCCTTTCAAACATAAACATGAACTTGTGTAAAAACGATTTTTCTTATAAAATGGAGTTCTAAACTAGTAGATCTAAAGATCTACAAGTGGTTTTTCGGAAGAACCAAGCAAAAATATTAGTGTTGTTAAAACCCGGATCTTATCCGAACTAAAAGCGTTTTTAGTAAATAAACAAGTGTGTGGACACTTGTGTCACAAGAAACATTTAACAAAGAAATATTTTTGCGAATCTCGACTAGAAGTTGTGAGACTTCATATTCTTTAAAAATAAAGTTTTTAAGAAACTAAAATTATTTTTAAAGATAACGAGACTTACTAAATGTGCTAGTAAGTTACTACACATTTTTGTAAATATTCAAGTTCATGAAATGGAGAAATTAGTGATTATTGTTGACGATTATTGTGTTAATGATTGATGACGATTTAAAAGAAAATAAACACATGTTTTGAAAACATGGGAAACCTCCATTTTTAGGGGAAACTCTGTCAAAAAATTTTTTATAAATTTTGACACTTAGAAAAATATGAGTTTTGAGAAACTTATCCCCTAAAAATATACCTCAAAACATTAACAAGGTTTCCCTAACTTTTGATGATAAGAAATGGTGATTTCTTCAGGAATAAAAACGGATATAAGTATGTATATTTTTGAGGGAAAAATATATATTATTTTGTCACCAACTTTTGTGCTAAGTGTATACAGTATGTGTTATACGTGCTAGTGTATTAAGACTTAAAAATACACTAATTACTCATGAGGAGTAGAAATATAAAAATACACATACAACATACAAGATACATAATTCGGGTGCAAAGTGCAAAACACAAAAGACTTATATTTATTTTTGAAGAAAATAATATAAGTAAAATACGTAGTTAAAAATATGGAATATTTTTAACACAAGAATATATACACAAAAGAGAGTGACTGTACTTGTGCGACACAAGTCTAGTGACTAACGTTAAGAAAACGCGTATAGGTTACGACGTTAATTAAGCAAATCCGGTGGAGTTTACGACGCTAGGAACGCAAAGTTGTGAGTTCATGCTCCCCCTTTTCTCTTTAACTGTTTTCAGTTTTTATAACTTCGGGGGTGAAATACATGTACAAAAGTACAATATTTATAAATGGTATGATATAAATACAAGAAGTACACTTGGTGAGAACGAGAACCAAGTGTGACGAAATATAAAATACAAGAAGTACACTTGGTGAGAACGAGAACCAAGTATAAGAGTATGAAAAGCGCATTTGGTGAGACAAGAACCAAGTATAAGGCGCAATGAGAAATGATAACAAGAAACGCGCTTGGTGAGAACGAGAACCAAGTAGGAGGCGTTATGAGAAATAGTGTCACGAATAGGGTTCAGAAGCACCATTAATCAACGTATACATTCAGACCGCAGAACAAAAGGTTAGATCTAACAGGTGCCTGGCAGCCTCACACTCGGTCGGGGCGAGAATCGAGTGGTGCTTTTGTGTCTCAGAATATACCAATTAAATGCCTTAGGTTTGGTAGCTTCCTATGACGTGTCACATGTTAATGGCTTTGCAACCCATTAACAATCTGATAAGTACAGAAATACTGTATTTACATAAAATTCATACCATACAAGAATTGATAAATAACTTGAAGTACGTGGGGTACTCAAGAGAATTGATATATAACTTGAAGTACGTGGGGTACTCAAGAAGATTGATAAATAACTTGAAGTACGTGGGGTACTCAAGAAGAAATTGAATTATACATAAGTACGTGATGTACACAAGAAACTGGATTTATGAAAACTTGATTCACTCACAAACTATGTTTTCATACAAAGTATACAAACATGAAATACAAAACTGCATGAATTCACACCAACATTATGTTGACGTTTTTCCAAAAACTCACATGTATTTCAGGTAACTAGGATGGATGTGCGCGTGGTCTAGCTTATGCTCGTGGATGTCGCTTGTGTTTAATTTTGAATAAAGTTGTAAACTTTTAAGACAATGTTTTATGCGACTTAGCGATGTAAACGCTAACGTATGTTTTCAAATTATGGTATTTGAATGTTATTTTACGAGCATGTAGCATGTTTACTCTTCGTATGCAATGAGAACCTTTCATGATCACACCTCGTGCTTCCGCCGCAGAAAGGGGTGTGACAGATTGGTATCAGTGCTGCGATTGTAGTGAACCAGGATTCATTCTCGAGTCTAGTCTACAATCTCTAGGATCCATTCACGAAAACAATTTTCAAAGAGTTTTCATTGCATAAAACGTCCCGCGACATCCACTACCTGAAACTGTCTACATGAGTCTAGAAAAGACACTACAAGACTTAGAGTGCACTAGAGTAGCACTTGTCATTGACTAGAAATTACTTGCAATTATGTGTGATAATTAGCAGGTACTAGAAGTAGAATGTCACGAGTATACGTGACTTTACCTGAAAGCAATGGCCTACCTGAAGGAAGAAATACGAGGATGAAACAAACTGTGCGGACTGTGCAAGGAGTTACGTAATTATGGATGCATACATAATTATGGAATTCAGTGCACAGAAACCACAGCAAGTCTTGTCACGTATAGATTCCCTCAGTGCAAGCCTACTAAGTACTCTGCTAGAGTAATAATTGTTTGATGTCACTTATGTGGTGTATATACCTGTGAATATATATGATACTACTGTCTAGTGTGACGATATCAAACAAATGATTAACCCTGTTGTGTTATGTTCTGTCAGAACATGGCACCCAGGAAAACTGTGAATGCTCGCAATAACGATCAACCTCCGCCTCCCCCACTGCCAAGGACTGCTGAAGAGCTGAACGCTTTGCTAGAGGAAAGGATCTCCGCTGCTATCGCCCAGTACGAGGCGAACCGAACTCAAGACAGTGGAGGACCAAGCAATGCTAGGCGTAATGGGAATGGAGATTCGTCTGGAGGCAATGCAGCTCAAGGTAACCTTGAGAC
Organism: Helianthus tuberosus; assembly: GCA_030545235.1. Lineage (NCBI taxonomy): Eukaryota > Viridiplantae > Streptophyta > Magnoliopsida > Asterales > Asteraceae > Helianthus > Helianthus tuberosus. The sequence continues at coordinate 190,202,603 of CM060357.1, read as the reverse complement.
ACTGTACTAAGCATGAGGAAATTTATGAACGGTCTTTGTTTCATTATTTCTTCGATTGCTCACACGTGAATTGGTTGAATCAATTCCAGACTGCACTTTCAAGCAGTTCCTCGACTGCAAGCCGATGAACTATGACGGCACAGGAGGTGCAGTAGCATTTGTGCGCTGGACGGAGAAGACTGAAGCTACTTTCCGCATGAGCAAGTGTACCGCGGATCAACAAGTCACTTTTGCTACTGGGTTATTTGTCGATGAAGCTCTGACTTGGTGGAACCTGCAAGCCCAAACCTTGGGTGACGATGCTGCTTATGGCCTAACTTGGGAAGAACTGAAGGAAAGGATGAGAGAGAAGTACTGCTCTCGTGCAGAACTCCAAAGGCTGGAGACGGAGTTCTGGCACCTGACCATGGAAGGTGCTGACATAAATGGTTACACTCGAAGGTTCCACGATCTGTCTAGAGTACTACCCTACATGGTGACTCCCGAATTCAAGCGTGTGGAACGCTACATTTGGGGACTGGCCTCAGAGTTTCGTGGCATGGTGACGTCGGCCAAACCACAAACAATCACCGAGGCTGTAACTCTGGCTGTCAACCTGACTGAAGATTGTGTCCGTATGAAGAAGCTCTCACTGAACCCAACAGAAAATGCCGAGACGCATGCTGAGTCGTCTGGCAACAAGAAAAGGAAACATGCCAACTTGAATCAAGCAACTCGCAACAACAAGGGTTTCAGCAAGAAGCGTGACACTAATCCGCCTCAGGAGGCGAATACCCATGCAACCAAAGCATACCAAGGCTCCATGCCTAGATGCCAAAAATGTAAGTATCATCATGATGGAGCTTGTCGCATTCCAAGGTGCGACAAATGTGGTAAATTGGGTCATCAAACAGAAGACTGTTGGGGAAAAGGAAAGAACCGAAATGGGAACGGTGCTGGTAACAAGAATGGCAATGGGAAAGGGCAGAACCAAGGATGCTTCAAGTGTGGAAGCAATGATCATTTCATGAAAAACTGCCCAGAGAGAAACAACGCTCCGGCTCGAGCATTTGTGATTGGAGCAAGAGACGCACGCGAGGACCCTAACGTGGTCACCGGTACGTTTCTCGTTAACAATCACTTCGCATCCATATTATTTGACACTGGCGCCGATTATAGCTTCATGTCTGTGGAATTTAAACGCATACTCGGAATAGAATCTAGTAGATTAGAAATTCCTTATTCCATAGAACTAGCCAATGGTAAACTCGTTGAATCAAGCGAAGTTGTTAGAGGCTGCACACTGGAACTTGGCGAACGAAATTTTAGCATCGACCTCTTACCTATTCAATTGGGTAGCTTCGATGTAGTAGTCGGAATGGACTGGTTGTCCAAGAACAAAGCTGAAGTTATTTGTCATGAGAAAATCATTCGCATCCCTTTAGCGAATGGTGAAACTCTAATTGTACATGGGGAAAAACGAGACGCGCCTCTTCGAATCATCAGTTGCATGAAGGCACAGAAGTGCTTGAGGAAAGGATGTGTCGCTTTCCTAGCACACGTTATAGACAAGAAGGCTGTGGAGCCAAAACTCGAAGACATTCCTGTGGTGAAGGAATTTCCTGATGTGTTCCCTGAAGACCTGCCAGGACTACCTCCGCAACGACAAGTCGAATTCCGTATAGACTTGGTTCCAGGAGCTGCTCCTGTAGCCAAGGCACCCTATCGACTTGCGCCATCCGAGATGCAAGAGTTATCTACACAACTCCAGGAGTTGTTGGATAAGGGATTCATAAGGCCAAGCTTCTCACCCTGGGGAGCTCCAGTATTATTCGTGAAGAAGAAGGATGGAACACTGCGGATGTGTATCGATTACAGGGAACTGAACAAGCTCACAATCAAGAATCGGTATCCGCTATCAAGGATTGATGACTTATTTGATCAATTGCAAGGATCAAGCTACTATTCCAAGATCGACCTTCGATCTGGATACCATCAGCTGAGAATCCAAGATGAAAGCATGCCAAAGACTGCATTCAGAACGCGATATGGGCACTACGAATTTCTTGTGATGCCGTTTGGATTGACGAACGCGCCAGCGGTCTTTATGGACCTAATGAACCGCGTATGCAAACCATATCTCGATAAATTCGTGATTGTATTTATCGACGATATCCTGATCTACTCGCGAACGAAAGAAGAACATGAGCAACATCTCAGAACCATCTTGGAAATACTGAAGACAGAGAAACTTTATGCAAAGTTCTCGAAATGCGAATTCTGGATTCGCGAAGTACAATTTCTTGGTCACGTGGTGAATGAGAAGGGCATTCATGTAGACCCGTCCAAGATTGAAGCAATAAAGAATTGGGAAGCTCCCAAGACCCCAACTGAAGTTCGTCAATTTTTGGGCTTAGCGGGCTACTATCGGCGATTCATTGAGAATTTCTCGAAGATAGCTCAACCGCTAACGACCCTGACTCAGAAAGACAAGAAGTACGACTGGGGTCACAAACAAGAAGAAGCCTTCCAGTTACTTAAGAGCAAGCTATGCGACGCACCGATACTATCATTACCCGAAGGCACTGAAGACTTCGTGGTATACTGCGACGCCTCACGACAAGGCTTGGGTTGCGTGCTCATGCAACGCCAAAAAGTCATCGCTTATGCTTCAAGACAACTGAAGGTTCACGAGAGAAATTATACCACTCACGACCTGGAGCTGGGTGCAGTGGTATTCGCCTTGAAGATTTGGCGACATTATTTATATGGTACTCGATGTACAATCTTCACAGATCACAAAAGCTTACAACACATATTTGATCAGAAGGAATTAAATATGCGCCAGCGACGTTGGGTCGAGCTGCTGAATGATTATGACTGTGAGATTAAGTACCATCCTGGAAAGGCAAACGTTGTAGCAGACGCGTTGAGCCGAAAAGAAAGGGTTAAGACCCTAAGGGTTCGAGCATTGGAAATGACGATTCGAACGAACCTCACTGCACGCATTCGGGATGCGCAACAAGAAGCTCTTAAAGAAGAGAACCGTAAAGCTGAATACCTCCGGGGTGCATTGAAATACATGGTGCCAAACGAAGAGGGAGCCTTATACTTTAAGAAGCGTATTTGGGTTCCACTCTATGGTGGCATACGAGAAGTCATCCTTAATGAAGCCCACAAATCGAGATATTCGATCCATCCAGGATCGGACAAAATGTATCAAGACTTGAAAGAATACTATTGGTGGCCGAGACTCAAAAGCGACGTTGCTGTCTATGTTGGAAAATGCCTAACCTGTGCTAAGGTTAAGGCGGAATATCAGAAACCGTCCGGCCTACTACAACAACCAGAGATTCCCGTATGGAAGTGGGAACAAATCTCGATGGACTTCATAACGAAATTACCCAGGACCCCGAGAGGGCACGATATGATATGGGTAATCGTTGATCGATTGACGAAGTCTGCGCATTTCCTACCAATCCGAGAGAAGGATAGCACTGGAAAGCTTGCAGAGATATACTTAAGAGAAATTGTGGCACGTCATGGAGTTCCAATCTCAATCATTTCAGACAGAGATGGACGCTTTGTCTCAAGAATCTGGCAATCATTTCAGGAAGCCTTTGGATCTCAGTTAGATCTGAGCACGGCATTCCACCCGCAAACAGACGGCCAGAGCGAACGGACAATACAAACGTTAGAAGATATGCTTCGCGCATGTGTCATGGACCTAGGCGGCAGCTGGGATACTCATCTACCTCTAGTTGAGTTTTCCTACAATAACAGTTATCATACAAGCATAAAAGCCGCGCCGTTCGAAGCTCTGTATGGCCGCAAATGCCGATCGCCCTTATGTTGGGCAGACGCTGGAGATAAACGTATGGTTGGTCCTGAACTTGTACAAGAGACAACCGATAAGATTGCACAGATCCGAGAGCGCATTAAGGCGGCTCGAGAGCGACAAAAGAGCTACGCGGATCCAAATAGAAAATCGGTAGATTTCAAGGTGGGAGACAAAGTGTTGTTAAAAGTCTCACCATGGAAGGGCGTAGTCAGATTTGGAAAGCGTGGAAAGTTGAATCCACGATACATCGGACCATTCAGAATTTTGAGAAGAATTGGTACCGTGGCATACAAGTTGGAGTTACCGGCAGAACTTAATGGAGTACATGATACGTTTCATGTATCCAACCTGAAGAAGAGTCCAACGCAAGAAAACGTGACCATCCCGTTGGATGAAGTGCATATTGATGAAGCCCTCCGATTTACAGAAAAACCCGTTGAGGTTACTGACTGGAAAGTCAACAAGACCAGGAGGAGCAGTGTGAAACTTGTTAAAGTACGTTGGAGCTCTAAGCACGGACCCGAGTACACATGGGAACGTGAAGACCAGTTCAAGAAAAAGTATCCCCACCTATTCAAAAAGACTCCAGCGAGAGTTAGTTCAGTCTGAATTTCGGGACGAAATTCTTTTAACGGGGGGAGACTGTGACAACTGGCACAAACCGGTAATTTCCGTACACTATAATTGTTGCTTAATGACTGCAATTATGAGTTTAATTGTCAGCAATGTCTAAACACATGATTAAACAAGTGAATTCATGCATGTTGTATACTACAAAATATTGCGTTATGCATAAACAAGAGCGTTGCGTCAGAATAATAGTAAACTCACCGGTAAGACACACTGTGTCAACAGAACTGCAGAAAGCAGTCAGACATTAGAATTGAGGCCTAGGTGTAGGTCCGACAACAAAAATGCATTAAAACCCAAGAGTACATACAAGGGTTAATATATATGCAATACGAAAGCAAAAATAAGCACTAAAAAGCACCCGAAACGCACTTTAAGTGCAGAAATTATACAATTCAGCAATAATTCAGCATTTAGGCATATAAATATTATGCAGAAATGTCGTTTTATTATCCAGAATATTTCCCTAAGTGTTGGGAATTAAAAGGGATACAGAAAGATACTTAAAGGGGTACTAAAAAGTGTAATTTAGCACTTTAACGAACCGGTGTCTAACCGAACAACCGGATGTTACCCGGAACACTAAAAATAATGCTAAAAGCATTGTTTTTATTTTTCTAAGCTAGTTAGGGTCCCCAAATACCCTAACCCCCGTTATAAATTACAACACTCTAATTAATTTAATCACCTAACTAGTCCCACTAGCACTTAAATATCAAGTTCAAAACCAACCCATAACACCCCCATCCTAACTGATCGACCCCCATGTGGGGGACACCACCTTACAATTTTAATTTTATTATTAGTGTGTGTCTCTTATCTAAGGGACATAGCATCCAATGGATATTTAGGAAGCATGGGCTATAAGAATGTATGTGAGGTTCATGTACATCAACCACTTAAAAAAAAAAAAAAGGAAATTGATCTCTCTCTTGGCTTGGTCACGGCCGAGAGCACACCAACACCTATATCACTTTCAAAATATGATCTTGCAATTCCACTTATACACAAGGGTGTAAGGTCACACATAAGGAGGTTCGGTGCTTACGGAATCGCAAGGACCTCTCTACGACGCTATTAACCGCCTACTTTTCGTCTAGTTTCTTCCCTAGCCTCGAGCTAGTAGTAAGTGACTCTAAACACCCTATTGATCTTGTTTAAAGTGGTTAATAAGAAATTTAACAGGCAAAAATCATGAACACTAGAGACCAAAACTAAAAGTCTACTAAAAATAATAAACATGGTGGTTAATGAGTAAATATTAGTGTAAAAATTATGGAACTTGTTTTGTTTTGTTATGTTTATTTATTATTGTTGGATGCTAGTAGGGGAACGGATCGTCATCTAACCACGCTAGGTCATGTACTTGGAACATGAACTAGCCTTATGTTAAGTCGTAAAATTATTAGATGACGAACCCTTTCAAACATAAACATGAACTTGTGTAAAAACGATTTTTCTTATAAAATGGAGTTCTAAACTAGTAGATCTAAAGATCTACAAGTGGTTTTTCGGAAGAACCAAGCAAAAATATTAGTGTTGTTAAAACCCGGATCTTATCCGAACTAAAAGCGTTTTTAGTAAATAAACAAGTGTGTGGACACTTGTGTCACAAGAAACATTTAACAAAGAAATATTTTTGCGAATCTCGACTAGAAGTTGTGAGACTTCATATTCTTTAAAAATAAAGTTTTTAAGAAACTAAAATTATTTTTAAAGATAACGAGACTTACTAAATGTGCTAGTAAGTTACTACACATTTTTGTAAATATTCAAGTTCATGAAATGGAGAAATTAGTGATTATTGTTGACGATTATTGTGTTAATGATTGATGACGATTTAAAAGAAAATAAACACATGTTTTGAAAACATGGGAAACCTCCATTTTTAGGGGAAACTCTGTCAAAAAATTTTTTATAAATTTTGACACTTAGAAAAATATGAGTTTTGAGAAACTTATCCCCTAAAAATATACCTCAAAACATTAACAAGGTTTCCCTAACTTTTGATGATAAGAAATGGTGATTTCTTCAGGAATAAAAACGGATATAAGTATGTATATTTTTGAGGGAAAAATATATATTATTTTGTCACCAACTTTTGTGCTAAGTGTATACAGTATGTGTTATACGTGCTAGTGTATTAAGACTTAAAAATACACTAATTACTCATGAGGAGTAGAAATATAAAAATACACATACAACATACAAGATACATAATTCGGGTGCAAAGTGCAAAACACAAAAGACTTATATTTATTTTTGAAGAAAATAATATAAGTAAAATACGTAGTTAAAAATATGGAATATTTTTAACACAAGAATATATACACAAAAGAGAGTGACTGTACTTGTGCGACACAAGTCTAGTGACTAACGTTAAGAAAACGCGTATAGGTTACGACGTTAATTAAGCAAATCCGGTGGAGTTTACGACGCTAGGAACGCAAAGTTGTGAGTTCATGCTCCCCCTTTTCTCTTTAACTGTTTTCAGTTTTTATAACTTCGGGGGTGAAATACATGTACAAAAGTACAATATTTATAAATGGTATGATATAAATACAAGAAGTACACTTGGTGAGAACGAGAACCAAGTGTGACGAAATATAAAATACAAGAAGTACACTTGGTGAGAACGAGAACCAAGTATAAGAGTATGAAAAGCGCATTTGGTGAGACAAGAACCAAGTATAAGGCGCAATGAGAAATGATAACAAGAAACGCGCTTGGTGAGAACGAGAACCAAGTAGGAGGCGTTATGAGAAATAGTGTCACGAATAGGGTTCAGAAGCACCATTAATCAACGTATACATTCAGACCGCAGAACAAAAGGTTAGATCTAACAGGTGCCTGGCAGCCTCACACTCGGTCGGGGCGAGAATCGAGTGGTGCTTTTGTGTCTCAGAATATACCAATTAAATGCCTTAGGTTTGGTAGCTTCCTATGACGTGTCACATGTTAATGGCTTTGCAACCCATTAACAATCTGATAAGTACAGAAATACTGTATTTACATAAAATTCATACCATACAAGAATTGATAAATAACTTGAAGTACGTGGGGTACTCAAGAGAATTGATATATAACTTGAAGTACGTGGGGTACTCAAGAAGATTGATAAATAACTTGAAGTACGTGGGGTACTCAAGAAGAAATTGAATTATACATAAGTACGTGATGTACACAAGAAACTGGATTTATGAAAACTTGATTCACTCACAAACTATGTTTTCATACAAAGTATACAAACATGAAATACAAAACTGCATGAATTCACACCAACATTATGTTGACGTTTTTCCAAAAACTCACATGTATTTCAGGTAACTAGGATGGATGTGCGCGTGGTCTAGCTTATGCTCGTGGATGTCGCTTGTGTTTAATTTTGAATAAAGTTGTAAACTTTTAAGACAATGTTTTATGCGACTTAGCGATGTAAACGCTAACGTATGTTTTCAAATTATGGTATTTGAATGTTATTTTACGAGCATGTAGCATGTTTACTCTTCGTATGCAATGAGAACCTTTCATGATCACACCTCGTGCTTCCGCCACAGAAAGGGGTGTGACAAAATCAAAACATCTTATGACTAAGATCCATTAAGATGATTTGATGCGAGTTACATCCAGCGCCATTCACAATGTGGCCTGTGATTTTGAAAGTCAACCACTTGAGTCCAAAATCAGAATAGTCTTAATTCAGAGTTGTTCCCATGAGTCTAACCGACTACGGATAATTTAGAATACAAGATTCATGGATTAAACGTATCAAAATCGAACACAGTTGTAAGATCCAAACTTTGCATTTAGCCAGTAAATCAAAGGTGAATTCAAAAGGTACAACTGTTTGAATGTTCGTACATCCAAATACTAAATCCAAACAAATGGTTATCCAATCTAAGACCGATAGCATTCCCATGCTTGTCCTGAGACATCGGGCTAGTGAACGGGTCTGCTAAGTTTTGATCTGTGTCTATTTTGCTTATTAAGATGTCTCCTCGTTCCAGTATTTCCCGTATATAGTGGAACTTTCTTAGAATGTGCTTAACCCTGTGATGTAGGCTCCTTGGTTTGAGCAATGGTTCCTGTGTTATCACAGAACACCTAGATTGGTTTCTGAATACTTGAAACCACATCGAGGTCGTTGATGAACTACTTCATCTAAGCAGATTCTTTCGCAGCATCTGATGCAGCTATTCATTCAGATTCGATGGCTGAATCCACCACTACACTCTGTTTGGAGTTTTTCCAATAGATAGCTCCTGCATTGAGAGTGAATACGAATCCTAATTGTGAGCGAGAATCATCTTGGTCACCTTGGAAGCCAGCATCAGTGTAACACCTTACAGTGAGCTCCTCTTCCACTCCTCCAAACACCAAGAACATATCTTTGGTTCTTCTCAAGTACCCCAGAATGTTCTTTACTGCAGTCCAATGGGCAATGCCAGGACTATGCTGAAAACAACTGGTCATGCTTAAAGCATACGAGATGTTAAGTCTAGTACATAGCATACATGATTGAACCAATCGCTGAAGCATATGGAACTACTTCCATTTTCTTAATTTCAATGTCCATTGAAGGAGATTATGATTTATTCAACACGGTTCCTTTAGTCATAGGAACATCTCCTTTCTTGGAGTTTTCCATCTTGAAGCGTGTCATCGTTTTGTCTATGTACGTTCTTTGACTTAGCCCTAGAAGCCGCTTAGATCTATCCCTATAGATCTTCATTCCTAGAATGTAAGCAGCTTCTCCAAGATCTTTCATTGTGAAGCAAGATCCCAAATACTGTTTAACTTTGTTAAGCATAGGGATGTTATTTCCAATGATTAGTATATCATCCACATACAGGATGAGGAATGATATGGTGCTCCCACTAACCTTTCTGTAAACGCAAGGCTCATCTTCATTCTTGACAAAACCGAACTCTTTTATCTTCTGGTCAAAATGAAGATTCCAGCTACGAGATGCTTGCTTGAGTCCATAAATGGACTTATTGGGTTTGCACACCTTAGTTGGATATTTAGGATCGACGAAACCTTCAGGCCGAACCATATAGACATCTTTAGAGAGATGTCTATTAAGAAAGGCGGTTTTGACATCCATTTGCCATATTTCGTAATCACAGTATGCAATTATGGAAAGCAATATCTTGATTGATTAATCATAGCAACAGGCGATAGGGTCTCATCATAGTCAATACCTTGAGTTTGAGTGAAACCCTTCCCAACTAGCCGTGCTTTATAGGTGTGTACATTTCCATGCATATCGGTTGTTCTCTTAAAAATCCATTTGCTCCCTACTAGCTGAGATTCGGGGGGTAGCTCAACCAAGTCCCATACTTGATTGTCACGCATAGATTCGACGTTCATGACTTCTTGCCATTTCTCAGATTCCGAATCTAAGATTGCAGATTTGTAGTTAGCAGGTTCGTCATTAGACCCAGCTACTAATAAGACTTAGGGACCTTTTAGACGCCATAGACATCTATCAGATTCTTGCGAATTCTACTACTTCTGCAAATGCTTGTGTTTTATGTCTGATTCATTGGCAACAACTACTTGTTGATCAGACAGTCCGACTATATTAGCGGTTGTTTGTGGTTCTTGAGTTTCTTCAAGATCAACCACATTATTTCCAGTTTCTCAATTAAGAAGTTCTTCCTAGAGAAAGTGTCCCTTCCATTTGATGGAAATCACATTTGCATCAGGATGGCAGAAATAATATCCGCTTCTTTTATAGTATCCGACGAAAACAACCTTTTCGCCGAGAGGATCGAGCTTATCATCAGAATCACATGTGATGTATGCAGCACATCCCCATACTCTAAGGTATTCCAAATTGGGTTTACACCCATGCCATATCTCATATGGTGATTTTTTTTGTTTACCTTTTGTCGGAGCTAAATTGACAATACAGGAAGCGATCATAAGAGCATGTCCCCAAAAGGAGTGAGGTAAGTTAGTTCTACACATCATCGATCGAACCATATCAAGTAGAGTTCGATTTCACCTTTCACTCACGCCATTAAGTTGGGGTGTGCCAGGTGGAGAGGGTTGTGAAACTATTCCACACTATTTCAGATGATTAAGAAATTCAAAGCTGAGGTATTCACCACCTCGATCTGATCGAAGTACTTTTATCTTTCCATCAAGCTGGTTTTAGTCGTGGTTTCTAGTCATGGTTTTGAAAGGGCCATATACATCATGTGAATGAGTTCTAGAAGACCATTGATCCGTTCACCAACATAGGTGAAGGGGTGCTTTGTGAGTTTGCCAGCTAAGCAAGATTCGCAATCATCAAAGGAGTCATGTCTAGTGGATTCAAGAATCCCCTTGGACTGGAGCCATTTTATGTGTGCCTTACTTATGTGGCCAAGTCTGCAATGCCATAAATATATTTCATTTATGCCAGCTTTGTTACGTTTAGAAAGATGATATATGTTATTACTTGTTTGAACATTAATCTCATAAATACCATTTCGAGGTTTAGCCTCAAAATAGAGTTAATCGCCAAAATCGTCCCTGAGGTTTGAGCACATTTGCCATTTTCGTCCAAAATGATACTTTTGTACCATTTTGCCCCCCACGTTTGTAACTTTTTGCCATTTTCATCCAAACCACTAACTTACTTTATTTTTTCTGTTAAGTTGAATGATATTTGGATGAAACTGACAAATATACACCACAGGGACGATTTTGGCAATTTACTCAAACTCTTTTTAATTTCTTTTATTTAATTAATTTAGTCACATATATAATAAAAAAAATATACATCCAATTTGAAATTAATTTCCAATTTCTTTATATAAATCAGTTTTATTAAGAGAAAAATCTGGTATATACTTTTCAATATTTTCGCTCTTAAACTTTTAATAAATATATGCAGTTTGAAATATAAGAAGAAAAATAAATCATACATTTTCTATTAGTTTTTTTTTCGTTCTTATCCGAAGAAAAAGAAATCATACATTTTCAGTTAGTTTTTTTAGTTATTATTTTGCTTGTAACATATTCTATTGCTTTTTTTATTACCTGAGTTTTATGAAATTTTTTATAAAAGTTATTTGATTTGTTATCCTTAGTGATGATTTCTGAAAGATTTGTGAGTACCATAGCCCAAACTCAAATTACGTAAAGCTGTTATTTTTTTATTCCTTTATAACCTTATTTTATTCAAACAGTTATCAACTTTCAACCTTGATAAAATTTTGTCAAAAACTTTTATAAATATTTCGTTATATACTTATATACGTCTCAATATTTATGTTACAAGCAAAATAATACATTTACATAAAAATAAACTAAAAACTAAAAATAGATAAGAACTAAAAAAACTAACTGAAAATGTATGATTTCTTTTTCTTCGGATAAGAACTAAAAAAAACTAATAGAAAATATATGATTTATTTTTTTTCTTATATTTCAAACTACATATATCTATTAAAAGTTTAAGAGCGAAAATATTGAAAAGTATATACCAGTTTTTTCTCTTAATAAAACGGATTTATATAAAGAAATTGGAAATTAATTTCTATATTAATTTATAAAATTTAAAACATCCTTCGCCTTAATAGAAAAAAATTAACTTAGTTAGTGGTTGGATGAAAATTTATAAAAAATATGTGACAAAACTATTATTTTTTTTCATAAAAAAATTGTATGTATATTCTTTTTTATTATATATGTGACAAAATTAATTAAATAAAAGAAACTAAAAATAGTTTGAGTAAATTGCCAAAATCATCCCTGTGGTTTATATTTGCGAGTTTCATCCAAATATCATTCAACTTAACAGAAAAAATAAACTAAGTTAGTGGTTTGGATGAAAATGACAAAAATTTTGAAACGTGGGGGGCAAAATGGTACAAAAGTGTCATTTTGGACGAAAATGGCAAATGTGCCCAAACCTCAGGGGTGATTTTGGCAATTAACTCCTCAAAATAAAAAGACATCATTCAAGTAGGCTAAAATAGAAAAACCCATTAAAACGTACTTGAATCCTTGTTCAAACAGTGAAGAAACTGAAATAATGTTTCTAGTCAAACCAGGTGCATACAAACAGTTATTTAAAGTAACTACAAGGCCAGGGGAACATGAAAAACAAAATGTTCCAGTTGAACTGGAACTCTCTTTCCATTACCAACTACGAGTTCTAGCTGGCCTTGTTTCAGTTTCTTCCACTTTTCAGGCTCCTGCAAGACATTAACGATGTGGTAACCACATCCGGTATCAAATACCCATGTGTTGCTAGAAACAATGAATAGTTTGATAACATAAATGAGAATATTAGAAGAAGTGCCAATGTTATTGGCCTTTTTCATCTTCAGCTTGGCTAGATACTGTGGGGCAGTTTCCCTTCCAGTGCCCATTTGGTTGCATTAAAAGCACTGACGCTCCTAGGAGGGTGTGGTTTTGCAACATGCTTGTTGTTGGTGGCATTTCTGGCAGCAACAACAATTTTTCTCTTGTCTTTGCTCTTATGTTTCCTTTTCTTGTTATTGGGCTTCTTAACACCACCAGACTTGGCCATTAGAACTTGGTTGGTTTTGTGGAATAACCAAGTTTGTTCATCTGGTCAATGTATCATTTCATCTTTAGCACATGAGTACTGATACATGACCCTTCCAGCATTTTACAGCTTATGAGCTGTTTCATGGTGTCATATCGCTCCTGTCGGGCTTGTTTCTGGAACATGCCTCTCAGTTGCTGGATCATGTCATAAGCATCCTTATCTTCCATGTTCTTCTGAAGTTCAGGAGACATGGTGGCTTTCATAAGGCAGGCTACCTCAACAGCATCCTCGTTATATTTCTCCAGTACCTTGCGAGCAGTAGTAGAAACACTTTCAGGCTCGGTAAGGACTGGGCCATCTAAGATATACAGCTTTTTCTTCATCTTGAGAACTATTCTCAGATTGCGGTGCCATTCGAGAAAGTTGGTGTTATTCAATTTTTCTTTTCAAATATAAACTTGAAAATGAAGGAGTTGTTTTCATTAGACATCTGTTATATAAGTAAGGTGACTTTAATTAGTATTTTCGATGTATATCTCCTTATTTTGTGAGGTGAGACGATAAGGAATGAGAATCCGGTTAGAAGCTCTTTCTAAAGGCAGCTGGGGCATGCAACATTAGCAAGAGGTTCAAGCGGACTGACAACGATTGTCAATTGTGAGAAAAGCACAACTCTCGGGGTTTATGAGGCTGCAAGGATAACCTATTGTCCTTGCATTGATATGTTTGGCCTCATCTATGCCACTTTTGTTCTCGAGACAGCTGAGGCATGTAAACACGAGAAGAAAAGTAATAGTCGTCCTAAAACGGTCATATGTGGAAGGTTTAGATGTGTCGACGAAGCCCTTGCACCTTGGAAGGATAAACTAGACACCAAGTGTCGTGCTGTGACTCCAACACTGATGGTTCGCATTATGCCTCAAGTGTTACTAGTAGTAGGATGACATAGACCATTGATTTTAATTTTTACCAAATAGGGTCGCTATAGTCGGTTTTAATTTAGATATTAAATTTGCGACATAACCAAAAGACCCTTTCACCTCTCGGGACAATTAGTTTTAGATAACCTATAAAACTAAGTTTGTCGCGACTTGGAATAACCAATTAAAGTTAACAGTGAATACTATTAAGTTTATGAGTTTTAAAGATGTGAGAAAAAACATGTTACAAAACTCTAGTGGTTATAAAAATATGCAAGTTGCTAGAACTTGCTTTTTCCCAATTTCATTTTTTAAAAAAACTTTTTAAGAATGCGTTTTGGTATTATTAGGTTGAAGTGTAATAACATTTATTAAAAAGGCAACCATAATAGCAAAAATGAACATGTAAATCATACGGGCATGATTATGATCTTGCTAGAGCAAAGTAGCAAGATCAAAGGGGTCACGGTCACAACACACAAAACAACCACAAGGATGGACTTGAGTGCATCTTGTTGTCTTGAGCGACTCCCACTAACTCCAAGACTCCTCTTGGCATTCGGTTTTGCTTCGGGACATCGTATCAACAATATTTAACAAGTAAATATAACAAATACAAAAGGCCTATCTATTACAACTTTGAACCACAAAATGGGCCAAAACCATAAACTAATATATTACAACTTTGAGCCGCAAAATGGGCCAAAACCATAAACAAAACCAAACATAAACACAACCACAAGGTCGGACCCGAATTACATATTCAACATAACCAAAAGTATGTTTGGGCAATTTTTGCTCAACTAAATATTTAACAATTAAAATATGACCATATATATATATATATATATATATATATAATGTAAGTATCTATAGAAAACCCACTTTAATTTAGAAAACCCGGGAAACTCAAAGCTCCCCATGTTTTTTTTTTTTTGAAAAAATTTATACATGTTATATACATGTTTTTAAGGGTTTTGGGCAAAAAAAAATAAAAAAAGCGCCGAGTAGATATTTAAAAAAAAAATAAACAAGTTTTGGTGTAACACGTGTTACAAATATGTCAGATGAATGTAACACGTGTTACACCAAAACTTGTTTATTTTTTTTTTTAAATATCTACTCGGTGCTTTTTTGATTTTTTTTGCCCAAAACCCTTAAAAACATGTATATAACATGTATAAATTTTTTCAAAAAAAAAAAAAACATCGGGAGCTTTGAGTTTCCCGGGTTTTCTAAATTAAAGTGGGTTTTGTATACATCCTTCCCCTATATATATATATATATATATATATATATATATATATATATAACCCAAAGATAAAATAAATCAAAAACTTTAGACTTTTAAAGTTTGTGACTAATTATTCCGGTGAAAAAAAAGACCGGTTTCGATTTGCATGTGGTGAGCATCGGCTCTGATATCACTAAAGGATGTCCGTGGCATAATTTTACTTTTATTTTATGAACCCGGTTCATATATGTATGTGTTTATTTGTTAAAAAGATTAGTCAAAACACTTTTGACAATTAAGAGTACATGTATATATATGTTGTTTAAAATAAACCTTAACTAGTTAAAATTATATATACATTTTTAAGCAACGGAAGCGTATGTAGCAAAATAAAATGAATACTTTTATACCAAGGAACACCCGTAATGGAACAAGATCACCAACATGCAAACACGAAATAGAACATCAACCATAGGGGGTTTAGATATACCTTCGGTTAGTGAATAACCGGTTGAGACACCGAGGTTCAACGAACAAGTGCTAGTTACACGAACGAGAGAAACGCGAGTGTGAGCCGGGTCTCGGCTGTGGTGGCCGGAGGTGCAAGCGGCGGCGACCGACAGAAAAACGGCGTCAGCAGGGTGGGCCGGCGAGGCGTCGGTGGCGGCGGGGGACTACCCGAGGCGGTTGGGGCCGGTTGTGGTTATGGGTGTTATGAGAGTTTTGTTTAAAATTCTTGCAACCACTCAAGTCTAAGACCAACCTTCATATAAATAGTGGATGGGGATCTATGCATGTTTGCCAAGTGGCGGACATGCATAGTGCATGCGATGCTATTGGCCAAGTCCTAGGTGCACGACAAGTGGCGATGCAAGAGTGCATGCACGACAAGTGGCGTAGAGGAGTGTTCTTGCCTCACCCGGTTCATGTACCCGTCTCTCAGTTTAATACCCACGTATCGTTCATAACTACCAGTTAAATTAGTTAAGTGGATTTTAGTTCATTGCCCAAAGTGTAACTCTTACGGGTCAAGACCCGGTTGGCAGCGTTGACTTATCGAACCGGACATAAATATCCAACAGTTATTTTAATTTTAAACCTTTAAATGTGATAAAAAAAACTTATTTTAGATACTTGCATGATAGTGAAAAAAACATTGTCATACAAAAATCTTTTAATACTTCAATAATGTTTATCAATTCTTGTGGATGCTTGATTCATAAGCCAATCGTTCATCACCAAAGTCCATAAGAAGTTAGAAAAAAAGGCAAACAACAGATGGAAAAAAATGTGATAGAATATAACTGAAACTTAAAACAAAATCTTTTGGAATTAATCCAATATTATGAGGAAGAAGCATTTGATATACATCTTGTGCAGCATGCCCAACTGCATCAATTCTCAATTTCTCACTACTAAATTGTTAGCTTCCACTTGAATCAAATACATTGACATCAACATTTCATTTAATCACAAACACAAACACCGATACCCATATTTTCTTTTTTACACAAAACTAATATGTGGAAGCGATTGTAAAGTCATCATACCATATAAACATATAAATACGGAGATGAACAAAGAAATCGAGATGGGCTTTTGAAGTTGGGTCAGAAATTAACCCAAAAATGAATTCAATTATCAAAATCAACACGTTTATCTAAAATGATTAGCAAAAACAAACCCGATTGACCAAATATTCGAAGGCACAACAATAAATACAGATACTAGTGATAGCATCGATTTTTACAATTACATCCATGTGGCGGGATTGAACACAAATCTTGATAGAAATCAATTTAAATTTGAAATCTGAATCTATCACAAAGGAGATTGCAACTTAATCAGAGTTACATTTCTATTTTATTTTGACTTCTTGGAATGTGAAGATTATTAGGAGTTAAAATAGAAAATTATTTTAGTTTTTTATTAAGAAAAATAAGATATTCTGTAATTGATTCCCTCCAAAATATTGGATTATCAAGGGTTTCCCGAGGCAACTCAAGTTCTTCATTTATTAGATAGGATAGATAAATGTTAGGGAACAATGTCTGCCCAAATATATAGAATTCACTCACAAATAACCACTTCCTAAAATATATAGAATTCACTCACAAATATTTACATTGACAAACCCAAGAAATATTTTTAAGGAGTGCGGATGAGAGGTTAAACCAAATTTTCAAAGGGTGCGCCTCCCACCCAAGCCCATTACTTAGTCCGCCCTTAAACATATGCAGAACTACTGTGAATTCTTTTAAGACCTTAGGGTGGAAGGAGTGGTCTCGGGAAGGGTTTGGGGAGGGGTGTTTACCGATCGGGGATGTATTGCCGGTGGTTGTTCGGTGTTCGGGGAAAGGTGTAGGCGGTGAATCCTCACCGAGAGAGAAACCGAAAGAGAAGAGAAGAGATAGAGGAGAGGGAGAGGGTTAATGGTGGGCCTCACCCTTTTTCAACCAATCACAATATTTTTTAAATTATTTACCACTCTCCATGTGTTTGAGTATTGCTAATGATTGAGTGTAAAATGAGAAATGGAGGGGGGAGTTGAAATGTCATTAGATTATTGGGTAGTGAAAATGAGGAGTGTTTGAGCACTCCTTCCACCCTTATATGTTATATATATTTCAAACTTTATATTTTATTAGTATGATAAATCCACACCATAAATTAAAGACAAAACAATATAATCTTTGCTATAACTAACTATAAAATTTTAGTGTTAAAATCATTTAAAACATAATAATTTTCTTTAAATTAAATACATATATATTTTTTTTAGTGTTAAAATTATTTATAACATAATAATTTTCTTTAAATACATGTGGATATGAATGATCCCATACATCAACATAACAATTAACATCCATCCATTATTCAGTTATATAAAAAAATAAACAAACATATATCAAAGAATCCGACTTCATCTTCTCCGATCTGCAGCTTCCCGCCTAAAATTCCTGAGTTAAAATCCTTTCAATTGCTACGATGAATTAAATCGATGTTGTTTGTGGTTGTAACGCTGCTACGTGTTGGATTCATTGCTGATGTTGCCTGTATGGGGTATGTTTTTTTTATAACATTAGTTTCATGCAATTATTGGTTTTAGTAATCATGTTTTGTTGCGTTTATTGTTGTTATTGGTAGGCAGTATTATTAGTAAAACAAAAATAAATGCATTTTTGAAACCCATGCAGAAATTGAATTTGTAATCAATCGTTTGGCAAAAGAACCTAAAAATTTGAGTATGTGATCGGTTTTAAAACGTTTTGCGGGTTGGGACGGGTAGTGGTGGAGTGGTTGGGGAAAGACTTGGTATTTCTTGTGACCCAGGTTCGACTGCCACTGTCCCCGTTATTTTCTGCGGCATCCAGGTGAAGGGCGAATACGGGTGGTGTCGGTTCGTCTTGGATGGGAGGCGAGGTTTTACCCATTATTCCTCTGTCGTGCCTTCGGGCGGGTGAAGGTCGGGTTTCCGCGCATCTGGGAGAGCCAAGGGGCTGGCGGCGGTCGAGTAGTCGACTTTGGTCACAGCGCCCGGTGTCACGGTGGTTGGTACGTCGTTCCTTGTCGTTTTAAAAAAAGGTGATATTCGCCTAATTACCCAAACCCATTTACCAGCATCAAAGCATCAAAACTGAACATATTAATATATTATACAATAGAGTTGAGTGTCATTTACATTCCTGTGGTTTGTCCACTTTTGTTATTTTAGGCCAAATTTGTACCATTTTCCTCTTTGACATTCTCAAAACGTGTCATTTCAGTCCAAAAAACTAACCCCGGTTAAAAAACACAGTTAGCTCAGGGGTAAAATGGTCATTTTACATAGTGGTTCGGAGGTTTTACATACTCTTCACCGTTCACCAACCTCCAAACCACTATGTAAAATGACCTACCCCTAAGCTAACTGAGTTTTTTAAACTGTGTTTAGTTTTTTCGACTGAAATGACACGTTTCGAGAATGTCAGGAAGGAAAATGGTATAATTTTGAAATTTGGCCTGAAATTGCAAAAGTGGACAAACTACATGGACGTAAATGACACTTAACTCTAAACAATATTATAAATAGTATGTTGAAGCTGTTAAAAACCTGTAAAGTGTTAAAAAATTTATAAAGTGTAGTTGAGTACTTGATATTCAAGTTGATTTGTAGATGCGTTTAAGATCATGTTTTGAGTAATGGAAAGATCAACGGGTAATTTTTAACCACATAATACCACAAACTAGTATATCTTATACCCGCGAACCCAATGCCATTCTTAAAGGTTTGGATTTCCGAGTGATTATTGCGTTTCAAGTCAGTGTTTTTCTGATTATAAATCCTTCAAATATGATCAGAATTTGTCAAACACTTGAATTGATGATCATAACTGATAACTCTAAACACTATCTTTTGTTACAGCTGATTATCTCATATGGTTTGGAGCAAATGGGCCTGTTTCATGTTTATTTGCTTTATGATATGAACATTTTGTCCCCACTCATTATTACCAAATCACAATAAACCATATCTTACTATTACTATATTGAGTATTGAATGGATTCCTTACAGAAGTAAGATCATTTGTAACAGAGCAGTGGCTGTTTTGGATGTGATGCAAAGAGCAAACTGACGAAAAGTCAAGAAAGTCAACCTTCCCGTCTTTCCCATGTCGCAAAACCTTCTATAGTAGAGCGTGGCGAGGAAAATGGTAGATGTGATGTGGACGACAATGCATTGTGCGTTTCCTCAATCGACACTCCAAATCCAACTCTTGATTCTCATGGCACCGGGAACACATCCCAGGAGTTTATAAATCATGGCAAGCTTTTTGTCTTGAAGCTTCTTTTATATCATGTTATAATGGTTGGGTTGGGTAATAGGTCAAAATGTATGCAGGTCGATACTGGTCATCCAAAACTAATTTTCTTTAATTTTTGGCAAACAGTTAGATTTTTTTATAATTAGAGTAATACGCCATTTTCGTCCTTGAGGTTTGGCTACTTTTGCGACTTTCATCCAAATGTTTGTTTTTCCGCATTTGGGTTCTCATGGTTTCAAAATCTTGTCATTTTCGTCCCTGTGGGCCAAATGTTGGTAATTAATCCAAATGTTTGTTTTTTCGCATCTGGGTCCTTGTGGTTTCAAAATCTTGTCATTTTCGTCCCTATGGGCCAAATCTTGAGGGAAGAAAGTCGCAATAAATTACCAAGATTTTGGCCCACAGGGACGAAAATGACAAGTTTTTGAAACCACGAGGACACAAATGCGAAAAAATAAACCTTTGGATGAAAGTCGCAAAAGTGGCCAAACCTCATGAACGAAAACGACAATTTACTATTTTATTTATAAGTAGTTCGTATGTCAACGGGCAAACATGGTTACAGATATTTATTTCAAGCAATTTATTTATCTGATTCGGTAGGATTTATGTTTTATAAACACACTTTAGGTGGCTTTCGACCCATTAAGCCTGTTTTCATCTCTTTTTACTACAGACAGAAACATAACTTGCTTATGCCCATATGTTACAAAACGGGTCGAAATTGACGCCTCTATATAGTCTATTATTTTAAGCCTTTCCTTTCTTAGTTTTTAAGTTATATAATGTATGCAATGACTTTTATGTAGGCCTTCTTCTTTGGAATCAAAGTAGGCAGCAGTGGGTAGGAAGTAAAAGAAAGTCTAAACAAACAGACCAGAACCGAGAGCCCAAATTGAGGTAAATAATCTATTTTGTTTTGACTAAAATGATTTGCAGACTTGTAATGGATTACATTTGGGTGACTTTGAACGCGTTTTAGTCGTAGCAAAGTTAAAACTTTTAACCCAAAGTGACCCATATAGAATCGAATTGGTCGAAATTTATCATATTTGATTAAAGATTAGATTTTATATAGGTGGTAGTTTTGACCCGTTTACACTTGATTGAGGTTTTGTTTTCCTTTAACGGGTCGAACGAGTATCATACCAAAAAAATAGTCTTTGAAAGAAACAATTCAAATAGGTCAAAGGTTTCCAAAAGTGTAATTTAATAATAGAAATCTGTTCACTCATTGTAAAAAAATAGATCAATCTTGAAACATTATAGCACACAAATTAATTAATAAAAAAAGTTAATTTATTTTGACAAATGTTGATTTTCAACATGCCTGTGACTCGTACCAATTTTTTTTTTTTCGTTTAACCGGTTACCCAACCCATCCTAACGCTCCATTATGCCTTTCGTTCTTCCCTTTAAACATGAACCCTGAATATGCAAATTGTTTTTACTTGAAGATCTGTACGCAGCCTCATTACCCTACCTTAGCTTTGCTATTGGTGGGATTTACTGAGCATAATGATGATGATGATGAACTGTTTTATATGCAGTCGGAATGCAACGTATGAAAATTTGCTTGGAAGCAGCAAGCCGTTCGCCAAGCGTGTTCCGCTATCTGTAAGTAGTTATCACTCTTTTAAACTTATTTATTTTTCATATTTTTTTACAATTAAAATTGGTTGAAATGGCAGGAAATGGTTACTTTTTTGGTGAATGTGTGGGAGCATGAAGGGAAGTATGATTGAGAAACATAGCTTGTGGTCTAAAGAGTACCCAAATATCAAATTTACATTACATTACAAACCATACAAATATCAATTTGGTTCAGTTAAGGTAAACAATATAGTAATTTTGTATTGATTTTAATCAAACAAAAGAAGTATAGAAGAAGCAAGATACCAAATTGTTTATAACATTCAGAGTTACTTAACACATGTACAATGTGAAATTATAGAAACATAATTCAAACATTATACGATATTACATATCATGTCGTGTTATATTCATCTAATATATGCATCATAAGCCTTGAAATCTTCTTTTCTTCGAATATGAAAGATACCGACCCATTGATCATAGACCTATGGTAAACCATTGTAGCTTCATATACCGACCCATTGATCGTAGACCAAAGGTAAACCAGTGTAGCTTCATAGCTCCGCTGTGAACGCCTCAAATGTGAAGATGTACATCAATATAGGTACGTTATCACATTTGCGCATCAAAATGTAAAGATTTATAGCCATGTCGCCACATTTGCGCCTATGTTTCATTTTACAAATCGGTCAAAATTGACAATTTTACATATTCATCAATGTTATTGACTTATTTCAACTCTCGATTTTGTACATGTTGGTTTTGATAATTTAGCCAATAATATTTAACATATCAACACTTTTCCACATGAGATAAATAATCACATTTTAAGTTTTCATTTGGAGAAATTTATCACATTTTAAATTTCAACTTAGAGAATTTATCACATTTTAAAAATTACCACTTGGGGATTCATATCCCAAATGCCCATCCCAAAACATTTCAGATGTGATATAAAGTGGCGGACACATGATTTTTTTTATTATGATGCGCAATCGGGGAGCTTAACCAAACTTTTATTGGTGACGATCTGGTTTTTTGCGTAAAAATAACGCTAGTTTTTTTAGGGGGGATGGGGGAGGTTGCCCTCCATGGTTTAGAA
Source organism: Helianthus tuberosus (assembly GCA_030545235.1). Lineage (NCBI taxonomy): Eukaryota > Viridiplantae > Streptophyta > Magnoliopsida > Asterales > Asteraceae > Helianthus > Helianthus tuberosus. The sequence goes on along the minus strand of CM060357.1, from coordinate 190,179,981 downwards.
TACATTCATGTCCTATACTAGGAAACAAATAATACACATTGTTTAGAAAATAATATTACATAATCCATTCCTTAATTTACGTTGTACTGATACCCCCCGCAATCGAATAGGTGGGGGGGGGGGACTCGTAGCATGCCGCGAAACATTTCAAATAAGGGTTGCGAGAGGCTCTTGGTAAAAATATCCGCAACCTGAAGATCAGATGGAACGAACTTTGTGTGAAGACGACTTGAAGACACTAGCTCTCGAACAAAATGATAATCCATATCAATGTGCTTAGCGCGTTTGTGAGAGACTGGATTCTGCTTAAGAAGATGGCACTCTTGTTGTCGCAAAGTAAAGTGGGACGAGCCTCAGGAAGCGCATGAAGTTCTCGAAGAAGATGAGTGAGCCAGATGATTTCTGCAGCAGTGTTAGCCATAGCCCGACATTCAGATTCACAGCTGGAGCGGGAAACTGTGGGTTGTTTCTTTGCACTCCACGACACAAGATTACCACCTAAATAAATTGAATAACCATAAGTCGATCTCCTCGTTTCAATACATCTGGCCCAATCTGCATCAGAGTAGCCCACTAATTTTGTGGTAGTGGGCTCGGAGAAGGTTAAGCCAAACGAGATGGTACCTTTAACATAGCGCAATATGCGCTTGACAGATTGAAAGTGAGAAAAAGTAGGAACTTGCAAGTGCTGACTTGTAACACCCCGTGTTTTGAAAGTCAAAGTCAAGATTGAAGTCAAAGGGAGAAAAGATTGCTAATTGCGATCTGTCCCTCCTTGCTCAATTCTTATTTTGACTTCTTTGACTCGTAGATAGTCTATTTTATGCGTTACGTTAGTTGTATTATGTGGAGTACTTATAAATAATCGAGGTTTATTCGATATTTATTGCATGTTTTATCGCTTATCGCTATCGCAATCGCACTCGCAACTCGAATTACGCGTTCTGGATATTATTTTATGTGTGTGTGTGCCTTATCTGTTACTTGTGCATGTTTATTTATGTTATGTGGTGGTGATCAATCGAAACGCAATCGAAACTCAATCGCAATCGAATCGCAAACGCTAACCGAATACTAAATAGGGATGATTGTATGTTGATATAGTAGTTGGGATTAAATGTAATTTGAATAGGAAACTCCATCGTATCGCAACACCCGCAATCGAAACGGCAAAACTCGTCGCACCGAACGCTCGAGCCAAGTGACTGATCGACCAGGTAACCAGCCGATCGACCAGCTGATCGATCGAGCCGCCGCTCGATCGGCCAGCCACTCGATCGGGCTGCCACCCGATCGACCAACCCTTTCCACTTTGGGAAACCCTATAAATACCCCCCTGTCCACATCAAACTTACTACTTTTGCACACTCCTGTCCGACCAGCGCTCCAATCCCACTTTTCCTTTTATTTCTCGCGATTCCGGTAAGATTTCAACCTAAATCTTGTACTTCTTTGATCTACACTTGATTCTATACCTTTCTATCTTTCGAATCTTAACTTTTAACCGTGAAATCACTAGATTTGAGGTGTTCTAGGATGATGTCATCATGGTGTTCTTAGGAACTTCATATTTTGGCTTCAATCCACCAAGAACAACTTAGATCCAAACGATTTCCATACAAATAAACAAAGATCTTTCATAGATCTAAACATATTCACGATGAAAGGGATTAAAAGATGGTTTTCTAACTTTCTTTAAACTCTTTTACACTCAATGCATTCAAAACCGATAGAATCAGAGCTTGTACCGGCTTCCTACTCATTCTTGTGGTTGTGTTGGTTCAAGATCTGAATTCTATCCACTAGAATACCGATTTCGGGTTAAACATGGAACACCGTCTCGAACAGTTAACTGGCTGGATTTGGGTGATTCCTGTCCGATCAGGGGTACTAAGTATTGACAAGGTTACTGTTGCTTAAAACGTTATCAAAACGTCTCAATAAAACGACAAACAATCAAAACAACCAAGTGTAAGACGAATGGAACGACCAGGACGGAATGCCGTCCGATCGGACTGTCATCCGATCGGGTTGTCACCCGATCGACCTGCACCTTGGGTCCCACACTTAAACTGTTTACCAACATTTGAAGTCTAAACGTTGAACGAACTGTTGTCCAATCGGACTACCATCCGACCGGATTACCGCTCGATCATGAGACATTTAAACTTCAACACTTAACAATTTTCAACATGTTCAATACCAACGGATTGCCATCCGATCGGACTACTATCCGATCGAGTGACAAACTGCTGTGGATTTGTTCTCACTAAGGTGTCCAACCAATCGGGTTGTCGTCCGATCGAAAGCCAGTCCAATCGATCGACTTGAAAGGTAGTGATACTTCTATGTTTTCAAAATGCTACAACGAAAACTTCAAAAGTCAAACCATCATACACAAACACATCCTTCACAAAGGAAGAAACAATCCACTCGAAAGGTCACCCGATCGGATGACCTTCCGAGCGGACTGATACTCGAACGACCGGCTGTCCGATCGGACCACCATCCGATCGAACTGCTGTTCGACCCACTGTCACTGTTTCGTTTTACGCGTCGCTCATCGTTATGCTATCGTTCTGATCAGGCTAACCCTACTCTCTAGCGCTCCCTTCAATCCACCAATCGTTGTGAGTATGCTCGATCCTTTTTTGCTTTACGCACTTTTGGGTGTTACATACGTTGCATATTCTAAATCACATCAAACACACTATGCAATACTTTAATCGCTAACCAATTACCGCATGTTATACGTGACTTAATGAATGCTTGTTTGTTATGTTTACGCATGGAATGCTGTCTACCTGCCTTAGCAACGATAGTACTATAGTTTGGACTCAGCCCCTGTTCACTCAGGGGTTATTAAGGACAATTAGTTACATGGCTCACAGTGGTGAGTGTGTATCGCGAACTGCCTTGGGCAGTCAACCCGCAGTCATTGGTATCGATAGGTTCATGTCGATAACTAACATGCCTCATTTTACACTGTGTACGTGCTGGTTATGCGTAATCGATTTTGAACTCTATTATATCTATTAAACTTGTATGCTCACCTTTACACTATGTGTATTGACTTTTACTTTAATGTATGTGACAGGTGCTTAGGATGCTTATTTGCTTACTTTGCTGTGAAATCGAGGCTAGGAAAGTCCTAGGTCAACAATAAACAATTGTCTGTAATAAAAATATGAGTTGTCGGAACAGAACAATTTGACTAGATCTTTTCTTTAATAATTGTATTATCATTTATGACATGGTATGGGACGTGTTGCTTTAAATATTTGGTAAATATAGTTGTTATGGAAACTTCTGGACAATCTGTTTCTCTCAGTGCCGCACCCCGATGATTCCGCCATTGGTTGGGGTGTGACAGATTGGTATCAGAGCCATAACTATAGGGAATTAGGCAAGACTCGATCTAGTCCGGGTCGATGTCTTAGAGATGACCTAGTCTATAGTTAGGAACCAACAGACCGACTTGTGCATATCTGGTAGGGATTATGTACGAGCTTACTGCTATTTCTCGCTATTCTCGCCTACGTTACACTATCACTGCACTTTAGTTTTCAAAGAATGAACGAGCGATTAGGCCGAGATTAGGTGTAAAAACCGCAAACTCTCAACCAAATTGCTTGTTCGCCTCGCATTTTCATCTATAAACACGATAAATTTGTGTTGAACCAGGAGTGAAATCCATACTTTGACGCATAATTCTCTTTTATTTCATCATAACAGGAACAAAGTTGTTAAGTTAGGGGTGAAACCTAAACCTTGACGACTTGTTCCGACCCTTACTTGGTTTTATAAAACTCTCACCAAATTCTCGACGGACTCCAATAACTTGAAGTCACGATATGACTAAAAGGATGCGTGCCGAGCCCAAGATTCGAGGCAAAAGCACAATCCTGAAGGTCAAAGTGTGTACAAAAAGTCCTTGAGAATAGTCGAATCACTTTGGTTAGTCAATATCTAAATAGCCGTAGACAATCTATTCTCGATTTTTACGTGTTTCGATTCTAAGCTTGCTACTGCCGACTCTGACATTTCGATGTTTTATGTGAATTCTACGTGTTTTGCGTGATTTATGCTTATTTGTTAGCGTTTTGAGGTACTACTGGTTTCGATATAACATCTTGTTGATTCCGCTAAACACACAACACACTGCACAAACGTTAACAAATCGCTACTACAATGAGGAACCACCGTACGCTATGTTGCTTGCTATACTATTCACTTATACTATACTACTTGCTATGCTATGCGCGAACGCTATTCCCGAACGCTCGCTAACTTTGAATGATAGGTTTCTATATTCTGACTGCCTCTTGTGATTATGTGCTTCTGTGCTTTTGTGATTCTGTGCCATACGTGCTTATGTGCTTATGAGAATCTGTGACTATTTGACTATGTGTTTATGTGATACATGTTTCACTGTGTTCTTAAGCTTTAGTAGTACTAGGATTATGAGGAGAGATTCGATTATATTGTGTTGAGTCTTGTGGCGATGTCTGTTGCAGACAATGTCGTCAACTGGATCTCGCGCTACCCGAGATGCTCGCCGAAAGAAAGCAGACAAACGCCTTGCTGCCATGATTACCAAGCAAATGGCAAAGGTTGTATCCCAAGTTGTCAGTGAACTGTACGAAAACATGAGCAAATCGTCTGAAGAATCCAGTACCGAGACTCCTAAAGTTGCTTTCAGCTTCAAACAGTTCAAGGCATGTGGACCGAAAGAGTTCACCGGCGAAGAAGGCCCTACGGATTTGTTTCAACGGTTTGACTCAATCGAAGTCACCCTGCGACAGAGCGGATGTCCTGATAATCTCCGTACACTGAACGCGACCGGCGTCTTCCAGACCCGCGCTCTAGACTGGTGGACGGCCGAAAGAAACAAGCGCGGAAATGATGCAGCCTATGGTCTTTCATGGGACGAGTTGAAGAACGTTATGCTCGAGGAGTTCTACCCTCGCCATGAGCGCCAGAAGCTGGAGGATGAGTTCTGGCACATTAAGCAGAAAGAAGGTGACAACGCTGCTCTGATTGCTCGCTTCAAGCAGCTCAACATCATCTGTCCCGATCAAGTGAAGACGCCCGAGATGACAATCAAGAAGTACATTCGAGCGCTGCCAGACTGTGTTGCAGATTTTGTGTATGCCGCAAAGCCAGCAACGATCGAAGAAACTTACTTGCTTGCCGCTGAAATCAACGACAAGCAAGTAAAAGCTGGTTACTAGGATAAAGCTTCGAAGAACCTGCACCAAGCTACCGCAGCACCAACTGCCGCACCCCCGCCACCGCAACGCAGACATCAAGGTCCTCTAGCCGCAAGAAAAGGAACAACAACAGCAGCTCCAGCAACAAGAACTGTACTGTCACTACCGCTGCTCCACTTCAAGTGGTACCAGCTCAGCAATAACAACCACACCGATCAGCTCCAGCTCTAATCACCCATGCGCCGCCCGCAAAAGCGTGCGTATACTGGTCCCCACCCTGCCTGCCCAACATGCACTTATCATCACCCGGTGGGTCTCGCCTGCCGTTTTTTAGCTCACTGCAATGTCTACAGCCATTTCACTGCCAACTGCCGTACTGGTACCCGCCAACCGCCAGCTCAAGCCACTGCTCATCAAGCTCTGCTCCCAGCCCTAGAAGGCCAACATGCGGCTCAGGCACCCGTGGTCAACACCAGAGTCTGCTTCGCGTGTGGTGATCCCAACCACTTCGCGAACATGTGCCCGAACAGGGTTGTGAAACAAGAGCCCCAGCAGCAGCAGCCACAACAGTAGCAATAGCCTCAACAGCAACAGCAACAGCAACAAGCCGCCCGCGCCAAAACTTTCAACATCAATGTGCGCCAAGCCCAGGCAGACAACAATGTGGTTAATGGTACGTTCCTTGTCAATGGTATTTATGCCTCGTGTTTGTTTGATACTGGAGCCGATAACTGTTTTGTGTCGTTCGAATTCGAGAAGCTCCTTAGTCGTAAGCGCTCCCAACTCCCCGCGGTTTTCATGGATCTGATGAATCACGTGTGTAAACCTTATCTCGACCGCTTCGTCATCGTGTTCATCGATGGTGTCTTGATCTATTCAAAATCGAAAGCCGAACACGCGCAACATCTACGTTTGGTTCTCGAGCTACTCCAAGGGAATCGACTCTATGCCAAGTTCTCCAAGTGCGAATTTTGGCTGGAGGAGGTTCAATTCCTCGGTCACATTGCCAATAGTCAAGGTATTCACGTCGATCCTGCGAAGATTGAAGGAGTTAAGAGTTGGATTACACCTAAGAACCCGTCTGAAGTATGTTCTTTTCTCGGACTAGCGGGCTATTATCGACGATTTATCGAAGGATTCTCAAAAATCGCTGTGCCGCTTACCGCACTCACGCATAAAGACAAGCCTTTTGTTTGGGGAACTGAACAAGAGTCTACTTTCCAAACCCTCAAGCACATGCTCTGCAATGCTCCTGTCCTCACTTTACCCGACGGAAACGACGACTTCATTGTCTATTGTGATGCTTCGAACCTTGGTCTTGGTTGTGTCCTCATGCAACGGGACAAGGTTATTGCTTACGCATCTCGTCAGCTCAAAATCCACGAGAAGAACTATACAACCAATGATCTCGAGCTAGGCGCAGTTGTTTTTACGTTAAAGATTTGGCGACACTACCTGTATGGTACCAAGTGTACGATCTTCACCGATCATAGGAGCCTACAACATATCTTTGATCAGAAAGAACTTAATATGCGTCAACGCCGATGGGTAGAACTTCTAAATGATTACGACTGTGAGATTCGTTATCACCCAGGCAAAGGAAATGTCGTTGCCGACGCTCTCAGCAGACAGAGCTATCTGCTCAGCATTCGTGATGTCCAAGCCCAATACGATCTCGAAACCCTCATCCATGAAGCCCAGCATGCTTGTTTTAACGAGCGCACTTTGAAGAAGGAAAAAATCTATCATGATGGAGCCCAGCTTGTGAATAAGTCGAATGGGATATTCCACTTTCTGGACCGAATTTGGTTCCTAAACGGACCAACTTGCGACAGATATTGATGGACGAAGCCCACAAATCCCGGTATTCTATTCATCCCGGTGCCGACAAAGTGTACCAGGACCTTCGCAACAAGTACTGGTGGCCGAGCAAGAAGTACTGGTGACGCTCGGTTTACCTCGCGACGGTGGGAAATGTTTCAAGCAGCTCTTAGTACTATGATTAATCTAAGTACCGCATTCCACCCTCAAACAGACGGTCAGACTGAGAGAACGATTCGTACTCTTGAAGACATGCTTCGTTCGTGTGTCATAGATTTCGGTGGTAATTGGGATGCTTACCTGCCATTAGTCGAATTCTCGTATAATAACAGTAATCATTCCAGCATTCAAATGACACCATTCGAGGCTTTATACGGAAGAAAATGTCGATCGCCTATTATGTGGCACGAGATCGGTCACTCGCAATTAACCGGTCCTGAGCTATTGCAAGAAATGACTGACAAAGTCCTCCAAATTCGAGACAATCTGCTGAAAGCTCGGAGTCGACAGAAGAGTTACGCAGATAGACGACGCAAGCCCCTTGAATTTGATGTTGGCGACTACGTACTCCTAAAGGTATCACCTTGGAAGGGTGTGGTCAGATTCGGCAAGAAATGGAAACTAGCGCCTCGATATGTTGGACCTTTTAAGATTATGGAAAGGATCGGAAAAGTCGCTGTCACACCCCTATTTTCCACGTGTCACCGGTGGGCCCGGTGGGGAGTATAGTGACGTAGTTGATATCATCATAGTCAAACAACACAATATTTAAATGCACAGCGAAAGCAAAAGATAATTATATTACAAACCGATTCAAAAGTAATATTTAATATTACAACGGAGTGTAAGTTGGATCCATAGGCGGATCAAATAAAAAGAAAACATAGTTCATCAGACTTATGCATCCAAGCTTGCGAGACTTATTGCGGACGCTAGAAGACAGCCAGCCTAGTACGAGTAGTACCTGCACTTAACCTTTTGGAAAATACGTCACTTTACACTGGTAAATACAATTTAACTGACTCATTTTGAAAAGGTTTGAAAATTGATTTGAATGCACGTGGCACAAAACATTTTTATAAGTTGGGATAATTATGTAATATAATCTTGTAAGGGAATTACATGTTACTTATACGTTCAGTAGCCCGATCCGTAGACCGGGATAAAGATTAATAGACACACCACATTATTGAGTTATACACTGAAAGGTGTACGCCTACACCCCGTGCTCAGGTCGTGGCCATCTCGTAAGATGATGCCAAGGATATCCGGGACATGGTCATTAACCCCCCAAAGGCTTTAAGCAAACAAAACACATTCAAAACATAGCATATCAATAAATTTAACCTCTATTCGATTAAAGAATTCAATGCCGGACCAAGCGGTATTTTATATACCGTATCCCAAGCCCGTATAGGGAAAATAAGTTAAAAGTATTTACCTGAGCTAAATATAAATTCAATCCCAGCCGTATATCAAATCAGCAAGTACAGATAGCTTTTACTGGGCTCCTAAATCTGGAACGAAGGTTTTTAATAACCTATTAGAATCCTAACGGGTCTTTAATTAAGCTTAGACTTAGACCGGTTAGTTTTCAAAAGGAAGACACGGTTCAAACGCATGATAAAGCGAAAACCGGCTTAGAATGTGGTTTTGACCCGACAAGCTTGCATGCTTGTTTAATATGGGTAACTTAAACACATTCTGGATTTTGAGACAAAAATGATATGGTTTGACCCGTTTCGGCTAATATATGCGAACTAGTCACAAAAGCCGATCCGAACGCGACAAGTGCGTAGTGAGTAACCAAAAGAGTCATATACCGGTTTCCTAAGTTAATATGCCTTTAATATGTTGTGATATCAGTAGGATATCTTCCATTATGCCCAAAACGAGTTTAAATCTCAAAATAAGCCCCGTAGGGGTATTTTGGTCATTTTAAAGATTATAAAAGAGTTTATTTATAAATCTGAGTTACAGGTCTGATTTGTCTAGTAAATATACTTAATTTACTAAGTTATATCAGTAGGGTATGACCTATATGTGAAACTTATCATTTAAAACCAAACTATGTACCTTAGGGGTATTTTGGTAATTTCACTTAGGCTTAAAAGGTCAAAACTGGAAACCTGAGTTCAAAAACTTGTACTTACTGTTATTGTCCTCTCATATTTTCAAAGTTCTCGTTTTAGGGTCAAGAGGGCATAACGGTCAACATTTAGGCATTTAACGGAAACAAGCATGAACTAGGACTTCTATGGAACCAAGTTGTATAACCTCGAAGGGTTATACTAACCTATAACCTGGTCCTAAAGGAATCCTAAGGCATATCTAAACTAAGCTAAATCGGGTCAGAACTGAAAGTCAAAGCAAAAGTCAACTTTTGCGACTTTCAGTTCCGAACCGAGCCTAAACTTAGAATTGTCGGGTTGAACATGCTTAGACATGTTCAACTAATATTTACCAAGTTATTAAAGTGAGAAAAACTGATTTTATGACTTTTATATAATAGCCATGTATTTTTATTTAAAACTAACCCGTTTGACTTTTATTTGACCCGACAATTAAACTAAGTAAACGTGGTAATTAGGAGGTGCCCTTTTGACGGTTTAATACCTACCTAATTACGGTCACGTAGCCATGTTCGTTGCGAGCCATGGCTCAACCATTTAAAAGTCAAGGCGTTCATCGATAACGCTTGACTTTTCGGTTTAAACGCTAAATAAATAAACTTAATCACGATTGAACACTTACAATGGGCCCAAAGGGCTGAAGGAGGTTCTCAAGACACTCAAGATCCTCCAGGAATTCAGAGAATAAGCAGATTAGAAGGGAAAGGTGTGAAAAACAAATGAACTCCTCACCTATTTATCCTTTTCGAGACCTCACGAGATCGCGACAACTGTCGGGAGGTCATGACCAGATCATGGCAAGTGTTGGGTGGTTTCAATATACTATGGGCAGCCCCTAGAGTCGAGTTGAGAGTATAGGAAACCAGATTGGACATGAAAACAGCAAGAAACAGGCTGTTACCAGCTGTTTCTGCATCTGATCAGGCCATGCGGCCCGCGTAGGTAACTCAGCAGTCTTACGCGGCCCGCCTGCATGTCCCAGGTCAGCAAAACAACTTTCATAATTGGCAGATTTGGTCCCTGTTTGCATATAAACGTGTTTCTGACACATCCACGGTCCGTTAACCTCATTTAAAGGCTCCATTATGAGGCTCACATATAGGGGATATGAAACATGTTCAAAAACATGTCGGATGTCGGTTCGTTTGGCCGTACGGTCACGTTGTTTGTCTATTTACGACGAAACACGAACGGATACTAAAAACGAACCAAACGACGTGACGAAAGGAATTTTATCAAGGCGATCAATAAAATAAAATATTTTAGTGCTTACATAAATTTTTGGGTGTCCAGGGATATTCAGAATGTGAGATATGCGCGAAAGTGCAAACTTATGCCCTTTTTGACACTTTTAGTCCCTGAATGACATAAAAGTTTATTTTTGCGCACCAAACACCTCTAAACCTATATCTAAGCTATATAAAGGATAAATAGGGTATGTTTAACTTATGGACATATTCCGGAAGGTCCGTTACCATACGATTTGACCTCCTTTTACAGTTTGACGTAATTAGTCCCTTAATTGCGCAAAGTGGCGCGAAATGCCGTTTAATGATATCTAAGCCTTCCATGGCCCATAATAATCATTACCAAGCATATATTTAAATATTACTATGTTCCCGTTTGCTTAAATGGTCACCGAATGGCGTAGATTCAAAAGTTGACGCTTTAGGTCCCTCTATTGCGCAAACTTGCGCATTTCATCATTTAATAGCATTGAAGCCTCATCTAATCCATATTAGACATTCTTGAAAGTATTATTAATCATAACGATGCTTTGGGTTCGCTAAAAGGTCATTTAGAGGTATAATTAAACATATTGACACTTTTAGTCCCTCTAACTTGCAAAGTTGCGCGTAACTTTACTTATAGGCATAAAAACCTTAAACGACCAATGTTTGGCATTCCTGAGAGTATAATCAAATATTATGAAGCTCTTGGTTTGTTAAATGGTCACTCAGAGGTAAGAATTAACATGTTGACACTTTTAACCCTTTATTGCGTAAACTTCCAATTAATTACGCAAACGGCTACACTCGATTGACAAATGGCTCATTTGTGAATATAATCATCGTGAGAGGTTATTTGGAAACTTATTTTAGGTATGCTAACACTTCCAGTCCTTTTATTATCAAAATTTTTTGATTTTTCGAAAAATTAGTCCCTTAAATTCAACATTGGACTTTATTAGGGTTTATTACACGTGTCAATACATCATTGGAAGTGATTTTACGAGGTGTTACATCCTCACCCCCTTAAAAGAAATCTCGACCTCGAGATTTGCTAAGATGCTGGAAGTACTTTTTGTCACATAACGGACTTAACTTCTATAACATATCTGGAGTCTCTCCAAGCTCCCAAAGTGACCTTTATATTTGGTACATGTATCCTTTTGGAGCTTCTTAACCTGTCGATCCTCAATCGATATAGGTTACTCATCATATCATTAATCTGCATGTTATTATGTGATAGTGCTTCTCGACTTATTGGTGAAAACACAGCCTTAAGTCATTAGTGTGTAATGTATTGCGAGCTCCGCCAAGCTCCTTAAATAGGTTGTAGCTTATAAGCTATTTGATCTTGATACATTCGATTTCCTTCGAATGATTCTATATATTCAGAGCTTAACTAGCCTGATAATTTAACAAACTGGTACACCCTTCAGGGTGATATTTTTTTGTTGAACCTTATTCCTTAACAAGAACTTAGGAGGGTTGTTACTTTCATAAATCTTTGATTTTCTGCCGAATACTGGCATCTTACTGATGATTATGGGTTTGTTTGATCTCACTCGTCAAGGCAACTTTCAGATCCTGATAATTGGACTTACCAATCTTCTGTCTTCTAATAGATGTTTAATATTTCATCTATACAAGGTCTCCAAAGGAATAGACTTGATACTTATATATCAACTATTATAGAAAAGCTTGATTTAAGGTGAGATGGTTATTCCAACCATTGCTTAAAACTAATCTTAAGGAATTAGCTAATCCTTGTCGTTAGTCGAACAAATCGACGATCCTGGGCAGCTGATGGCCATTCTTAATTGTTGCCTAATTTGGGCTGCGGTAATCAATGCATAAGCAAAATGAACCGTCTTTCTTAATTAACTATGCCGAATTCTCAGAATATTGAGTTAGGCTATATGAACCCTTAATTTAAAACTTACTTAATGTTAGGATCGGAGGCTCTCATGATAGTGTTTGTTTGTTTGAAACGAAAGATCAATGAATATGAAAACATGTTAAGTGCAGCGGAAATGAAAACAAACTTTGTAAACACAATCAAAGGAGAAAATAGTTTGATAAACAATTGCTTCTCATAGAGTCGAATGATTTACAAATCAAAGCAAAAGATTACAGTCATGCTTACAAACTATACTCCCCCTCAGCCTGATGCCCCAAGGATGGTTGCACACAAGATGAAAGGATTAGACATGAGGAGAAGAACCCGCCCAGTCAATCAAATGTAACAGTACAGGGTATTGTTACATTTATAGGCAAACCAAACCACTGAGGAATCTCAGCTGACGTCACCATGAAAGCGACGTCTAACAGCCTAACAAACTATATGTACTGTCCTTACACAAACTACTGATGTCTAACAACTGGTTGTAATAATAATACAAAACATGAGGAAACAACTGCTTCACGTTCCATTGTTGTAGCCTAAGCACTGATGCTTAATAACAACATCAGTGCTTTCTTCAAAGGTGATCAGTCCTTGAATGAGCAGTGTTTGTGTCTTCAGCAGCACTTAAGAGATAGCAGTAGATAGAGCAACAGAGTTTGTCTTCAGCAGTCTTTAGGATTATATCAGCAGTTGAAAGGGCACAGCAGTTGATTATGAGCAGCAGTTATAGACCATCAGATGTTATAACTCACTTTCAAGGGGAGAGCAAAGTGTAAACTACTGTTTATTGTGAATCCTCTGTTGTGACCTGGTTTTGGCTTTACATTATCTGTTCCTTTGTTAGGGTTCAATCCCAACAATCTCCCCCTGGAACAGATAATGCCAAAACCTTTCATTATTCAGGACCTTTATTACTCATCAAGAGTGCCTTAGCTTGTTCTTTGAATTCAGCTTCAAATTCCTTTGCACTCTGGTCATCCTCATCCCTACACAGTGAAAGCCCAAGGAGATCCTGCAAATCTTGAACACTAAGGCCTAGTGCTTCTTTCCTTGATATGTGCTTCACATCGCCATTGGCTCTGACCAAGGTCAATACGTGAGTCTTTTGATCAGACATCCACTTTAGTATTTCTAAGCCAAGTGGGTTTCTTGGGAGAGACTTATTTGACGATGAGTTGAGGGATAATGGCCTTGAAAACAACTGCAGACTTTCAGACATTATTTTGAAAGCTTCTTCAAAGACATTGTCAACTGCAGCTATATCTTCTGAAGTTTCTTGTTCAATAAGTTCTTGTCGTTCAGCTTCTGTCTTGTCTTCAGCAGTGTTTGGAGTCGCAGATTTGTTTAACGCCTTAAACAGGCTTTGAAGCTTTGTTGAGGTTTCTTCTTTTAGACCCATTTTTGTGATGGTATCTTTGAAGTACTCTGCTTCCTTTTCTCTTACCTCTTCTTCAGTCAACTGTTCTCCCTCATCTTGATTTGTTGCAAAAGTAGACCGGAACAGTGTGTCGAGGTTTCCCATCTTCTGTTCAAGCTTCATCATTTGTTCTTGCTTTTTAGAAGTGCCTGAAACAATTGTCTTTCTTTTCTTCAGCCTTTTGTAGGCTTCATCAGTCTGCTGTCTTTACCACTTTGATATGGCTTCAGCAGAGTCTATTTTTGCATCCACCAGCTCCTCTTTCTTTCTTTTATACTCAGCAGTGAAATCAGCAATGAGCTTTTTGAATTTGTTCCAGTTTGGAGGATGTTTCTTCTTTGTGGAATCATTCTTGATTCTGTCAATCCTCTCAACCTCATGCTTTAGAGCGATTATTGGCCATTCTTCAAACTGTTTTTCTTCAGCAGGATAGAATTTTTCTTTCATAATGTAGGCGAGATATTGTTTTCTTAGCTTTTTGCGTTGTTCAGCCTTTTCTTTGATTAGTTCCTGTACAAATTCTTCTATCTGCTTTACTTTTGTTAAGTAGAACTCCAGTCTTTCAGCTGTGCCATCTTCGCTTAACTTATCTTTTTCACTATCAAATTTAGCTCTTGCTTTAGCCTGTCTTGCCTTGAGTTTGAGGTAATCATCCATATCCTCTGGTGGCATGTAGCCTATGAGTGAGGAGAATCTCCTTTTTGAAGGATCTTCTTCTATATAGAATTGCCTCATTTCATTTTTGATAGCTTCAAGTTCCAGTGGATATTTTGCAGCATTAGGATCATGTGTACCCTCATCGACAGAGATTGGCTTTCTTATTCTTTTGAAGAGCTTTGGCTGTGAAGTAGAAGAGGTGAGAGCAGTGGTGGATGACTGACTAACAGCTGTTGAGACAACTGGTGTCTCAACATCTGCTATCATTACAACTGCTGATATGTCAGCAGTTGTCTTCTGCTTTTGAGCAGGGGATGGACGTGGTGATGTTGGTGGTGATGGTGGTGAATCATCATCTGATATGAGATTTCTTCTCCTTTTTAATGAAGAAGAAGCAGATGATGTTTTGGGTGGATCAGTGGTGGTAGATTTGATAGCAGTGGTTTGTGGCAGTGATTGACTGACAGTGGTTGAAACAACTTGTGTTTCAATCACTGTTGTCATTACAACAGATGTTGTAACATCTGTTGTCTTCTGTTTTATGACAGGAGGCAGTGGTGATGGTGTGATTGTAGATGATGATGGTGGAGCAGTAGTTTTGGTGGTGTGTGGTAGAGTGGTGTGTGTTGAAGATGTTGATGACATAGCAGCTGTTTGGCTACTGACAGCAGTTTTTGTAACTGCTGCTGCAGCAATTTTTGTAACTGCTGCTGTATCAGCTGTTTGACTAACAGGTTTTGAGACCTGCTTTTCTTTTGCTTTTTCAGGCTCAACATGGAGGCCATGTTCTATTCCCCTCCTATTTAAATTTCCCAACAGCTTGTTATTCTCCCCCTTTTTGGCATTATCTGAGGGGGGATTTACAAGAAATGGTATGGAAGAAGGAACTTTGCCAGAAGCATTTTGAATGCTAGCCTTTATAGCCTTGATGTCTGCTTGAGTATCTTTAAATCTTGATTCAACCATGTTGGTCAGCATTTGTACTTGAATAGCATGCTTTTTATCAGCCATTTGTTGCTGTGCTTCAAGCATGGGTTGAAATATATTCCATAGCTCATTTGCAGCAAATGCCTGTTGTGCAGGTGCTTGAGCAGGAACAGCAGATTGTGATGGGACAGCAGTGGATTGTGCTTTTTGAGCTTTTAAAATCTCTTGCACCATCTCCTTTATTTCAGCAACTGATTCTTCAAGTTTGTCAACTCTGCCCGTCAATTCCTGATATCGTGAATCATCACCTACTTTAGTAGGATCATCTGAATCCCCACTAGCAGTGGTTATATCAATGTTTGACTTAGGAACTGAGTCCCAAAAGTCACCCATTGATGCCCCTTGTTCTTGGTACTGGGGACTTCTTTCTTCAGCACTTGATAAACCTTTGATGGTGCCAGTGGTTTGATCCAACTCACTGGTGGTTATCGAAGTTGCCATGGAAGAAATTGCCTTCAAGGGAGTCTGATTTATGAAACAACTGGCCAACTGGAGACCTGTTGGTCCATCAGTTGTAGTTGTTGCTCCACTTGAACTACTAACAGGAATTACTTGTAACTCCTGTAGTGTAACCTCCTCAACTGTTGCTGGGATAGCAGAGGTATAAGCATCAGACCCAGTCACTTGTGGATGTATACTCTCAGTGATAGGTGATAGAGAGGAACTGGTTTGTGTCTGTGCAATAGCAGCTGCATGCAACAGAGGTAGCATGGATTGTGGCATTATTATTGGTGAGGGGATGGGGGTTGAAAGAGACATGTCCTTGGGATCAGGACTGAGGAAGATGGATCCGTGTGGATTCAGAGCTTCATATTGTGGTGTCCCTGTGCTTACAACCTGATCCTTTTGTGAGGATGCAGGAGGAGTTTCGGTTATGGGTTGAGATCTTTCTTCCAACTGCTGTGAGGAAGTAACAGCAGTGGTTTCTGGTGACTTTTGTGTTGTCACAGGCATTTCCTCTGGGATCTCATCTTCCAGAGTTGCCTTTGTTTTAGGATTGGTGGGTTTTCGGGATGTTTTCTTATTGGTCTTTTTAGTGGTGGCAGGTGTGGGTTTCAAAGCAGTTGGGCTGCTGCTTTGATCACCTTGAGCAGTGGGCTCAGCAGCAGATACCTGAGGAGCAGTTGTAACCGCTAAAGTCTGCTCAGGTACCCCTGCTTTTGTTTTTATTGGTGCCATCATCCTTGAAAATGTTTCTTTTGTTATGCTTTTTATTTGACAATGAACACCTTGTTTGAGCAAATTTACATCTTTCTTTTCAAATTTTTGTTCAAAATAATAACTCAAAAATCTTGGAAAAAGTAAAAATGCTTTATTTTCAACGTTTTTCACCATGTCATTGAAAATCTCCTGGGAGTAGTTATAGTCTTTATTATTCAAAATAGCGTAACCCAGGCTTTGAATTTTCAGTGGTATTTCGTTGAAAGATGTTGTTTTATTTGAAGCACACATCAAGAGTGTGTGAAATAAAAACCTGGGTGCAGATGGAAAATAACCCTTTTGTAGGGTATCTACCTTTTGTTCTTCTGCATAACCCCTTTTCATGAAATCAGTTTTCATCTCGACTTTTTCAAATGAGAGTTTACCTTCCTGATCGTTGAGATTAAAGACTTCTGAGATCGACCGTGGGGTTATTTGAACTGCTTTACCTTGTATCGAGGAATTTATGGCTATGACTTTTCCGTCTTGTTTTTCAAGCGTCGCCTTTTTCCAAAACTCTCTCTGGGTTTGCAGATATATGGGAGCATTCACTGTCAACAAAGTTTTGTACTTTGATCCAGTTATTGCATCAATGATGGTGTCAAAGGTGTGATTATCGGTAGGTTTTGTGAATAAACCCAGATAGTTATGAGATTGTTTGAATGGTATTTCGATGGGTTCTTCGGTCGTTTGAGCGACCTCAGTTGAGGGTGGTGGTGATGTAGGTTTTGATTTTGATTTTCCTTTTGACTTCGTCATTTTGATGAAGAAGAATCGGAGAATGATTTTGAGGGTTTTGAGAAGAAGGGTTGAAAACTGTTATGAGAAGAGAATTTTTGGAATACAATTCGACAGTGTAAAACCCTGTTTGGGGTTTAGGGCAGGGTTTTATTTAAAAATAATCGCTGATGTAGTAGCGGTTATTACGATCTGAGGGCTAAAAACTGACCACGTGTCAAACACTGATGGAGTGGATGAAGTATGGAGAACAGTTGTTTTAAAAACCACTGACGTATCAAGCATCAGTGATTACAACGGTAAAAATCTTGGGCAGTGGATGAGTTTTACTATCAGTAGATAGCATATCAGTGGATAAGACACTGATTTTGAGCATCAGTGCTTACAAGAAAATGAGGGATCAGTGGTTAACTTTCAACAGTGGACAGTGTTTAGAGATCAGATGTTGGAACAAGGCAGTTGTTAGGGTAAATGGTACAGATCTTGAAAGACAGGTGTTTCAGCAACAGTTTTGAGAATTTTCATTCAAGGTTTTGCCACATATCAATTTTGAAAGACAGTGGTGTAGTACCCCAGATGATGAAAACTTTTTACTAAGGCAACTATTTTTCTTTTAATATTCAATTAAAACATGAGTACCCTAGTATTTTAAGCACAGTTTGCAATCAACCTTTTATAAAAATTTAGGAGCAAACCTGAGTATGACATGATCATGACATATGTACCATTTCCTTTTGACCCATTTATGAGGACACTAATACCATAAAAATGCGATATTACATCCTGACAGGAACTGAAACTATTGCCAACAAAAACAAGCATAAGTTCCAAATATATTATTCCAAAAAAAAATGAATAATATATCCTGATTAATTGAGAAAATCCTTTGAACAACAAAAAAATAGTTAAAGGATTTTTCTGAGAATAGTGTCAAAAAGATCTGGTATAATTTCAATAGAGAGAGTAATCACATCACTCACAGGTTTTGAAAATGGTCAGTGGTTTAACAAACTTTTGGATACATTTTGACCACTGTTTGGAATCATTTTAATTGTCGGTTGATTGCAAACATGAGGACACATGGATATATTTTTAAAACATATGTCTAGTCCTTTTTGAATTCCATTTACTGGAATCAAAACCTTTTCCTGAACAGATGAATGCATATAGTTGCTTAATGACCATTATTACCCCACACTTTGACTCTTTAGTGTTTTATGTTTATACTCTTTTCTTCTGACTTCAGAAGTTTTGAGATGAACACACTTCGGAGTTTTTGTGAATTTTCTTATTGTATTTTAACATAATTGATTTTGTCCTTTTGAAGAACTCAACCTGTTTTCAACACATAAGATCTAAATAACTAAAGTGTTAATTTCCCTCTTTTAGTGTTAACAAAACAACAATGCTTTTATGAACATAGGTTTTGTTAAACTGAGGTTAGTACTTTAGTATTTAATGAAAACATCACAAATATCAAAACAACAGTTGAAATCAATTTGAGAATATAGACCAATCCCATAATTTATCAGATATGTTTACAGATCTGAAAACTATAAGTGACTTGTGCATGATATCGCTTGTTGTATGAAATTTGTGTGTCATATGACATCTTGGTTGATTTACAGAGTTTTTGATTAACCATTTTGAACATGATTTACTCGATACTCTGTTTTTCAACTAAATACAACCAACCTTAGTATCAATGAATTTTGAGCCGAACTGTTATGTCAAATTGATTGTTGGATCGAATTTGACTGTCCAGGCTCTGATACCAATTGTTAGGATCGGAGGCTCTCATGATAGTGTTTGTTTGTTTGAAACGAAAGATCAATGAATATGAAAACATGTTAAGTGCAGCGGAAATGAAAACAAACTTTGTAAACACAATCAAAGGAGAAAATAGTTTGATAAACAATTGCTTCTCATAGAGTCGAATGATTTACAAATCAAAGCAAAAGATTACAGTCATGCTTACAAACTATACTCCCCCTCAGCCTGATACCCCAAGGATGGTTGCACACAAGATGAAAGGATTAGACACGAGGAGAAGAACCCGCTCAGTCAATCAAATGTAACAGTACAGGGTACTGTTACATTTATAGGCAAACCAAACCACTGAGGAATCTCAGCTGACGTCACCATGAAAGCGACGTCTAACAGCCTAACAAACTATATCTACTGTCCTTACACAAACTACTGATGTCTAACAACTGGTTGTAATAATAATACAAAACATGAGGAAACAACTGCTTCACGTTCCACTGTTGTAGCCTAAGCACTGATGCTTAACAACAACATCAGTGCTTTCTTCAAAGGTGATCAGTCCTTGAATGAGCAGTGTTTGTGTCTTCAGCAGCACTTAAGAGACAGCAGTAGATAGAGCAACAGAGTTTGTCTTCAGCAGTCTTTAGGATTATATCAGCAGTTGAAAGGGCACAGCAGTTGATTATGAGCAGCAGTTATAGACCATCAGATGTTATAACTCACTTTCAAGGGGAGAGCAAAGTGTAAACTACTGTTTATTGTGAATCCTCTGTTGTGACCTGGTTTTGGCTTTACATTATCTGTTCCTTTGTTAGGGTTCAATCCCAACACTTAATCAGGGTTCTGAATCTTCCAATGATGGCACTAGCCGTCTTGGAGATTTCATAATAATACAACCCTATATGGGATACAAATCTTAACTCTACTTGCCTCTCAGGCGGTAAACAGGGTAATCTTAGTAGAAGGTGATCAAACACAAGGAGGTTACAGAGATTTTCCAAATCTCGGGTATTCAGTTCATCCATCCCTGCTTGTGTCAAATGAGTGATACATATATGTTACGAGTCCACGAATTTCTTAATTGAAGACACTTACTTAGACAACTCTATTTTGGATATCTTCTTTGAATACCATTAGTTGACTTTAGTACCATATGACCATCGGAATCTCTTTGTGGTCCCATGCATTAAACCTCCATTCTGATCAGGCATGGAAGCAATCTATGGGACTTATTAAGATACATCAATCCTCATGTGGCGCTTTTGTCATACCATTTGGTATTCGCAATCGATAGAGATGTGACAACTCGTATTTCCGAACCTATCTTTGTACTTTGAAGTAACGTATGTGTACGATATGTGATTTTGTGTAAGTGAATGATTATATGAATGTTATGTTGATACGTGCTTTGTGTAATGTATGTATGTATATAAACGGCCCAAACGCACAACACTCACGCAATCGCACAAGCCCATTCGGGCCACACCTTTGCATCCGAGACCAAAGGGCAGCCCAAGATTGGGTTCGACCCATTTCACTTGTGTCGCATAACACATGAGGGGAATGCAGAGTCCTCATTCGTTTGCTAAACACAACACACACACAAACCCTAGCTTTCTCTCATCCTCTCTCTCAAACTCGACGGCAAACACTCCTTCACCATCGGAGATCATAGTGCTCGGACCATTCTTTTATTCGGATCATTCTCGTTAGCCCCTCTTAACCGGTTAGTGTCTTCTTATTAATTGATGTTATGTTATGTGATTATACGTGTCTCATGTGATGATTTGTAAACTTTAATATTGGTGTCCTTAAATTCGGTTCACATGTGTAAGATGAAATCGAGATGTGTATTAGTAACCGGATGTGTATGATGATATTAATCGACTATCATGTCTTGTTTTCGGATTAGGTTGCATGATGAATGATGATGTTTATAATCTGTTGTATGTTCATGTAATCGGAATCAAATGATATGAAGTGATAAGTGATTGTTATGCTTGAAACATGATTAGGGTTGCATATTAGATATTGTTGTTAGTGCACGGAATGTTTGTTGACTTCGTCTACATCAAGTCTTAGGTCAATATGGGTCAACATAGGGTTTAGTATGTCAAAATCATGAAATATGTTGGCTGGTTCGCTTATATGACCATGATTAGGTCTGGTTCGCTTTTATGTCATCATAGCTGGTTCGCTTATATGTCAAGTGAGCTGGTTCGCTTATATGGACTGCCATATAAGCGATCCACACACACTATATATAGTAGGATGATGTATTCATTTATCAGAACTTTTGGAGCGAACCTAGATGATTGTTGCTGGAGCTGAAACTCTGTAAAAACATTATCAGAATGCAATAAAGAGATAGAAATTAGAAAGGAATTGCTGTTGTAGACTTTATATGCATTGATTCCGCCTTTACATATGAAGATGAGTTACTCGGATTGACGTTTTCGGGTCAAGAACGGTCCAACAAGTGGTATCAGAGCTTCAGGACGAGGAGCTCATACTACAGCAGCTGATTCGACTTTATTATCTCATTTCTACTCATATTTCTCTTTTATTTTTCGATTTCAACAAGTTTTGACGGACAAAATGGTTTGAAATTCAAGTATATTGATTAAAACTTGTTGCTAATCATTCCGTAACAGTTTCAGACATTAAAACACCGTAAAACTCATTCAAATTCATTAAAAACGTAATCAGTTTTTCGGACAGAAACTTTAAACTTAGATCTGGAACAAATTAGCGGTCGGAATTGAACGAAAATTATATCATTGTGATCGGAATTAACTGTATTACAATCCTTGAAAGTATCAGTTTGTAATTCGGTCTAAAATTTGATTAAAATTTGTGGTTCGCTTTTACGGACATCGCAAGTTTCAGATCTAGAATTCTTATCTGGTCCGCTCGAGTGAACATACTTGATATTGATCTAGTCCGCTTATCCGGAAGTAGATCTGGTCCGCTTATCCGGTCATTACCTGGTCCGCTCGAACATACATTGATTCTGGTCCGCTGTTTCGTACGAGCTGGTTCGCTCGAACGGATAAAATTTGATTTACTTGAACAGCAGCTGGTCCGCTCAAACGGACAAAAGCTGATTCGCTCGAACGTACTTTTTCTGGTTCGCTCGAGAGAACATATTTGTGTTTAGTCCGCTCGAAAGGACAACATCTGATCTGCTTATACAGACAAAGTCTGGTTCGCTCGAACAGACTTTCTGGTTCGCTCGAACGATTGTTTTCTGGATCGCTGTTACGTACATTATCTGGTTCGCTCGAACGAACAGCTTGTGTGGTTCGCTTATCTGAACATCGGCTGGTTCACCCGATTGAACATCAGCTAGTCCGCTCGAAAGGACAACATCTGATTCGCTCGAACAAACTTTAGTCTAGTCCGTTCGAACGGACATCATCTGGTCCGCTCGAACAGATAAATTCTGGTTCACCCATACAGATTTTCTGGTTCGCTCATTAGTACACTTTCTGTTCGCGTGAATCTTCGACAACGAGTCTTAGATTGAGTTTGTTAACAAACACTTTTACGTGTTCAGTGTGTTTAAATTGATTGTTTGCTTTGTTTGTTTGTAGGTGATTTCGAGGTAATTCAAGGACATAACATCATGGGGAAAAACGACGAACCTATTCCGTGGAAAGATGATCATACTGAGGAACAGAAGTATCAATACCGGAAGTTGATTGCTGAAAACAAGATTATCAGACTTTCTGGTATCTTTCTGGAAGCTAGGAGAGCAAATAGATGGGATCCAAAAAGAGAGTGTTATCTTGATGAATATGGAAATATTGCGATTGATGACAAAACGCTTGATATTGAAGCCATAATCCAGCAGTACAAAGAAGAGGATGATTATTGGCAAAAGAAATGGTGGGGAGATGAAGAAGAGAAAAAGAAAAAGAAAGAGTTACTAGATGAAATTGAAAGAAACTCAGAAAATATGAGTTTGGATGAGTTTAGTGAATTAATCAATAAGATTAGAGAAGGAATGACAAAGAATGAAGAATCAAAGATGGATGAAACTTCGAAAAGTGAAGTTGTATGCTCAAAATGCGAAAAATCCGAAGCAGAAAATTTCAATCTCTTGAAAGATGTGGAGAATTTGACAGTGGAAATCAAAAGTTTGAAGGATGAGAAAGAATCTGATAATAAACAGATTCTTGAAATGAGAGAAAATTGTGAGAAATTGACTTCTGAAAATGACAAACTGTTGAGTAGTTTGGACAGTTTGACATTGGAAATTAACGACTTGAAAGAAAAAGAAAAAGATTTTGGAAAAATCAAAATTGAAAATGAAAATGTTTTTTGGATAAAATTGGAAAATGAAACGTTAAAAGAAAAAGAAAAAGATTTTCAAAATCAAATCAAGATTTTAGAAGATGAGAAAGATATTTTTGGTAAAGATAATCTTGAAAAACAAATTGAAATCAATTCTCATCTTGCTAAAATCATTCAGCTTGAAAAAGAAGCTGAAAAAGCTCGGATGAAAATCAAAGAGTTTGAGGTGAAATTGAAAAGTTTTGAGAATCTTACATCACATGTTTCTTCAAAACTGATCAATTCTGTTCCAATAAGTGAAAATGTCACAAACTTTGACAATGTCAAAGTTGAAGATTGTGATGAGAAAACTGATGATGACGAGAAAAAGAAAACATTTTTGAAATTAAAAGAAATGTTTAAAGAAACTGTTCTACATTCTACTGAGAAAGGTGAATGCTCAAAGCAAAAACCTGTAAAGAAGAATGTGGAACAAAAACAAAAGGATAAAAAACAGGAAAATGTTCAAAAAGAAAATAAAAACTCATCAGTTCAATCATCCAATCGTGATAAAAAACCACAAAAATTTAAAATTGAAAACTTACAAAATGTTGGTAATAAGTGGTGCAGGTTTGACCACAGTGCTTCAAAGACAAATCCAGTTTTCAAGAAGAGTGATGATTACTACAAAGCCAGACAATGCTATGATCTAAGCATATGGTGTGAAAGTGGTGAATGGTACGATAACAGAGTGTGTTACACGTGTGGTGTAAGAGTACACATTGCTGTTAACTGCCAGATTTGGAGTTATGAGTCAAGAAGATGCTATAATTGTCAAATCAGAGGACATATTGCCAAAGATTGCCCAAGGAGATCGATGGGAAGATCAAGGGTTGAATCTCAAAGAATGGCAAAGAAACCAGTCAATGTCAAGCCCCATGAACAGAAGGTTCTAAAACCTAAAGTTCAGGATCAGACAATTCAAGAAAAGAAAGTTAAACTTTCACAGGGGCAGAAAGACAAACTGCGAAAGAAGAGGAAGAAGGCCAGAGAATATCTGGAAAAGATTTTGTCCTCGAATTCTTCAATTGGTAAGAATAAGAGTACTGATGAATCGCTTCAATCAACTGCAAAGTCAAACAAGCCGAGTTCATCAGTTACAAATTTGAGGACAACAGAGAAAAAGAAGAAGAAAATGGTCGGCGATGAATCTGTTGTGTCAAAGTCAGATAAGCCACCATCAGGCAATGAATCTGACAGGTCAAGGTCAGACAAGCCATGTGCAGGCAATGATTCTGGTTTGTCAAAACCAGAAGAGCCATCTGTTGAGGTAAAAACTGTCAAACCCAAGGCTGGTCAGGCTTGGGTGAAACTTTTCAAATAGAAAAATCTGACTTGCCGGAGTTCCCAGGTTGGTAAGTGTGGAACAGGTATCGGCATATTTCTTGAGAAATTCACAGGTTGGTAACTGTGATATTTCGATTTACAAGTGGTAAACCAGGGACATTAAGTTGTACTTGATTTTCTACTAGTGTGTGTTGTTGACAAGGATCTTTATTGTTAATTCTTTAAAATGGTTGAAAAAGAGCAATGTGATGAAACCCCGAGTTTGTGAAATGACACACAAATCTAATTTTCCGGAAAAACCATTTTGATTAAAACAAACTTAAGTGTTTTGAAATCATAATGGGAAAATAGGTTGTTGTCAGGGGGAGTTCTGATTGTTAAGCCAAGTGAATGGCGAATTGAAGCAATTTGATATCAGTTTGTCAAGTTTCCTTGTATAGTTAGTTTTCAAATTTTCCTTGAAAATCAAAATTGAAACATATTTTGATTTTAGGGGGAGAAAAATTTTAAAAAAAATAGAAAATTTGAAAATTTCAAAAACATTGAAAAGCAAAAATGAGTTTTGTTGAGACAAGAGGAAATGATAGAAAATCAGTTGGACTGTCACAGCACGCTAAAGAATTGTAATGTCAAATGTGATAAGCGGTCTCACTAAAGATGTGACGGTAGGCTCAGCTAGACTAGTAGATTTGCGATAACGATACAAACATAAATGAAAAAGTCTAGTTCTAGTGGGAAACATGGTCAATAGCATAGTACTTGGTTTTGTCCTTCTTGACTGTGTACCTACTCAGTAATCGCTGATTGTCGAAAGACATAAAACTGGGAAAGTTTGTGAACTTTCACAACTTTGCTGAAAAGTCGCTGTGATTGTGCATTTCATTTTGCAAAGATTTAAACTTGTTTTATTTCTTTATTTTGTTTAAGCATCGGACATCCTCTGCGTATACGTGAGTATCGACCTGGATGTTGTTGCCTAAACGTTCTGCTTTATTTTCTTTGGTGTTTCGTTTAAGCTTTGGATCACCTCTGCGTATACGGGAGTATCGAACTGGTGGTTAAAGCCTAAACAACTTCAACTTATTTTTATTTTCTTATTTTGTTTAAACATTGGACTTTCTCTGCGTATACGGAAGTATCGACCTGATTGTTAATGTTTAAAGATTCTGCTTTATTTTCGCACAAATCACAATTGATAAAAGTTTAAAGGCATTACTTGAGTCAGTGTAATACATGATGAGGGGATATGCTGAGATTGTGGGGTCCATAAGAACTTAGTGCTATCTTAATATACTTTAAAGTATCGGTAAGCAGATTGAAAGTTTTTAGTTTGAGTTTATGTGGACAACAATATCGTCAATCTATGTGAATCGTTTAGAGCTTAAAATGTTTAAAGCTTAACGGTGCTTGTGATTTGTCTCAAAAACTGATATGATCCTCTTACACAAACTCACAAAAATAGTGTTTGTATATATTTCTTTATTGCATTTCAATCAAGATTAAAAAAATCCAAAAAGATTTTCGGAGTGTTTTAGCATAAAGTTTTGAAAAATACAAAAAGATTTTCGACAATTGATGTTGAAGAACTGATATTCAAAATTCCAAGTGCTAAACTTGATGAACAGGATTGGGAGAATATATTGAAAACTTTGAATGTCATATACAAATGTTTTGAAAGATTGTGTGTTTAGTTAATCAAGGTCATTTAGTTGAACTTGATGTAACTTTACAGATATATGGATGAATGTATCCTACCAGTAAGTTTTTAAATCTAAGTGTAATAAATTTGTGAAACTTATGTTATGGTAGAGGATATGCAGGTTTTAGGAATTCCCATGGAAACTAAGTGTCAAAGCTTGAATCAGATACCTCAGATTCCAGCATATTGAGAGGGGGAGTCTGTGAAAGGGGGAGTCTAGATCAACGGTCAATGGGAATGTGAAGATAGAGTGCTTATGATGAAAAGACAGAGGTGATGAAAAGACTAAGACTGAAGACTCAGGAGCTAAAAGACTACGTCAACATCCAAGGGGGAGTCTGTTAGTGCACGGAATGTTTGTTGACTTCGTCTACATCAAGTCTTAGGTCAATATGGGTCAACATAGGGTTTAGTATGTCAAAATCATGAAATATGTTGGCTGGTTCGCTTATATGACCATGATTAGGTCTGGTTCGCTTTTATGTCATCATAGCTGGTTCGCTTATATGTCAAGTGAGCTGGTTCGCTTATATGGACTGCCATATAAGCGATCCACACACACTATATATAGTAGGATGATGTATTCATTTATCAGAACTTTTGGAGCGAACCTAGATGATTGTTGCTGGAGCTGAAACTCTGTAAAAACATTATCAGAATGCAATAAAGAGATAGAAATTAGAAAGGAATTGCTGTTGTAGACTTTATATGCATTGATTCCGCCTTTACATATGAAGATGAGTTACTCGGATTGACGTTTTCGGGTCAAGAACGGTCCAACAATTGTCACCACTGATTCGAATGATTCGATGATTGTTGTTCTTGAGTTGATTACAATTAGGTTGGTATGAATATGCATGATTGCTAAATTGAATGTTGTTTGATCCGTTTTGAAACTGCCAAAGTTGTTTGCTGATGTTTCGAAGTTAATTGGCTGCAAATATTGAAGTTTGTTACACATTCATGGTCTCGGCAAAGGATTTGCGAGTCGAGACCCCACTGTCTCGACTCGAGACCACAGCACCCTCACACACAGGCAGCATAACTCGAGACCATGGTTGCGGGTCCAGTTGCGACTCGAGACCATCTAGTCTCGACTAGTACATGCATGACTCGAGACCTCCACAGTTGCGACTCGAGAACTCGTAGGATATAACTCGAGACCGCACAGTCTCGACTCGAGATCTCTAGTCTCGACTCGAGACCACGTACACATGCTCACTGATTTGGACTTGCACACTGTTACGGGCTTAGGTGATTGGGCTGTACTGTTGGGCTTTGTTTGCTATATGATTTCTACTGTTAAACTAGTACTGTTGTTGAACTGCCATGCTAGACGTGTATGCCATGATTGTTACTTGTGATCAATACATGTATGCAAATGTGTGTAGCAAACATACGTGCACTACCTAAACACGAACCTGACTTGTATGGTACAACTATGTTAGGACGTGGTTGACCACTAGCTGCTAGACTTGACCTTTCTGTGTATCTGCCGAGCAAACCAAGGTGAGTTCACACTAGCCAAAGCATGGGATTCCCAGGGGTTGGGAATGGGATTGAATAACTACTCGTACAACTATTACTATTAAACAAATTATTACTGTCCTCGGTTGAAGGGCACGTACGTAAAACCTACGTACAGTTATACTTACTACTGTCCTCAGATTGAAGGGCACGTACGTAAAGCCTATGTACACGATCTTAAGACCATCACCTCTATCAAAGGAAGTCCCTCAATTATCGACTTAATCGCCGAGGCCTAGGGCGAGCGGGTCATTAGTTAATAGCGCTATTAGGTTTAACAAACCTCACACCGTGCCAGTCGGACGGGCGTGTACTAATGGACTATGGGCAAAGGGTCAATGCTGATAGACATTGACTTAGGGCACCTCTTATATTTTCGTAGCAGTCGATACGCGTGGTCTTGTAACACATGGGAAGCCCCCACTAATCATCGTACGCATGCCTGGACTGGCATCAAGGATTAATACGATACATGGTTTACAAAACGAATATATACGATTTATGAAATGAATACTTTAACAAAACAACTATCTGTGAACTCGCTCAACTTTGTTGTTGATTCGTTGCTACATGCCTTGCAGGTCATTAGGTACCCATGGAGCTTGCACAGGGAGGAACGGTCGTTGTGGGACATGGCAATGTGTGCCATGCTTTAAACATTTCTTATATTTGCTATGGGTTTTCACGAATTATGCTTCCGCTAAACACTTAACTAAGTTTTGGTTTTTGAACACCTTTCATATTGGTTGGTTGAATTATGTTTATTTACATGCTTGTTCAATATGATTGGTGGCTTGGTCCTGGTCAGTCACGCCTCCAAGCGGTGATACTCCGCGTGTTGATTTTGGGGGTGTGACAGATTGGTATCAGAGCCATTGGTTATAGAGAACTTGGTTTTAATAAAGGAAAACGTTTTTTGTTAAAACCAGACTATAACCTGTACAGTGCTCTACGATCCACAGCGACGCTTCACTCCACGTGCAAGACTCGACATTCTAGGTGATATGGTTTATGTTATATTACCTACATGATAGATTACATAGAACTTTGCTCATGATATGCTTAGTTAGTATAGCTACTGTTGCTTGAACACGTGTGTGCTTACTCTCTCCTGTCATCGCATTTTCGCGAACCCTTCTCACTCATGTTTCCCTTGATATGAAGATCATGTCTGGACGCATTAACATGACACAAGCCCAGTTGACGGCTCTGATTAACGAACAGGTTGCTGCGGCACTTGCAGCCGCACAAGCAGGAGGTATACCCTGCTGTTTAAAACTCATTCTAGGATCTTTAGGTCCTACTCTCGTGAACCTACCCTTGTGTTAAACTTTGTCCTTTCTTATACCCACGACAGGTCATCATGCTCAGCCACCTGTGTGCACCTTCAAAAATTTTATGGACTGCCGACCCACTACTTTTAGCGGCACTGAAGGAGCAGTAGGTCTCCTCCACTGGTTTGAGAAACTAGAATCGGTGTTCGAAATGTGCGAATGCCCTAAGGCACGCAGGGTGAAGTATGCTACCGGCACTCTTGAGGGTTTAGCCCTCACATGGTGGAATGCTCAGGTCCAAATGCTGGGGTTGGTTGCTGCTAACGCCACCCCATGGAACAATTTCAAAGAGATGATCAAGGAAGAATACTGCAGTCGCGATGACATTCATAAGCTGGAAGTTGAGTTCTTCAACCTCAAGATGACGGGGTCAGAAATTGAGGCGTTTACAAAGAGATCAAATGAGCTTGCATTACTGTGTCCTACTATGGTGGACCCTCCAATTAAGCGTATCGAACTATATCTTAAGGGTCTAGTGCCAAAGATCCAAAGTCATGTGACTTCAGCAAACATCGCCACCTATCAGCAGGTTGTTCAGTTGGCTCACCGTCTCACTGATCAGGCGGTGGGGAAAAACAGGTTACCAAAACGTATTAGTGCTACAGCTACCTCTGAAACTCCTAGTGACAAGAAACGTAAATGGGATGGAGCTTCGAGCAGAGGTTCGACTTCTGTTCAGTCCCAGTCGCAGCAGAGAAGAACTGAAGATTATAAGAGCCCTGGTCAGCAATCCTCTGGTAGCCAAGGGCAGAGTGGATATCGAGGGAACCTTCCGAAGTGCAACAGATGCAACAAACATCATAGCGGTCAGTGCAATAAGGTTCGTTGTCAGAGGTGTCTTAAGTTGGGTCATGAAGCTAAGGATTGTAGGAGCTTACGACCTGCAAATCAGAACCAGCGACAACAGCCACCAGCTCCACAAGACCAGCAGCAGCAACAACGAGACAACAAAGGATGCTTTCAGTGTGGAGCTGAAGGCCATTTTAAGAGAGATTGTCCCCAACTGAACCGGAACCAGAACAACAACAACAATAACAACAACCAGGGGAATGGGAACAACGGGGGTAACAACGGCAATGGTGCAAGGGGTCGTGTGTTCGTTATTGGTCAGGGAGAAGCGAGGAATGATCCCAATGTTGTGACGGGTAAGTTCCTTCTTGACGACTTTTACGTTACTGTCTTATTTGATTCGGGTGCTGATACTAGTTATGTGTCCCTAAAAGTTAGTCAACTGCTTAAACGTACCCCAACACCTTTGAACCCCAAACACGCTGTAGAGTTAGCTAATGGTAAAAGTATAGAGGTCACACACGTAGTCAAAGGCTGCAACCTAGTACTTGCTGATCACACTTTCTCGATCGACCTCCTTCCTATCACTCTGGGTAGTTTCGACGTTGTCATTGGGATGGACTGGTTATCCCAACACCAAGCAGAGATTCTTTGCAACGAGAAGATTGTTCATATTCCTCGCCCAGGTGACGAACCTCTCATGATTCGTGGTGACAAGAGTGGTGCCGTTGTGAGCATCATCTCTTTCCTAAAGGCCCAAAAGTGTTAACGTAAGGGCCATACTGCTATTCTGGCTCTCGTTACTGACACCTCGAAGAAAGAGAAAAAGATAGAAGACTTTCCGATTGTACGTGATTATCCTGAGGTATTTCCTGAGGAACTACCTGGCCTCCCGCCTCATCGCCAGGTCGGGTTCCAAATCGAGCTAGCTCCTGGAGCAGCACCCATAGCTCGTGCACCGTATCGTTTAGCTCCATCAGAGTTGAAAGAACTATCTACGCAACTACAAGAACTTTTAGATAAGGGTTTTATTCGTCCTAGCTCTTCGCCCTGGGGAGCTCCAGTGCTATTTGTGAAGAAGAAAGACGGTACGTTCAGAATGTGCATCGACTACCGTGAACTGAACAAGGTGACTGTGAAGAATCGCTACCCTCTTCCACGCATTGATGACTTGTTCGACCAGCTGCAAGGGTCGAGCTACTATTCAAAGATTGATTTGAGATCGGGATATCACCAGCTGAGAGTCCGAGAAGAGGACGTCTCTAAAACAGCCTTTAGAACCCGTTATGGACATTATGAGTTTTTGGTCATGCCGTTTGGGCTAACAAACGCACCGGCGGTCTTCATGGACTTGATGAATCGCGTGTGCTAGCCGTACCTAGAAAAGTTTGTTATAGTTTTCATCGATGACATCCTGATCTATTCTAAGAGTCAGGAGGAACACGAGCAGCATCTACGACTCATTTTGGAACTCCTTCGAACAGAACAGCTGTACGCCAAGTTTTCAAAATGTGACTTCTGGCTTCGTGAAGTCCATTTCTTAGGCTATGTAGTGAACAAGGATGGGATTCACGTTGATCCATCCAAGGTAGATTCGATCAAGAGCTGGCCTGCACCTCGTACCCCAACGGAAATTCGCCAATTCTTGGGATTGGCAGGTTACTACAGGAGGTTTATTAAGGATTTTTCCAAGATTGCACAACCTCTCACGTCACTAACTCAGAAGGGCGTTGTTTATCGTTGGGGAAACGCACAGGAGTTAGCGTTTCAGCACTTAAAGGATAGACTTTACAGTGCACCTATCCTTTCATTGCCAGAGGGCACAGACGACTTCGTGGTTTATTGCGATGCATCCATTCAGGGTCTTGGTTGTGTATTGATGCAGCGGGATAAAGTTATAGCCTTGTAGGTCCCTCTCGAGGATGAGATAAAAACCTTTTCCCGAGGATGAGATAAAAACCTTTTCCTTGTTATATCAAACACACTAGCGAGTGCGGAATCCAAGCTAGCATGCAACCGAGAATTTATACGAGAACAAGCACAAACACAACACACAACATTCAACGATTAACACCACTTGTATTAATGCGTATGAAAGGTCCGGTTACAAGCTCAATGTTTACAGATATGTTCTATAAACTCTCACAGTGTGTGTGTGCTCTCAACAGAATGCTCTCTCTGTTTCTCTTGCCTAATCTGTGTGTCCTTCTGAACACAACACACTACATGGGTATTTATACCCGACACAGCTAACATGCTCGAAGGATAGGGAAATCTGGTCGAAGGATCATCTATCGACCAGAAATCTACCGAAAGATCCATACATACCTCGAAGGATGATATCCTTCGAGGTCCATCTGAATCTATCGAATGTTTATCTTTCGAGGTCATCGAAGGATACAAACCATCCTTCGATGACATCCTTCGACACAAGCATGTTATCCACAATGTGCTAACTGTTTGGCCAAGTCAAACCAGGAGGATGGTTGACTTGGTCAAACTTACATCAACCTTACATTAAAGACATCGTTTTGTATCATGACGAAATACAGACAAAGTACAGACACAAGTGCACCAACAAACTCCCCCTTGGCTGTAGCTTTGTCTCGATCTTCGTGTCTTTAAATCTTCAAGGCCGAGTCGAACCGAGCCGAGTCGCGTCCACACAAAGTGCATCAACAAACTCCCCCTTGGACGCTACTCGTGATGGTTCGTCTTCAATGTCTTTCATGTCGGAGGATCTTCAAAGTCTTCACGTCTTGAAAGCAGAAAGTGTATCAACAAACTCCCCATTTAACTTAGGTAGTGTGTCAATAAACTCCCCCTTAGATTGAACTCTCCATTGAGTCATGCTCGTGAATCTTTTGACTTGTCAATTCTTCAGATCCTTGTGGTGTTGGTGAAGGAACAGCGGCAACTCGATCATTTTATCCTTTGAGTGCCTCCACTTCGTGTCTTCATTCCAAAGCTTTTTCATCGAACATGTTCTCCTTGCCTTTAGCATCTGCACATGCAAGAAAGCTAAACGCGTAATGAGAACAACCGTTTGGAATACAGTTAACATATAAACTAACGACACATACGAGATCAAATCTCAATCAAACACCAACCGACA
The DNA here is from genome assembly GCA_030545235.1 of Helianthus tuberosus. Lineage (NCBI taxonomy): Eukaryota > Viridiplantae > Streptophyta > Magnoliopsida > Asterales > Asteraceae > Helianthus > Helianthus tuberosus. The sequence goes on along the minus strand of CM060357.1, from coordinate 190,146,828 downwards.
GCAGTTTGAAAGTTTAGAAAAATATTCATTTTAATTCTTTAACTTTCAAAACTCGTTAACTTCGACTGTTTATGAAGATGCAATTGTTTTCCAGCTTACGATCAGGATTTTGGGTAGGATAGACTCGAGTTCCAACATCGGTCAATCAAAAATAAACTAGAAGCAAAATCTTTTTGGATTTTATAAAGTTTATATTAAAACACACCTAAAATCTTTTTGGAATTTTCATTTTTCAATGTAAAGACGGAAAACAATAAATAAATATGTACAAAGATGCATAAACAGGAAACATTAAATAAATATTTACAGACATTCTTTTTGCGAGTTTCGAGGGTAAGAGAATCATATCAGTGTACGGTCATGCCAAAAACACTCTCTTTGTTCAGTTAGTTAACATTAAGATAAGCATCCTATAACAATTATCGGTATTGTTGTCCACATAAACTCAACTTATCATTTGTAATCATGGCGAGGGGATACGTTAAGGTAAAATTTATACTTACCGACCGGTGTTCATCCACATCACGACACATTCCCGTATCAAGGTATGCACGAGGATTCATCTTACCGGTGAGTATACCGATTATCATCTGTTTGACCGTATATGATGTGAGATTCTCACTTATTTTGAATTTGAAAACAAGCCCTATGTGATAGAATCACTTATTGATGAGGAACTTGATTTTCATATGCATGCTACCGATACATCTTATATAGAGCTGCTTATCGTTTTTCATTTAAGGTTTAAAGAGGTTTAGACAGACCACTGATGTACTATCATTTTCTCTTTTGCTCGCCAGGAAACTCATTTTTGTTTTTCTATTGTTTTTGTGTTTTTGAAATTTTTCAATGTTTTTGGATTTTTCAAAGTTGGATCTACTCCCCCTAAAATCAACAAACTATGACAAATTTAAAAGACACAAGGATATTTACAAAAAAATGATTTTCCGATGTTGGTTAACTCATGTTTTACCTCAATGCCGTTTACCAAAATTAAGTTTTAATCAGAAATGATTTAGCGAATTTTGGAAAAATCAGTTGGCATGTCGGTAAGCGGTGCGGACCATGACAGCATTGTCTGGCCAAAGAGTGCTGTATGAGATAATAATTCACAAAGCAACTTAAATATCGACAAGTATAGGAGAGATTAGAAATTTAAAACCGTATCCTGCAACTGCATCGTGCATTGCCAGGAATTTGAGTGCTCTCCCAAACTGGATATCCACCCGGTGTGGATTTCAAAGTCGATTCTTTGTAGCTACTTAGAAATCTCTTGACAGCAACAAGATCAGAAACCTTTGGGTCCGGCTGGTCTTCCACATTTCACCAGCGAAGGTCTTGTCTTTCTCTTTCAGAAGTAGTGTGCGGTTGTTTAATCCACTCCAAGGCATCCGCACACCCGGTTGGTTTGTCCAACAAACACATTTTCTTCAATCACACCGCGAAGCAAAGTACACTGCACGTTCATTTTGTCGATTGTGAACTTCAACCGTGCTGCAGGCGCGTACTTTTTGATTTGAATCTATCCCGGGGACCCGATCAAAGCCTTGAACATTCACGATTTGAATTGATTTTCATTTTGACGAAGCTTTTCAATCTCTTTCAACAGACATTTCTGTTTCCCTTTCCTTTTTCTCTCCATCAAAGGCAGCAATTTCTTCTGTTGCCTATTTTGTGCAAGGATGCTCCACTATCAACAATCTTACGACTATCGAAAGTTCCTCCTGGAATATCCTACACACTCACTCAAAAATTAGTTGGAGAGAGGGACCCAAGCCTTTGTGGACTTGGGTCGTCCTTGATCATCAAGAAAAGTGATTTCAATCACTTGATGATTAGGAAAAAGAACCTGTGGTGCTCCCCCTGACTGAATTACCTGTTTTTGTTTCCAAGCTGTTTGTTCTTTACCAGTATTTGCATTAATTGTTTTAGCATTTACTGGTTTTACAGTTTTAGGTTTTGCTTGAACAGGTTTTTCTTCTTTGACCTCTGATTTTAAGGCCTTTTCAATTACCTTTTGATTCTTTTGTTTTAACTTCTTTTCCCTTTCTTTCAAGACACGTGGGTCTTGTTTCGGGGAAAATGAACGTTTTTGGTAATTGGTTTCTTGGGGAGCACTCGTTTTTGGCTTCAACTTTTGCAGGTATGGGCAGTATCTTACAATATGCCCAATGGTGCCACACTCAAAGCACATTCTCCGCTCTACAAACCTCGGAGAAACATGTTGATGACCAGACGAAGAACCAGACCATGAACTTTGTGATCTAGACGTGCTTGGACCTAAATCACATCCGTTGGTGTGTTGGGTGTAATTATTCTGTTCATTTCGTTTTAAAATTCTAACTTGTTTTATAAAATCAAGGTTAGATTTATCCTGAAATGTTTCAAGTTTGTCTGAACCCGTGGATCCAACAAAGTTCATTTTCGGTTCTCTTTTCTTAACAGGAGCTCTTTTGTTTTGCACCCATTGTTGTTGAACTTTAGGTGCTTGAACATTCTTGTTCTGAGCCTTCTTTCCCTGTCCCTTACCCTTTCCGGAGTTGACTTGTTGTTTTCGCTCAACTGGTGGTTTTTGTTTTCCGTATTGTTTTCTAATTTGGTCACACGGAATTGGATCACATTGAGTGACGGTAACTTGGCCACTTTTGTTTCCCAAAAACTTGTCAGTACATCCTTCAAAAATTTGCTCAATTAAATCTTGATTTACATTTTTAATTGGAAAATCTTTGTTAGAGTAAATTTTGTTATCTCCTTTGAGCGTGTACAACAAGTTATTCTCTTCACTTGTAGAAACAAGGGACTCCATTGCTTTTGACATTTCAGTCTTACTCGGTTTCACTGGTGGATCACACAGGATGTGATTCTCGATTGGAATATCTGGTGTAACCGAGTTAGACTGTTGTTTCACAATTTCTTCAGATTCATCATCCGAAGAATCAGCATCCTCAACGATGGGAGGACTCTGTTCCGTCACACATGATGAATCTGTCACATTCTCAGATTCAGATTCAGTTTCAGATTGGCCCGAGGATGATGTACCAGTTGTGAACCCGAGGCCTGCTGCAAAGTCATCTAGACCGAGTGGCACAGTAGGTTCAAAACGGGGCATATCCTCGTCATCAGGCGATTTTGAGTAATTGTGATTCATTGGGGGAGGACATGATTTGAATCCAATACATGGTTTATCCCCCTTTTTCTTTCTCTCTTGAACATCAATGATGTGATCCAAAACAAAGCGGGAATTGGAATAGCTTTCCAGTTTCTGCTTAAGTGTTTCACATTCACATCGAGCTGTTGCTAACTCTACCATTTGCTTTTCAATTGTGTCAATAAGATTATTGTTAGCATGTTGTTTACGCAAAACAGCTTTTTGTAATTCTGAAACATCATGTTTTAATGACGCAATTGTAGCTTTAAATTCCTTTTCATTTCTGGTTAAAAATACGTTAGCCTCAGCTGCTTTAGACAGATCTACAACCAATTCTTGATGGTGTTTGTGTGTGATTTCATATTCCTCTTGCAAAGCCTCGTGTTTGCTTTGCAATTCACAACACTCATCCTTCAAAGAAACATGTTTGTCTTGCAAGTCAAACAAACTAGCTTGTAAAGCATCATGTTTGCCTTGCAACTCAGACATGTTTGCCTCCAAATCAGCATTTTTAACACGCAAACTACCACAGTTATCACAATTAGCAGCAATGGGTTCATCGACACATACCTGACCTGATGAAATGTCGACATTAGCCATAAAGGCTGAATGGAGAGAAGACGAAGAGTAAGTAACTTGATCCACATGATCATTGCCTGAGGTGGAGGATTCGTCATCTGAGCTTCCACTATAACCAGAACTGTCTTCATCTTCAGACGATGCAACACCATTGGTGGAAGATTCTCCACCACTGGCGTGCTTTAAATCCTTTACGACTTCAGCAAAACATGCTGTTCCACCATTTCCTCCTTCTCCAAGCTGAAGCGACCAATCACAACCCTCATCTATTTGAACCAACAGCCCCCGGTTGGTATTTGATGACCCTGCTTGGCCTTGATTGTTGACAGGTATCATCGTACGAACATTGTTCCTGTTCTGGTTCTGCTGGTTGCCTTGATTTCTGAAGGGGTTTTGGTTTCCATGCTGAGCTGGTCTTGTGCATTCCCTTTTGAAATGACCCCGTTCACCACAGTTAAAGCACGTTACAGCTTGCTTGTTGAACCCATACTTGGTGTCTTTCTTGCTTTCCAAGTTGGTTCTTCCCGTCCTTTCCATAAACTCCTTTGCTCTTCGAATTGCACTAGCAAAAGCCCATTTGATATCCATCATTTCAAACTCTTCCTTATCCACTTGCTGATAATCTTCATTGGTTAGATTGATATTCCCAATCTGACCTGCGACTAATCCACAATAAGCACTAACCAAGGTTTTCAACATCTCCATATGCTCCTTGGCTACTTCGACACTGACTTTGGAAAAGTTGGAAGTGTCTAGTCTGACTGTGTTAGGATTGGAAGTGGCTTGAAAGTTTGAGGAGCTTCCATAAAACCCTTGCTGTTGCGGTTGTTGCTGCTGAGCTGTCGGTTGTGCATTCGGTCTTGAAAACATCGTGTAAGCTGAAGGATCAAACTGATCTGTTGTTGAAGGTCCGGTGTTTGAGACGAAGGCTGTTTGAAGCTTCGCATGTTGAGAGGCTGGTCTTTCTCGACTGATACCTCCTGCAATCCCAAAGTACATCTCTGGATTTTGAGGAGTTAGTGTTCGTTTTGCCTTAAGCTTTTCTTCTACATCCTTGTTCTCCAGTTTTTGAATCAACTCATAAACGTTGATTGTGTCCAGAACACCATTTTCTTTGAGAATTTCAAGATAACTGCTCCACTTTGCTGGTAAGCTATCAGCGAATCTCTTCACCATTTCTTGTGGAGTGGCAGTGACTCTAAAACCAAACATCTCGCTCAAGAAGTGATGAAACCTTGTAGATAACTCTGCCAAAGTCTCATTCTCCATACACGTGAAACCTTCAAATTCTTTCTTCAGTAATTCTTGCTTGATTTTTCTAGACTGAGCATTTCCTTCACACCGTAACGTGAGCATATCGCACAAGCTTTTAGTAGTCGTGCAGTAAACAAACTGGTGGTAAATATCTTTGTGAAGAGCTTGTGTGAGAATCATGAATGCCTTCTTTTCTAACTCAAATTTCTTCTTATCATCATCAGACATAGTGCTGTAAGTTTCTGGATTAGATCCTGCAACTTCCAAATCATGGTCAAATGCGGTGAAGAAGCACATCCAAAGATCTTGACCTTGCCCCTGAACATAAGTTCTCAGCCTTTCCTTCCACCATCCCCAATCATTGATATGATTTAGCTTTGGTGGTTTCGTGCTTGTACCAGTTTCACTGTCGTTCTGCATCATTGATTGAATGCTGTTGCTTTGATTTGTGACCAATGCCCATTGATTTGCAGTTATCATTGCAGCTTGAGGTGGGGCAATAGCCTGCATCCATGCTTTGTTGAAATCTGACGCAGATTGCGTAGCTGATGATTGCGTAGCTGCTGATTGTGGAGTTAGAGTCCACGCGCTTGGATCCCACTGACCGTTTGTTCCCATTTTATGAAAATTAATATATTAAGTGAAAATTGATTTAAAAAAAAATGAAAACAAGTTTTCTATTTAAAAATTTAATTTTCACAAACTATGTTAATTTCAAATGATAACAATCACCCGAAAGATCCTTGATCGAAAGACCTGAAAAACACAAACTGTTAGACTTAAACAAACAAGGATCGAAAGATCAACACCTGTTCGAAAGATCAACAGGGTTCGAAAGATCACTGTTGAGTTTCGAACAATGTTTTCGAAAGATTCTCCAACGAAGGATCCTTATCCTTCGAAAATGTACTGTAGACCGAAAGATGAACACTGATGAATGTCGAACGATGACTTCGAAAGACTTCGAAAGACTCCCCAGTCGAAGGATCCTTGTCTTTCGAGAAAGAACAGTAGACCGAAAGATGAATGTTTCGAAATGATTCCTTGGTTCGAAGGATGATGATCTATCGAACCTCCACTGATCGAAAGATGGTCTTTCGAGTTCGAAGGATATCTTTCGAACGGTTCTGACACAGTTGACAATCGGTGACAAGTTGGTGAAAAAGTTGACGGGTTGGTGAGAAAGTATGTTCAGACCATATCTTGCAGGTCTGAATATGCAGGTCTTTCACCAAAACAGGTAAGGTCCGAATATTTTAATCAGTTAACAATTCCCAACACACAAACACTTTGAAATTTAAACTTTTTAAGATCAAAAGTGTAAAATACCAAGAACACTATGAATATCGGTTGAAGATAAGAAGAACAAACCCAGAAATATGAATATTTCTGCAAACCTACAACAATCCGAAACCCGATTTTAACAAGTTTTTCAGAAAATATAAACTATAAAAACCCGAAAAACAGTCCGAAAAACTCTCGGTTTTAACAAGGAGAAGAGCCAAAGCTCTGATACCACTTGTAGGTCCCTCTCGAGGATGAGATAAAAACCTTTTCCTTGTTATATCAAACACACTAGCGAGTGCGGAATCCAAGCTAGCATGCAACCGAGAATTTATACGAGAACAAGCACAAACACAACACACAACATTCAACGATTAACACCACTTGTATTAATGCGTATGAAAGGTCCGGTTACAAGCTCAATGTTTACAGATATGTTCTATAAACTCTCACAGTGTGTGTGTGCTCTCAACAGAATGCTCTCTCTGTTTCTCTTGCCTAATCTGTGTGTCCTTCTGAACACAACACACTACATGGGTATTTATACCCGACACAGCTAACATGCTCGAAGGATAGGGAAATCTGGTCGAAGGATCATCTATCGACCAGAAATCTACCGAAAGATCCATACATACCTCGAAGGATGATATCCTTCGAGGTCCATCTGAATCTATCGAATGTTTATCTTTCGAGGTCATCGAAGGATACAAACCATCCTTCGATGACATCCTTCGACACAAGCATGTTATCCACAATGTGCTAACTGTTTGGCCAAGTCAAACCAGGAGGATGGTTGACTTGGTCAAACTTACATCAACCTTACATTAAAGACATCGTTTTGTATCATGACGAAATACAGACAAAGTACAGACACAAGTGCACCAACAAGCCTACGCCTCACGCCAACTCAAAGTTCATGAAAAGAACTACACTACACACGATCTAGAGCTGGGAGCGGTTGTTTTTGCACTTAAGATATGGAGACACTACCTGTATGGTACCAAATGCGCTATCTACACTGATCACAGGAGCCTCGAGCATATCTTCAAACAGAAGGAACTTAATATGCGACAACGACGATGGGTCGAACTGCTGAATGACTACGAATGCTCGATCAGGTACCACCCAGGCAAAGCCAATGTTGTGGCTGACGCCCTCAGTCGAAAGGACACTGCGCCCAAGCGCGTACGAGCTTTGCAACTTACTATACAGTCTAATCTACCTTCTCAAATACGAGATGCTCAGGTAGAAGCATTGAAACCAGAAAACGTCAGGGCTGAAGCCCTACGCGGCTCAAAGCAACGCTTAGAACAGAAGGAAGACGGTGCTTACTATGTAACAGGACGCATATGGGTCCCACTTTATGGCAACTTACGAGAGCTTGTGATGGATGAGGCACACAAGTCTCGCTACTCGGTACATCCTGGTTCGGATAAGATGTACCACGATATCAAAACTACGTATTGGTGGCCTGGCATGAAGGCTCACATAGCAACATACGTTAGCAAGTGCTTGACTTGTGCGAGAGTCAAGGCGGAATACCAGAAACCTTCAGGCCCACTTCAACAACCAGAGATACCACAATGGAAATGGGAGCAAATTTCCATGGATTTTGTTACTGGCCTGCCTAGATCTCAACGTGGTAACGATACTATCTGGGTGATAGTGGACCGACTCACAAAGTCTGTTCATTTCTTGGCTATCAAGGAAACGGATAAGTTCTCCACATTAGCAGACGTATACCTTAAGGAAGGTGTCTCGAGGCACGGAGTGCCCACCTCTATTATCTCATACCGAGATGCACGTTTTACGTCAGAACTGTGGCAAGCAATGCACAAGTCTTTTGGCTCACGTTTTGATATGAGCACAGCTTATCACCCACAAACGGATGGGCAGTCAGAACGTACCATCCAGACCCTCGAAGACATGCTTAGGGCATGCGTAATTGACTTTGGCAACGGCTGGGAAAAGCATCTGCCGCTTGTGGAATTCTCATACAATAACAGCTACCACACTAGCATTAAAGCTGCTCCGTTTGAGGCATTGTACGGGCGTAAATGCCGGTCACCCCTTTGTTGGGCAGAGGTGGGGGATAGTTAGATTATTGGTCCAGAACATGTGGTTGACACAACAGAGAAAATTGCTCAGATACGACAACGAATGGCGGCAGCCCGTGACCGTCAGAAAGTCTACGCCGATAAGGGCAGAAAACCATTAGAGCTCCAGGTTGGGGAGCGAGTACTACTCAAAGTTTCACCCTGGAAGGGTGTGGTTCGTTTTGGTAAACGAGGCAAACTTAACCCACGATACGTTGGACCTTTCGAAGTCATTGAGAAAATAGGCAAGGTGGCCTACAAACTGAACTTACCAGCGGAACTCAGTGCAGTTCACAATGTTTTCCACGTGTCAAATCTGAAGAAGTGTCTGTCAGATGAGACCCATATAGTTCCTTTGAAGGAGCTCACTATCGACGAGCAGTTACGATTCGTCGAGGAACCAGTTGAAATCACGGACCGGGATGTTAAGGTCCTCAAACGTACTAGAATACCTCTCGTTCGAGTTTGTTGGAACTCACGTCGCGGCCCAGAGTTCACCTGGGAACGCGAAGATCAGATGAAACAAAAGTATCCCCAACTGTTCGCAAATGGTACAACCACTACTGAGGCTGAAGCTACTCCCTAAATTCCAGATCAACGGGGGGAGGATGTGACACCCCAGGAAAACCAAGAAAACCATGCAACTTAACTAACTTACTCAGTGAGTACGTGCTAAATTTCGGGACGACATTTCTTTCAACTCGGGGATAATGTGACAACTCGTATTTCCGAACCTATCTTTGTACTTTGAAGTAACGTATGTGTACGATATGTGATTTTGTGTAAGTGAATGATTATATGAATGTTATGTTGATACGTGCTTTGTGTAATGTATGTATGTATATAAACGGCCCAAACGCACAACACTCACCCGATCGCACAAGCCCATTCGGGCCACACCTTTGCATCCGAGACCAAAGGGCAGCCCAAGATTGGGTTCGGCGCATTTCACTTGTGTCGCATAACACATGAGGGGAATGCAGACTCCTCATTCGTTTGCTAAACACAACACACACACAAACCCTAGCTTTCTCTCATCCTCTCTCTCAAACTCGACGGCAAACACTCCTTCACCATCGGAGATCATAGTGCTCGGACCATTCTTTTATTCGGATCATTCTCGTTAGCCCCTCTTAACCGGTTAGTGTCTTCTTATTAATTGATGTTATGTTATGTGATTATACGTGTCTCATGTGATGATTTGTAAACTTTAATATTGGTGTCCTTAAATTCGGTTCACATGTGTAAGATGAAATCGAGATGTGTATTAGTAACCGGATGTGTATGATGATATTAATCGACTATCATGTCTTGTTTTCGGATTAGGTTGCATGATGAATGATGATGTTTATAATCTGTTGTATGTTCATGTAATCGGAATCAAATGATATGAAGTGATAAGTGATTGTTATGCTTGAAACATGATTAGGGTTGCATATTAGATATTGTCACCACCGATTCGAATGATTCGATGATTGCTGTTCTTGAGTTGATTACAATTAGGTTGGTATGAATATGCATGATTGCTAAATTGAATGTTGTTTGATCCGTTTTGAAACTGCCAAAGTTGTTTGCTGATGTTTCGAAGTTAATTGGCTGCAAATATGGAAGTTTGTTACACATTCTTGGTATCGGCAAAGGATTTGCGAGTCGAGACCCCACTGTCTCGACTCGAGACCACAGCACCCTCACACACAGGCAGCATAACTCGAGACCATGGTTGCGGGTCCAGTTGCGACTCGAGACCGTCTAGTCTCGACTAGTACATGCATGACTCGAGACCTCCACAGTTGCGACTCGAGAACTCGTAGGATATAACTCGAGACCGCACAGTCTCGACTCGAGATCTCTAGTCTCGACTCGAGACCACGTACACATGCTCACTGATTTGGACTTGCACACTGTTACGGGCTTAGGTGATTGGGTTGTACTGTTGAGCTTTGTTTGCTATATGATTTCTACTGTTGAACTAGTACTGTTGTTGAACTGCCATGCTAGACGTGTATGCCATGATTGTTACTTGTGATCAATACGTGTATGCAAATGTGTGTAGCAAACATACGTGCACTACCTAAACACGAACCTGACTTGTATGGTACAACTATGTTAGGACGTGGTTGACCACTAGCTGCTAGACTTGACCTTTCTGTGTATCTGCCGAGCAAACCAACGTGAGTTCACACTAGCCAAGGCATGGGATTCCCAGGGGTTGGGAATGGGATTGAATAACTACTCGTACAACTATTACTATTAAACAAATTATTACTGTCCTCGGTTGAAGGGCACGTACGTAAAACCTACGTACAGTTATACTTACTACTGTCCTCGGATTGAAGGGCACGTACGTAAAGCCTACGTACACGATCTTAAGACCATCACCTCTATCAAAGGAAGTCCCTCAATTATCGACTTAATCGCCGAGGCCTAGGGCGAGCGGGTCATTAGTTAATATCGCTATTAGGTTTAACAAACCTCACACCGTGCCAGTCGGACGGGCGTGTACTAATGGACTATGGGCAAAGGGTCAATGCTAATAGACATTGAATTAGGGCACCTCTTATATTTTCGTAGCAGTCGATACGCGTGGTCTTGTAACACATGGGAAGCCCCCACTAATCATCGTACGCATGCCTGGACTGGCAGCAAGGATTAATACGGTACATGGTTTACAAAACGAATATATACGATTTATGAAATGAATACTTTAACAAAACAACTATCTGTGAACTCGCTCAACTTTGTTGTTGATTCGTTGCTACATGCCTTGCAGGTCATTAGGTACCCATGGAGCTTGCACAGGGAGGAACGGTCGTTGTGGGACATGGCAATGTGTGCCATGCTTTAAACATTTCTTATATTTGCTATGGGTTTTCACGAATTATGCTTCCGCTAAACACTTAACTAAGTTTTGGTTTTTGAACACCTTTCATATTGGTTGGTTGAATTATGTTTATTTACATGCTTGTTCAATATGATTGGTGGCTTGGTCCTGGTCAGTCACGCCTCCAAGCGGTGATACTCCGCGTGTTGATTTTAGGGGTGTGACAAGAGATCAAAGAGATATCAATCATATATGCTGACGCACTTCCTCTATAGAGGATACTTCTAGAATTTTTACGATTGAAGGTTTCTGACGGGAACAGAAGAAAAAGGGTTCTTATGATTTCGCCTGTAAGTCTTACCTTACACTTAACATCTGGGGTTCTTACGGAAAGTTTCTAAAAGTTTGCTACGCTTATGGTATTATAAGAGACTTAGCAGTACTTGTAACTAAACATAACTCTTAGCAATGAAATCACAATAAGGGATTTATCTAGTGTCATTATTAATGTGAACAGCCTCTAACCATTCATCAGGAGGGTTAAACGCCTCCATTCTTAATCCTTTTAAACTTAGCTGCAAAATCTTGACAAATTTTTGGGCAGTCACAGCTTTGACTAGTTATTTCTTAACCTATATAACGTGATTAGCTGAGGAAGATCCATAATGGATTTATAATGAGCAGGCTTTGAATCCTTAATGTGCCCTCTTATTGTCGTTACTAACCACCAATAATAATAATTATTGCATTAAGCTTAGGTTTTTGGGTAATTGGAATAGGGTACTATCTCAACCAAAGAATTAAAATTTTGCGACATACTGTCGACATTTTAGAACTTTTATGGTGGGAGTCAGCAAATTCTTATTCCGTCTTTTTCCATTTTGATGCGAATAATAGGTCTTTCTAATATGGTCCTTAACACTCGGTCCATCCCATAATGTATAAGGGAATCTCTCTTATGGACTCCATTAATGTCCCCACTAATCAAGGGTATTACCATCGAATGATTGTGATGCATACCTTACTGTGTGCTTTCCAGCATAATTGCTGACATACCTAATGATTTTTATTTCATTTAACAATTTCCTGCAATCGATGGTCCCTTTTTACTATTGAAGTCTCTTGACTTCCAAGAGACGAAGTACTTTTAAGTAAAACCCAAAAAGAATGGGGTTCCTTGCCATATATGATTTTGTTTGGTTTATTCTTCGTATTTGAAGTATGAATATAGTTATTCTCATGAGTAGCGACATGTGTTTTAGAGCAAACAACCTTTGACTTCTTGAATCTTCTCATGCCTTTTCTCATAACCTCTCTAACAATTGTGTTAACTTCAGTTTTGGAGATTAATTCCATTAATATTGAGGTTCACACTTGATGCACCATTAATATTTGTCGCATTTCTAGCATCGCGACTGTTGTTTGTTTCTTCTGAGTTTTCCATACTCGAAGCCTTGCTGTTAAATACCAATTTCAACAAGTGCTTAGGTAACCCATACCTAGTGTTTCTTTGAATTATCAAAGGCTCCCCATAAGGAGTCTTGATTACTACTTTCTTCTTATCATTCTCAATATAGGCTGGACTTCTAGGACGACCAATTCATTCCTATCACTATGTCGAGTCCCTTATTATTTAAATGGAAACAAGGACATCGGAAAAGAATGATTCCTAATGTATATAAACATCCATCTAATATTGCTGGAGCAGTTTCTGAGGTACTATCGGTCAATTCTACTTTATACTTAACGCTTAGAGTTTTAACAGGCAGATTTAATGATTTACAAAATCTATTGTCTATGAAAGACTTATCTGAACCTGAAATAAATAATACTCTAGAATGAGCGTTATTGATAAAGAAAGTACCTGTTGTGACATTTTCATCCTGAATAGCCTCTTGAGTATCCACTTGAGAGCTTCCAGCTTTGATCTTCTTAGCCTCCTCAGGCTTTTTAGCGTATTTAGGGCAGTTGGTCTTAATGTGCCCTTTCTCATTGCAACCATAGCAGGTTGCGTCTCCCATTCTCTTGCAATCCAAGGTCTTATGCTCCTTGGACTTGCAGATTCCACAGGGTAGAGGCTGAGATTCATATCTGCATTTCCCGAGGTGGTATTTCTTACAGGTTTTGCATCTGTTCTTTCCACCGGTCTGCTGTTTGTCCTTCAAATCCTTGCATTCATGGGTCTTGTGATCCGTCTCCTTACAGATGACACATCCCCCGGTCTGATCATAGAAACATTTTCCGAAGTGCTTCTTCCCGCAGGTTTTACATTCGGGTTTTGCCTCCTTTGGTTTGGACTGGTTATAGCTAGAACGAGTCTTACCCTTTTTGTAACCCTTATTTGGGGTATTATCGCACTTTCGCTTATGCTCCTTTAATATACGGTCCACGACTTTGTTTACGGTTGTATCTATCATAGCCTGCAACCTGGTGCTTGTTAAGTTTAGTCTTGCATCATCATTTTGGTCAGCTAGATGATTGTGAGCTTCAGAGGGGTCAGCCATGGTGAAGCTTTGAAGACTACAAACCAAGTAGTAATAATTGGTTTAATTATAATGAATTGTCGAATTTGATGAATAAATAGCCATGGTGTAATTTACCATATAGGCCAATAGATAGTATTTAATTTATTTGATTATGTTTTGCCTAAGTTTTTAAATAAACCATCTTTGGCGTTTAAACGGAATATAATCCTTCATATTTACTAGACAGGGGACATAAGTCACGACTGTCAATGTCATACTGACATCTTATATAGCATAATGGCTTGTTCCAAAGGACTTTTCGATGGCACAGATGCCTCGTCACTAGGGAAATTTTAAAACATAATCAATGATTCCTTTGGATCGAAAAATTTCATAATTCATTGCCTTGACAAGAAGTTATGAAATAAAACTATCTTTTTCATGTATACATCTTTTCCCGTAGGTATACATCCCAGATGGATGTTTAGATGTGTACATCATGATCGACGTTTATTAGCCATGATTCCTATTGATCATTTAGGCTAAATAAGGGGTTTGGAAGTTCCTAATATAAAGACGACAAGCGTGATTTTATCGCATCACTGTTTTCGGGAGTGTTAACACGTTTTCAGGTGTTTAACAAGGATCTGAATCTCTTTTTAAACAGGTTTTACCATCTTAGCTAGGTCTTCAATGACATTCAAGCTAGGTCAAACCTTTTAAGATTCTCTTTTAATATTTATACTGGCAGGAAAGGAATGATATTATTTTCATTCAGGATTTTTATTATAATTATCCTGAATTTAATTAAAATATAACTATAGCACAAAAAGTCAAGTCACAAGGACAACTTTAAATTATAAACCATGATTTTGTAGAATCAAGGTATTTAGGCTTGAACGCGTTCACGCCTTTTCTTGACAAGGAGTTGTAGGCTACGACTGTCTTTAGTCTCAGAGGACGTTAATTATAGCCCGTAGGCATTATATCCCTAATGGATGTTTAAATCACAAAATAAGAAAGGATTTCGGGAGAATCCAGTATAAGGATGATTTATGTGACTTTATCGAACCACGTCTGCCAGAAAAGTTAATATGTTACAGATGTTAACAAGGATGTGAATCTCTTGAATAGGTCCTACCATCTTGGCCTCGTCATATAGGCTAGGTTTACCTTTAAGATTCCTTTTTAATAATTAACGCAGAACAATCCTAACTCGGGATGTTAATAAGGATCTGAACCTAAATTGAGAAACCGCCATCTTGGCCGGGTCTTAATATTGACACGAGGCTAGGTCTTGTCCTTTTTAGATTTTTTCATTTTATTATAATGGTAGATCTTATAACAGAAGTGTTATTTTAATTTATTTCATATATTATATTCATATATAATGATATAAATGAAATTTATATAAAACATCCCAATGATTTAAAAGAGGTATAGAATTGCCCTAAGCGGGACTTGAATGAAATGATGTTGTCCATGAAGGGAATGAAGGATAAGTATGCCCTTATAAGGACTTACTAAGGAAACGAACTTCAGCAAAATGAGTTTCTTCTTCATTTTAGTTCTGAATGTCTTCTCCTTGGTTGTACATTAATCCTAGTCGCAATACGAAGCTCGGCCTTTCCTAGGCTTCACATGGGGAGAATTTCCATTACAGCTTCTTGCTTGGCGACATATTAAAATATAATTGAAGGTAATAATCCTCCGAATAGGGACGAGAGTATTCCTATGTTAAGTCTAGACTCAGAAGTTCAAAGAATGTGCTATCGTGTCATTGAGATTAAACACAAAAAGCTAGTGTTTAATTCACTCAATGTTGGCTCTGATACCAACCTGTCACACCCCTATTTTCCACGTGTCACCGGTGGGCCCGGTGGGGAGTATAGTGACGTAGTTGATATCATCATAGTCAAACAACACAATATTTAAATGCACAGCGGAAGCAAAAGATAATTATATTACAAACCGATTCAAAAGTAATATTTAATATTACAACGGAGTGTAAGTTGGATCCACAGGCGGATCAAATAAAAAGAAAACATAGGTCATCAAACTTATGCATCCAAGCTTGCGAGACTTATTGCGGACGCTAGAAGACAGCCAACCTAGTACGAGTAGTACCTGCACTTAACCTTTTGGAAAATACGTCAGTTTACACTGGTAAATACAATTTAACTGACTCATTTTGAAAAGGTTTGAAAATTGATTTGAATGCACGTGGCACAAAACATTTTTATAACTTGGGATAATTATGTAATATAATCTTGTAAGGGAATTACATGTTACTTATACGTTCAGTAGCCCGATCCGTAGACCGGGTTAAAGATTAATAGACACACCACATTATTGAGTTATACACTGAAAGTTATATCAGTAGGGTATGACCTATATGTGAAACTTATCATTTAAAACCAAACTATGTACCTTAGGGGTATTTTGGTAATTTCACTTAGGCTTAAAAGGTCAAAACTGGAAACCTGAGTTCAAAAACTTGTACTTACTGTTATTATATAAAAATATACTAAAAATATCAGTAGGTATCAACCCTTATATATTTAAACTAGTTTCGATACATACTATGCGTTAAAAACGCTTAAAAAGGCGATTTGGAGCCATTTCCGGGTTTTGTATAGAAAGCTGATATCTTTATTACTCCAGAAGGCTCAAAATATTTTATTTATCATATTAGATCAGTAGAAAAAGGTTTGGGGTCAAAAGGATTTGTAAAACTCATTTTATAGCCCAAAAGGGCATAACCGGCAATTACCGAATCAAGCTTAGAACCCTATGTTATGCTCAGCCTAAAAATAAATAAAAATTTTAAAAATCCCAAAATATTATTTTATATCAGTAGGTAAAAAGTTTGGTATCGAAAATTGGGTTTAGATAGGATATACTCTAATTACGCCGTTTAATTAAAAAAAGGCTTTCTAATTACGCTATTGAGCATAACTCCTAATCTAGACCTCAAAATGATGTTAAATTTTAGGGACAAGTTTATAAATCAGTAATAAAGATTATTGCCCTCTCATATTTTCAAAGTTCTCGTTTTAGGGTCAAGAGGGCATAACGGTCAACATTTAGGCAATTAACGGAAACAAGCATGAACTAGGACTTCTATGGAACCAAGTTGTATAACCTCGAAGGGTTATACTAACCTATAACCTGGTCCTAAAGGAATCCCAAGGCATATCTAAACTAAGCTAAATTGGGTCAGAACTGAAAGTCAAAGCAAAAGTCAACTTTTGCGACTTTCAGTTCCGAACCGAGCCTAAACTTAGAATTGTCGGGTTAAACATGCTTAGACATGTTCAACTAATATTTACCAAGTTATTAAAGTGAGAAAAACTGATTTTATGACTTTTATATAATAGCCATGTATTTTTATTTAAAACTAACCCGTTTGACTTTTCTTTGACCCGACAATTAAACTAAGTAAACGTGGTAATTAGGAGGTGCCCTTTTGAGGGTTTAATACCTACCTAATTACGGTCACGTAGCCATGTTCGTTGCGAACCATGGCTCAACCGTTTAAAAGTCAAGGCGTTCATCGATAACGCTTGACTTTTCGGTTAAACGCTAAATAAATAAACTTAAGCACGATTGAACACTTACAATGGGTCCAAAGGGCTGAAGGAGGTTCTCAAGACACTCAAGATCCTCCAGGAATTCAGAGAATAAGCAGATTAGAAGGGAAAGGTGTGAAAAACAAATGAACTCCTCACCTATTTATACTTTTCGGGACCTCACGAGATCGCGACAAGTGTCATGAGGTCATGACCAGATCATGGTAAGTGTTGGGTGGTTTCAATATACTATGGGCAGCCCCTAGAGTCGAGTTGAGAGTATAGGAAACCAGATTGGACATGAAAACAACAAGAAACAGGCTGTTACCAGCTGTTTCTGCATCTGATCAGGCTACGCGGCCCGTGTAGGTAACTCAGCAGTCTTACGCGGCCCGCCTGCATGTCCCAGGTCAGCAAAACAACTTTCATAATTGGCAGATTTGGTCCCTGTTTGCATGTAAACGTGTTTCTGACACATCCACGGTCCGTTAACCTCATTTCAAGGCTCCATTATGAGGCTCACATATAGGGGATATGAAACATGTTCAAAAACATGTCGGGTGTCGGTTCGTTTGGCCGTACGATCACGTTGTTTGTCTATTTACGACGAAACACGAACGGACGCTAAAAACGAACCAAACGACGCGACGAAAGGAATTTGTAAGTCCCGTTTAACCGGATCTTTCAATGATATCAAACAACACCAAGTTTGTGCGGAATCCAAACTTGATGTGATTCAAGAATAAACCGAAGAAATATGAAAATACGAACCGAATATGAAAAACACACCGAATCACTTTTAAACTTGCACACGGTTCTATTACTATGAACTAGCAAAATCGTCTGGTACAAGCTCTCAACCAAATAGCCTCTCTCTCTGTAACTCTAGAATTTCTGTAACTGAGGCTCCAAAGGTTCAAACCTAAAAACAAGTTAGAAACTTATTTTTATACTAACTCAAGCCCACTTCCCTACATGGGCTCCCCTTGGGCCTGCTTGGCCCACATGGCCTAAAGCTTGGCCCAAGTGACCTCTAAAGGTCCAAAACCTAATATAAACTAACCCTGTACGGCCCAGTTCATAACCATAACCCGTTGTGTTAATTTGATGCGTCAGTCTCACACTTCAGGGCCTAACAATCTCCCCCTAGACTGATGCCATCAAATTGTCTTCATAGCATGAATTCAGCAACGTCTTCAACGAAGTCTATGGTTGTCTCTATGCTGCAGATGTTGTGGAAGTTCTTGACTTCTGAACTCTCAGCACTGGGTCTCTTTCTTCAGCTCTTGTGATTAGCTTCATATCAGGATCTCGATCAGCTTTGCTTGAAATATCTTTGTCAAAAAGAATGTGAGAGGAGGATTCTCAGCAGCTCTTTTCTTCTTCAGTCTTTGTCTTTCAAGCAGGTTCACGGTACTTCTTCAAATGCACTATCACTGTCAGACGGCAATTCGTATCCGATTCTTCTGACTCAGGTACATCTTGTTGTTGTGCTGCTTCAGGCTTCTTCAGCAACTAACAGCATCTCAGTCTTCAACAACCCCTGTTCTTGATTGAAATCAAGTTCTGCACATACTCACAAACTTATAAGCAAACATTTCTTATGCAACAGGGAGAGTACCACATGAACACTAGGTACATGAAATTTCACAATTTAAATTCTTTTAACTTTTGATGATCAGTCAAATCTTCAAGAACGGTTACATTTTTAATTTTAAGAAAAACAAATAAGCACTCTATTTTTGGATTTTTGATTTTATAGAAAAGCAAGACACTATTTTTGTATTTTTGAATTTTTCCGATTTTTTTAAAATTTTTTTAATATTGAGAACTAAAAAAACAAATAAAAACTCAAAATATAAACAACTACCATAATATACAATTACAATTGCAATGGGATCAAAATTCGTTCTCAGGCAGACTAAGGTACACTTTTCAGTACGAGCCTAATCAAACTGGTCTATGCGATTGCCAATATGTTTGTCCACTTAAACTTTAACGCTCAACTTTCAATTTTTCAACTTCGTGATATGCTTAAGGTAATATTATACTATTATACCCGTGTGTCCCATTCATCGTAGCAGGTGAGTATACTGATGTCATCCTTTAAGATATCCTGACTGTGTCTAGGTCTGCATATAATCTGTTTTATCATGTTTTGATTTCTTAACAATGAACACCCAAATAAATACTAATCAAATCCTGGAAATATAAACAGCACACTCTATCATGCAAGTATCTTCCCTACCACATATTTCACAAGTCCAATCCAGATTTCTGAAATCTTAACTGGGAATAGGTTGAGAAGAGAACAGAATAGATCTTATGCAGAGACGGTATAATATACAGATCAAATGAGTTTTTCTCAGTTTGATATAGGTTTCTTGGGTTTCTTTTGGGCACTTGAGGGCCTCTTTTGGGTGTATTAGATCTATAGCGCGACAACGTACAGCTAGGTCAGCATGTATCTGGATGCAGCAGAAGCTGTCGTTGCCTAGCACCTCCAGGTCAGCATATATCTGGATGCAGCAGAGGAGGTACACGACTTTTTTCAGAGAAGATTTCAGAATCAGATCAAAATTGTGTGTATCGGGACAACATACAGACATTCAAATAGAAATGAGCTAATTCCAAGTGACTTTCTTTCCTGGGTTCATGTACAATTTTAGTTCTGAACAGAAGAACAGCCAAGATATCCCCGGATGATACAACAATATAAAGACCCAAAACCTCAGATGTTGGCTATCTATCAACGCAAGATTTAAGACCATAAAATCATACGCCGTTGGTATGTTACCCACATGGTACATAGTTCGTTAAGTTTATATCACTTAGTATCTTTTATCATGCTGAGCGTCAAGCCTATCGACATATCGCAGTAGATCCTAGTCTTTTCAGCTATGGCACCTTACATGTGTTAGTCAAACCCTTTAACACGAACATTTATTTCACTTCCCATAACATGAAATCTTTCTTTTTGGCTTTTTCATTTTCTAATGTTTTTGTATTTTTCTCATTTTCTCCCCCTAAAACAATACATATTTACAGCAAACTCTTTTTGTATTTTCTGAGTTTTCTCCCCCTAAACTCTATATCGATCTATATGTTCCTCTCCCCCCCTAAATTTGTGCATAAATCTTGTATTTTTGCGCAAATTTACCATTTACTAGAGAAAGGACACAGTATGTACAAAGTTATAAACTAAGAAAAGAGAAAAATATTTTTGCTTAACCGTTCCGTCATTAGATTGAAGACTAATCAATATTCAAATCAAAGTACTGAATTTAAACGGTACCTTTGGCTGATCATTTCTTACTTCTGTTATCTCCTCCAAAGGAAACATATCATCTGTAAAAAAAAATTTGAACTTTTTGCAACAGTGAAATGTTACCCGTTTTTATCTCTGGAACAACCGCTATCAACATTCCAGAGATTGTCAACAGCTCCTCCTTGGTTGTTCCTGAAAGGTAAGGAGATTAGTAAGACATGGGTACCCAGGCCATCGTGGTCCTGGGATTTCCTGAAGCATCAAAATAAGATACTTCCTTCAAACACAAGTCCCCTTTCGTTTCAAAAATTGGAGATGTAGCTGCTTTTTGTTTTGCTCTCCAAATTTGTTTAGGCTTTTCTAGTTTCTTAGATGCCTTTGGCAAAACAGTTGGCTTATCAACCTTGTTATTTTTTGAAATTTGTGTAGGTTTCAAAGCTTGTTTTCTTTTTGCTTTAGCAGCATTCCAATCTCCATCAGAAGGTTTAACCTTGGGATTCACATTCTTCATTGCCTTAGGTGAAGATACCTTCATTGGCTTAGAATGGTAGTTGTCCTTTGGCGTAACCCTCCAATTTTGCATATAATATGGTACGTAGGGACGATGTGTGCAGTTCCGAGCTATATGACCAGCAATGCCGCAATTGAAGCATGTTTGTCTCTTTATGTAGAAAGCATTTTGATCAGCTGGCTTTGCTCTTTCAGACCCTGAAGGACAAACCGGTCCTCTTCGTGTTGGATGCGCCTGCATACGACTTTCAGACGAAGACGAATTTGGGTGCTTATATTTACTGTTTGCAGAACTCTTGTTGCTATGAGCACCATTCTTCGTCTTTTCTCCCTGATTGGATCTTTCATTCACCTTGTCACGAGCCTTATGAGGATTATTGCTGCCTTGTCCTTGATGAGCAGAGTTCTTATACCCTCGATTTTGATCTGCTCGTTTTGGCTCCTTTTGCGTGTTGTGAACCGGCTCACAAACATCAGCACACAAGTGAGTGTTGGCATTTTGTTGCACTTTTGGATGATGAACACAATTTCTAGCAATGTGTCCAGGAATTCCACAGTTGAAACATGTCTGTCGTTTCAATGTATGGAGATTCTGAGATCCAGCAGCAGTAGCTAATCTGATGGGTTTAGATTGCTTTGATTGCTTTGCTTGTGTTCCATGTGCCTTTTCTGAGTTCTTCTGTACCAACGGTGTATGATTTCGCGAGCCCTCTTCATCATGTTTCTCTTCTTCTGTATCACCAGACGAAACTGGTTGTTTCGGAGTCGACACACATGCATCAAGGGAAAGACTAGACAAAATGTTAAAGGATTTGAACAAATCAGCATAATCATATAGCCAATCTGGACCAACTCTAGCATCCGTAGTATTTTCTTCGAGCCATTCAATGTTGCACGACTCAACGACTTTCTTGGTTACTTTATTGTACACTCTATAGGAGGATCCTTTAGCATATCCAATAAAGAAACATTCATCCCCTTTGACCTCAAACTTCCCATTAGTGTCCACAAGCAACAAGACACACGGACAACCAAAGTTACGGAAGTGTGAGACCGAGAGTTTACGTCCTTCCAGAATCTCGTATGGAGTTTTCATATGACGTTTGTTTACTAAAGCATGATTCTGGATGTAACAAGCCGTGCTAACTGCTTCGGCCCAGAAGAAACTAGGAAGCTTCGAGTCGGCCAGCATGGTTTGTGCCTCCTCTATAAGAGTACGATTTCGTCTCTCAGCCACTCCATTTTGTTGTGGAGTTTGTGGTGCACTGTACTGTCGTTCGATTCCCTTTTCTGCACAGAATGTATCTAAGGTGATATTCTTGAATTCTGTGCCATTATCTGATCGAATTGCTTTCACCCTTGTAGCAGCTTGATTTTCAACTAGAGTGACAAATTGTTTGATCAAACTCGCAGCCTCGTTCTTGTGACTAAGAAAGTATACCCATGTGTAACGAGAGTAGTCATCTACGATCACAAGATAATATGCCTTCTTGTCAATGCTCACCACATTTACAGGACCAAAAAGATCCATGTGTACTAATTCAAGCATGACTTTTGTCGAAGGTGTAGACTTGGACTTATGAGGCTTTCGATGAGCCTTTCCTTTTGCGCAAGCAACACACTTTTCTACTAGCATGAAGTCTTTGATTGGTAGATCACGGACCATTTGACCTTTAGAAGACGATTCAGTTTCTGCTTTAACTTCTTTTTCAGAAACATCTTCTAATGACTCTTCATTTATAGTGACCACATCTTCTTTTTCAAAATCTGGTTCAGTTTTAATTTCAGAAGATGAAGAAGATGAAGTTTCATCAACACATGTTTCGTCAACACATGTATCATGTGAATCTACTTGAGGTCTGCTTTCAGTCACGGTTTCCAATGTGGTCCCACTAGATTCAGCATTAGGGACGTCCACTGAGGCCGATTCAGAAGAAGAATCAGGACATTCTTGATTTTCTTGGGAAGAAGTTTCAGTGGTTTCACTGAATGTATCCTGAGGGACCTCACCTGTAACGCTATCATTAACTGAAGAATTAGAAACATCACAATCACAAGTATTAACTGAAAAACCATCATCACCACACTTATTGTTCAAAGATTCAACACAAACATCATCAGTTTTGCCCTAAACATCAGACTCACTTGACGAAACATAAGCAGAAAACGACGCAAACAAAGACCGACCAAAAGCAATATCAGATTCAGCTTGTTCAAAATAATTTTCAGAAATATTAGTATGAACAACTGGTTCACTCCCAAGAACATCTCCACACTTTACTTCAGATACTTTATCTGCACATGAAGACGAAGTGTTAGGATTAATTGAGCCTTTAGAAACAAAATTTATTGGAGTAGATTTATGTTTCTCAACTGGTTTGCCATTAAATGATGACTTATTGTTTTTGGGACCATAAGTCATTTTACTTTCATTCATCATCTCCTCCTCAGTCATGGGTAAATAAGTATAATTGTCATTATAGGGAGGAGGAGCCTGATTAAAACCCAAACCACGCCCTTTCTTTTCCTTGTATGCGAGCTGTTGATCACACAAGTTTTTGACTAATTTGCTGGAAGAATCAAATTTCTTAATGTTAAGTTCATTTATTTGATATCTATCTCTGATATCTTCCAGTTCTTTAGTCAAAATGCATACTTTCTCCTGAGCTTCTAAGAAATGGGCTGTTTTTACACTTACATCATCTTTGAGTTTGATGATGTCTTTTCGCTGAGCTTCAATTTTATCTTTATAAAGCTTTTCATTCTTTGATAAAGTAAAATTTTTATTTTTTATGTCTTGATAATCTTGTATTAGCTCAGCGTTGTGTATTCTATATGCCTCAACCCTTTCTCGACACTCAGGAGTGCAAAAGACAGAAAGTATCTCTTCTTTGGTAATTTCTTGAGCCACTGGTTTGTGAAACACGAATGCCATAATTTCAGTGGGTGGTTGATACTTTTGATCTTCTCCTCAAAACACAAACCAAACAAGAACCCGTGTACTCGCAAACCCTTTGCACGCGAATGATCCTGCTTTCTGAACCGCACCTCAAAACCTGTCAAAACTTGTCACAGACCAAACAAACCTCCCTTTTATTTTTATTTTTATTTTTTTTATATTTTTTATTTTAATTAAGTTACTTTAATCAATTTAAAAAAAAATATAAAGGTTTATTATTATTATTAACTATTATTATTATTAAAATTAATGATTATGTAATGATTAAGTTATGATTACGATAATTATTATTATTATAATCAATAAAAACCTTAAAAACACAACTGTCTTCTTCGTTTAACAATTACCGAACCGAAACCCTATTTTTCTGCCGCCCGATGTGATAGCAACAGATGATAAAAGGAGAATGGCTGGAGACGTAGTGCAGATCGGAGAAGAAGATCGGAGGAAACGGTGGTCGGAGTTGGTAACCGGAGATAATGATCGTTCTTCGGTGGTGATGAAGTTATGGCGTCGGATATAGGTGATGATAGTAACGGTGCTCGTGATCGGAAGTGCAGGTTGAATGATGGTGAACGATGTGTTTATGATGATGAACAAGAACCGGAGAAGATGACGATGGTGAACGGCCGGTGAAGGTTTCAGTCGGAGTTGCAGGTTACGTCAGTCTCGGAACCGCGGTTGCGACTCGAGACCTTGAAACCGTGAAGAGTCGAGACCAGTGAGATGATGATTGCGACTCAATGGTGAATGAGCCGAAACTGAAGACGACTCGAGACCTTGTGAAAGGTGAGTCGAGACCTTGTCGGAACTGTTGTTGCGAATCAAGATAGAAGAACTCGAGACCTTTGTGTGATAACTGAATGCGACTCGAAAACGTCGGACTCGAGACCTGCTGAAGATGAGAAGATGAGTCGAGACCAGTGAATGAAGTTGACTCGAGACCTCACTTCTATCAACACTGCGGAACTCAAAAAAAAAATGCGACTCGAGATCAGATGGAGGTTGCGACTCAAAAACATACAAGTCGAGATGGAGGTTGCGACTCGGAACTGGGATGATGATGATGGAGGTTGCGACTCAAAAACATACAAGTCGAGACCTTTTGTTGCGACTCGTAACCGTGACTCGAAACCAAATGAAGATTGACTCGAAACCGTGTCGTTGAAAAGGACACGTAAATATTGGAGATGAAATGGAGCTCTGGTTGCGACTCAGAAGATGATGACTCGAAATCGTTGAAAGCTCCTTTACACGTCAAGGAAGTTGTAAACTATTTTGAATTTCCAATTTTTTAAATAAGGAAACAAATAATTTTAAGCAAACTAATCAACCAGATTTTACGAAAAATTGGGATTGATTAAATCCTTTGTCAAACTTATCAAAAATTTCAAATCTTAACAACTTTAGAAAAATCAAAAACACCAAAATACACTAATTTTTGATAGAATTTCGATGAACACTACGAAGAACGCGAAGAACACCGAACCAAAAATTACGAAAATCTTGAATTTTTGATATCAAACCGAGCCTAGAAACAGGTTCTAATGGCTCTGATACCACTTGTAAGTCCCGTTTAACCGGATCTTTCAATGATATCAAACAACACCAAGTTTGTGCGGAATCCAAACTTGATGTGATTCAAGAATAAACCGAAGAAATATGAAAATACGAACCGCATATGAAAAACACACCGAATCACTTTTAAACTTGCACACGATTCTATTACTATGAACTAGCAAAATCGTCTGGTACAAGCTCTCAACCAAATCGCCTCTCTCTCTGTAACTCTAGAATTTCTGTAACTGAGGCTCCAAAGGTTCAAACCTAAAAACAAGTTAGAAACTTGTTTTTATACTAACTCAAGCCCACTTCCCTACATGGGCTCCCCTTGGGCCTGCTTGGCCCACATGGCCTAAAGCTTGGCCCAAGTGACCTCTAAAGGTCCAAAACCTAATATAAACTAACCCTGTACGGCCCAGTTCATAACCATAACCCGTTGTGTTAATTTGATGCGTCAGTCTCACACTTCAGGGCCTAACAGAATTTTATCAAGGCGATCACTAAAATAAAATATTTTAGTGCTTACATAAATTTTTGGGTGTCCGGGGATATTCAGAATGTGAGATATGCGCGAAAGTGCAAACTTGTGCCCTTTTTGACACTTTTAGTCCCTGAATGACATAAAAGTTTATTTTTGCGCACCAAACACCTCTAAACCTATATCTAAGCTATATAAAGGATAAATAGGGTATGTTTAACTTATGGACATATTCCGGAAGGTCCGTTACCATACGATTTGACCTCCTTTTACAGTTTGACGTAATTAGTCCCTTAATTGCGGAAAGTGGCGCGAAATGCCGTTTAATGATATCTAAGCCTTCCATGGCCCATAATAATCATTACCAATCATATATTTAAATATTACTACGCTCCCGTTTTCTTAAATGGTCACCGAATGGCGTAGATTCAAAAGTTGACGCTTTAGGTCCCTCTATTGCGCAAACTTGCGCATTTCATCATTTAATAGCATTGAAGCCTCATCTAATCCATATTAGACATTCTTGAAAGTATTATTAATCATCACGATGCTTCGGGTTCGCTAAAAGGTCATTCAGAGGTATAATTAAACATATTGACACTTTTAGTCCCTCTAACTTGCAAAGTTGCGCGTAACTTTACTTATAGGCATAAAAACCTTAAACGACCAATGTTTGGCATTCCTGAGAGTATAATCAAATATTATGAAGCTCCCGGTTTGTTAAATGGTCACTCAGAGGTGAGAATTAACATGTTGACACTTTTAACCCTTTATTGCGCAAACTTCCAATTAATTACGCAAACGGCTACACTCGATTGACAAGTGGCTCATTTGTGAATATAATCATCGTGAGAGGTTATTTGGAAACTTATTTTTGGTATGCTAACACTTCCAGTCCTTTTATTATCAAAGTTTTTCGATTTTTCGAAAAATTAGTCCCTTAAATTCAACATTGGACTTTATTAGGGTTTATTACACGTGTCAATACATCATTGGACGTGATTTTACGAGGTGTTACAGTCGCCTACAGACTCGAACTACCGGAGGAACTTAGTAACGTTCACCCGACTTTCCATGTTTCGAACCTCCGGAAGTGCCTAGCTGAGCATGATTTAATTGTGCCTCTTGATGACCTTCAAATAAACGAAACACTACACTTTGTGGAGAAGCCTGTCGAAATCATGGATCGCCAAACCAAGCAGCTCAGACGCTCACGCATTCCTAGTGAAAGTCTGATGAGAAGGCAAACGAGGCGCAGAGTTCACTTGGGAACTCGAAAGCGACATGAAGCGAAGTACCCGCAGTTATTTGTTACGGCTTCGGTCTAATTTCGGGACGAAATTCCCTCAACTAGGGGAGGCTGTAACACCCCGTGTTTTGAAAGTCAAAGTCAAGATTGAAGTCAAAGGGAGACAAGATTGCTAATTGCGATTTGTCCCTCCTTGCTCAATTCCTGTTTTGACTTCTTTGACTTGTAGATAGTCTATTTTATGCGTTACGTTAGTTGTATTATATGGAGTACTTATTAATAATCGAGGTTTATTCGATATTTATCGCATGTTTTATCTCTTATCGCTATAGCAATCGCACTCGCAACTCGAATTACGCGTTCTGGATATTGTTTTATGTGTGTGTGTGCCTTATGTGTTACTTGTGCATGTTTATTTATGTTATGTGGTGGTGATCAATCAAAACGCAATCGAAACTCAATCGCAATCGAATCGCAAATGCTAACCGAATACGAAATAGGGATGATTGTATGTTGATATGGTAGTTGGGATTAAAAGTAATTTGAATAGGAAACTCCATCGTATTGCAACACCCGCAATCGCAATCGAAACGGAAAAACTCGTCGCACTGAACACTCGAACCAAGTGACTGATCGACCAGGTAACCAGCCGATCGATCGAGCTGCCGCTCGATCGGCCAGCCACTCGATCGGGCTGCCACTCGATCGACCAACCCTTTCCACTTTGGGAAACCCTATAAATACCCCCTGTCCACATCAAACTTACTATTTTTGCACACTCATGTCCGACCAGCGCTCCAATCCCACTTTTCCTTCGATTTCTCATGATTCCGGTAAGATTTCAACCTAAATCTTGTACTTTTTTGATCTACACTTGATTCTACACCTTTCTATCTTTCGAATCTTAACTTTTAACCGTGAAATCACTAGATTTGAGGTGTTCTAGGATGATGTTATCATGGTGTTCTTAGGAACTTCATATTTTGGCTTCAATCCACCAAGAACAACTTAGATCCAAACGATTTCCATACAAATAAACAAAGATCTTTCATAGATCTAAACTTATTCATGATGAAAGGGATTAAAAGATGGTTTTCCAACTT
This sequence comes from Helianthus tuberosus, assembly GCA_030545235.1. Taxonomy (NCBI): domain Eukaryota; kingdom Viridiplantae; phylum Streptophyta; class Magnoliopsida; order Asterales; family Asteraceae; genus Helianthus; species Helianthus tuberosus. The sequence goes on along the minus strand of CM060357.1, from coordinate 190,118,479 downwards.
TCTTTCAACTCTTTTACACTCAATGCATTCAAAACCGATAGAATCGGAGCTTGTACCGACTTCCTACTCATTCTTGTGGTTGTGTTGGTTCAATATCTGAATTCTATCCACGAGAATACCGATTTCGGGTTAAACATGGAACACCGTCTCGAATAGTTAATTGGCCGGATTTGGGTGATTCCTGTCCGATTAGGGGTACCAAGTATTGACAAGGTTACTGTTACTTAACACGTTATCAAAACGTCTCAATAAAACGACAAACAATCAAAACAACCAAGTGTAAGACGAACGGAACGAACAGGATGGAATGTCGTCCGATCGGACTACCGTTCGATCGGACTGTCATCCGATCGGGTTGTCACCCGATCGACTTGCACCTTTGGTCCCACACTTAAACTGTTTACCAACATTTGAAGTCTAAACGTTGAACGAACTGTTGTCCGATCGGACTACCATCCGACCGGATTACCGCTCGATCATGAGACATTTAAACTTCAACACTTACCAATTTTCAACATGTTCAATACCAACGGATTGCTATCCGATCGGACTACCATCCGATCGAGTGACAAACTGTTGTGGATTTGTTCGCACAAAGGTGTCCATCTAATCGGGTTGTCGTCCGATCGAACGCCCGTCCGATTGATCGACTTGAAAGGTAGTGATACTTCTATGTTTTCAAAATTCTACAACGAAAACTTCAAAAGTCAAACCATCATACACAAACACATCCTTCACAAAGGAAGAAACAATCCACTCGAAAGGTCACCCGATCAGAGGACCTTCCGAGCAGACTAATACTCGAACGACCAGCTATCTGATCGGACTACCATCCGATCGAACTGTTGTTCGACCCACTGTCACTGTTTCGGTTTACGCGTCGCTCATCGCTATGCTATCGTTCTGATTAGGCTAACCCTACTCTCTAGCGCTCCCTTTTTTGCTATACGCACTTTTGGGTGATACATACGTTACATATTCAAAATCACATCAAACACACTACGCAATAATTTAATCGCTAACCAATTATCGCATGTTATACGTGACTTAATGAATGCTTGTTTGTTATGTTTACACATGGAATGATGTCTACCTGCCTTAGCAACGATAGTACTATAGTTTGGACTCAGCACATGTTCACTCAGGGGTTGTTAAGGACAATTAGTTACATGGCTCACAGTGGTGAGTGTGTATCGTGAACTGCCTTGGGCAGTCAACCCGCAGTCATTGGTATCGATAGGTTCATGTCGATAACTAACATGCCTCATTTTACACTGTGTACGTGCTGGTTATGCATAATCGATTTCGAACTCTATTATATCTATTAAACTTGTATGCTCACCTTTACACTATGTGTATTGACTTTTACTTTAACGTATGTGACAGGTGCTTAGGATGCTTATTTGCTTACTTTGCTGTGAAATCGAGGCTAGGAAAGACCTAGGTCAACAATAAACAATTGTCTGTAATAAAAATCTGAGTTGTCGGAATAGAACAATTTGACTAGATCTTTTCTGTAATAATTGTATTATCATTTATGACATGGTATGGGACGTGTTGCTTTAAATATTTGGTAAATATAGTTGTTATAGAAACTTCTGGACACTCTGTTTCACTCAGTGTCGCGCCCCGATGATTCCGTCATCGGTTGGGGTGTGACATGACTAGCTTGATTTACAACATAGGAGAGATCCGGGCGTGTAATGATGAGATACTGTAGGGGCCCAATTAAAGATCGGTAAAGAGTTGGATCATGAAACGGAGTACCTTTGCTGAGAAAGGAGTCAATAGTTGCAAGCGGAGTAGCAACCGGTTTAGAATCCAAGAGGCCAGCATGAGCGAGAATGTCATGAGCGTACTTTGCTTGACTGAGAAAGAGTCTTGACTGCAAATGAGTGACCTCGAGCCCCGAAAAATAACCTAGAGATCCGAAATCTTTAATTGAAAATTCCTTGTGAAGGCGTGAAACAAAGGTCTGAATAAGTGAGGAATCACTACCAGTGAGGATGATATCATCCACGTAAACAAGCAGATAAATCAAAGAAGTCCCTTTCTTGAAATAAACAATGATGTATCTGCTTGATTGCACACAAAACCATTAGAAAGCAAAAAAATGCTTAGACGTTGAAACCAGGCAGATGGGGCCTGCTTTAAACCATAGAGAGCCTTCTTCAAACGACCAACGTGATTTGGGAATTTGGGATCAATAAAACCCGTTGGTTGCTCCATGTATATTGTTTCAGTTAAATTTCCATTTAGAAAGGCATTGCGAACATCTAGCTGACGAAGAGGCCAATTATAAATGGTAGCAAGGGAGAGAACAACACGAACTATAGAAGCTTTTACCACGTGACTGAAAGTATGAGATAAATCAAGTCCTAGAACTTGTGTAAAACCCTGTGCAACAAGACGAGCCTTGTAACGATCAATAGAGCCATCTGCCTTGTACTTTGTCCTGAAAATCCATTTTATGCCAATGATGTGCGGTAAAGTGTCGTATATTTTAGGTGTATATTTTAAGCCCTTTTTAACACTTATTTTAGCCAAGTTTTAAATTTATAAAACACGATATTTCACTAACACTAAACACACATATGGGCAAGTGCACCCATCGTTGAGTGTAGTATAGCGTTGGTAAGATACCGAGGTCGTCCAAGGACACAAGAGCTTTTAATACCGGTTTATCCTCAACGTCTAACCAAAATAAAAGTTTAGAAAAATGTTTTAAACTAAGAAAAATAAAAACTAACTAAAATGCTGAAAATAAAAATAAAAATAAAAACAGATAGACAAGATGAATCACTTGGTTCCGACTCGTATCTAGTATAACCTTTGATTATTTCCGCACTTTTGCACATAATTAAGAGATTATCTTAGTTATTGTAGTAGGCCCCTCTTTTGAAGGTGACGTTACCCTCACCCCAGTAGTTTGAGTCAGCAGGGATACAATCCTAAAGGGGTGGATTATTGGAAGATAATGAATTAAGTTATTAATGCAGTATTGTGGTAGGCCCCGCTTTTGGCGGTGACGTTACCCTCGACTAAGTAGTCTGAGTCAGCAGGGATACAGTCCTAAATAGCCGGGTTATAGTATTAATAGTAGTTAACTTATGAGGGGATCAAAGAGTTTGGACCCCCGCCATCCAATACCGTGAAGTATTGAAGGAGGTCCTACTAAATTTGACCCAGGTCCATTGCAGGACCTCTAAACGCTGAACAATGGCAAGACCTTTACCAAACCGTTCCCTTAACCCCCTACCAGGTAGCCAACATACCTCCATATAGACCGTGGAGATATGAATGGTGAAAATCCTTTATTTTATATAGACAGTAAAATAATGCCAAGACACCACGGACAAACGATAAGGAAAGATCACCTTCAACATAAGTAACTAGTTATTAAAGTCATTAATACAAAACCAAATAAAAAGTGCAAAAGATTAGAAATAAAAAGTATTATACTAGACACTTTGTCTTCACCAAGTGATGTAAGAGACTTAGGCAAACATGGCCTTGATTGTCAAGAACTCTTACGATCAATCTTGGATCCCGAGACGACTCACACACTCTATGATGGACAATGGATGATGGTGGTGGATGATGGTGTTGTGATGGTGGTGGGTGGTGGATGAAGTGTGAGAGAGGTGGTGTGCCAAGGGATGAGTTGCAATGAAACCAAGCACTCCTATTTATAGGCTGAACAGAAGCCTGGGCACGGCCCCGTGTTCGCTGGGCACGGCCCCGTGCCCGTCTGACACTCTCTCTCTTCATTAATTGTAATTCGCAATTACAATTAATGCGCCTGCAGTACTTTCGGCACGCCCCCGTGTCCGCTGAGCACGGCCCGTGGTGGGCAATAGAAGCTTCTATAGGTTTGTCTTTTCTGCTGCTTCTTGGGCACGGCCCCGTGCTGGCTGAGCACGGGGCGTGTTCAGCCTTCTGTTTTCTCTATTTTGCTTTGGAAGGTGCCGTTGAGGGTTCGGGCAATCCACTAATGTTCCTTTTCTTGTATTTATGTTGGATTTAGCTGTCTTTTTGCTTCTTTTGTGTTTTTGAGCTCATTTAATCCTGAAAATACAAAAGGAAGACAAAAACACTCTTTTTCCAATATTAGTACTAAAAAAGGGTTAGTTTTATGCCTCATTTGATGTAATTTATATGTTGCATTTTACACACATCAAATACCCCCACACTTGAACTTTTGCTTGTCCTCAAGCAAAACTCTTTAATATTTGGCTTACACTCCCAAATGGAATAGGTAGAAGAGAAGGTTTTGGGCTTGTCATAGAGTGTCGGGATTTCCAAGATCTTTTTGGGGTTTTATTTTTATTTATTTACACTCCTATTCGTAATGATTTATTTAGAACTGTTCATAAAAGAAATTACTTATTTGGGCATAACATGCCTTTTTAAAATTCTATTTATATACAAGTTCACATACCTCACGGGGAAATCACTCACACTCGGCCGAAGGTGTATTTTTAGTGAATCACTCGAGAGCGGTCCTGGAACTTATTCCTACCATAGGCTTGCCAAGAAATCAATCCTCCTCCTTTTTAACTTTTATACCTTTGTAGATATCAAGAGGACTTTGTGGTTTAAGGGTTGGCTAGGGTTAAAGGTAGGTGATTGGGTTAGTGGTTAGTAGAAAAAGCAAAAAGCGTAACAAGCGTCGGTTTTCGTATATTTTTTTTTTTCAACTCTTTATTTTTAATGAAGCTTTTATTCAAACAAAGTTATTTTTGATTACTTTGTTTGTTTATTTTCTTTTTGCTTCATTAAATTTTTTTTTTTTTCGAAGAACCGAACTTGTTACTAAAATAAAGGGTAAAAAATGAAAAAGGTTTTGGTGGGTGAAAGGGTTTTTGTTTTGGGTGATGAAACGAAAAGGTTTAGGCTCAAAGGGGCTAACTAGGGGGATTTTTGGGTAGGTGGTAAAAGAAAAAGAAAAATAATGGTGTAGAAAAAAAATGTTAGTCCTAATGCCTCCATCATTTACTTACTCGGGTTTAAGTTGATAAGGACCGGGAATGTATTGTCATGGCAAGTTCTAGAGTCGTAAGAACCAAGCGGCTATTCACACAAGAAACGAAAAATGAGCATTTAGTCAAATGATATGGAATTGTGTGCTCAATAAAGGCTCAAAACTCACTTTTGTGGGAATGGGTTTTTATGTGATCAAGTATATATAATCAAATTTTAAATAAGTTTGTCATGCCTTTTCATAATTTTCTTATGTTGGTTCTTTTTATCACTACGCTATCGGTTGTAAATTTGTAAAAATATAACCTTTTTGAGAGCTTGAATTTCCCGAGTTAAACCTAGACAAGTAAAAAAAAATTGAAATTTTTGAAAACATTTGGGGTGATTAGCGGTTCCAATAGAGTTTTGTGTAAGGCTTGTATTTAGGACTTGCAAAATTCAAGGTTTTAGCATCCCCCCCACACTTAAATTACACATTGTCCTCAATGTGTCCCAAAAATAAATTTTTAGGTTGATTAGATGTGTAAAATAGTGTTTAAAAAGCAAAAATTTGTGTTTACTGGGCACTGAACACGGCCCCGTGTTATCCGGGCACGGCCCCGTGTTCAAGTGCCAGTAACAAAATTGAAATAAGAGAAACAGAAGTCTGGACACGGGGGCGTGTTGGGTGAACACGGCCCGTGTCCAGTTACCTGTACTGGGCGTTTTCTGCAGGTGGTTTGACACGGGGCCGTGTTGGTTGGGCACGGCCCGTGTTGAACCTTCTGAAAGGGAGAAAATTGTCGGGTTGCCTCGTCCTTGTGCATGGGATCATTTTTCTCGTTTCCCTTTTCATCCTTTACCACCATGAGTGTGTTTTATTCATTACAAACCATCCAAACATTAGAACCATCATTTCATTTCATCATAGAGAGAACTTACATACTCCTAAATTAAACTAGATAAAAGAAATAACAAACCATGGAGTCCTAGCCTTTACTTTATTTTAATTTAGCAAAATTTCCAAGAAATACTCAATCTTGGTTAAACAAGGCCTTAGTGAACTCCTTCTTCCGAGTGCGGTTATCCTCAAATGTCGGCGAGCCATTCTTCTATCTCCCTTGGAAGGAGAAAAGAGGGCTCGTTGGCATTAGGTTGAGGAGTTTCAACTTCCGCCGGGATCTCTTGTTGGTGTTCCATGGGAGGTTCCGCCGGAAAGTCTTCCCACCCGGTAGGGTTGTTGATTCCGAGAGCCAGGTTCCAATCCTGCTGAGGAAGGACTGGTTCCATTGGAGGTGCTACAAGAATATTTAACCTCTGGTGCAAGAGGTTAATTTCTTGGAAGCTGCTTTCAAGTCCCATCGTAAGATCGTTAATACGGTCGATAAGGACCTCCTCTACTGAAGTCATTTCGTCGAGAGCCTCCCTTAATGCTATCACATAGTGAACAAGTGTAGCTTCAATGGAGGGTCTTCTTCCTCTTCGGTTGTTTGATGAATGCACAGAATATGTATCGCTGTTTTCACTCGACATCCTACGAAAAATAAACTAAAAATAGCTTATTTAATGAAACAGTAACCGGACACGGCCCCGTGCTCACTGAGCACGGCCCCGTGTCCATCTTTCTGCAGAGTTTTGGAACAAGGAAACTTGTATTTTTAAGTTATTTTCTGAATGTTGTAGGCCCTTTTTGGCTACTAATAACTTAAAACCATGTTTCATAACATGTTTTTTCCAAGATTCTTTGAACAAAACTCATTTATCCCTACCATGGAGTTGGAGGAATTCCAAATTTTCAATGGTAGTTCTTGGAGAAAGATGAAGAAGAAGGAAATTACTAAAAGAGGAAGGGGCAAGATGGGTTGTTGGAACCTTCTTTTAGACTTACCTAGGATAGTTTGAGAGAAGATTCCTGCAAATCTCTGCCCCAAGTTGGTCCAAATGTGCAGAATTCTTGGCTGCATTTATAGAAAATGACAGCAACCTGGACACGGCCCCGTGTTCAGTGGACACGGCCCCGTGTGCAGGTGGAGTTCTGACACAGTTTGTCCGTATTCTGACGTACTAATCAGAAAGGAATCTTTTGATGGACACGGGGGCGTGTTGGCTGGGCACGGCCCCGTGCCTATGGACTGTTTTATGAAGTTTTGCTAGTTCAAGGATCTCCCCGATATCGGGTGGTTCCTTACTGGTTGGAACAACCCCAAAGTGCCTAATATACCTTAATTGTCCTAGACTAAGGCGAGAACGCAAGAGGTTGTCGGTGAGGGTAATTCCTATTTTCATTCTAGGTGGACAAGTCCAACCCTTTTCCGGGCTCTTGTTAAAGAAGGTATATGCCGAATCGCTCAGGTCTATGTATGCACCGAACGAAGTCGATGGAGAGTCCTTCACGGCACAATCGACACAGGGACGACTATCGTCCAAGTCTTTGCTAGGTACGAAGGTATTTTCGGGAGCAACGAGGTTGTCGGAATGCGGTTCCAACATTTCTTCATGGGTATCGTCTTGGGGCGGATCAATAAAATCCTTCCTAAGCTCTTCTATCCATTTCAGAATTAGCTCTTCTAGTTGAAATAATTCGCTAAGGAACATTTCCCCTAGAATATCTGGCTGGGCGCATTCGAGGGAGAAATAGTGCTTATTTTTACTTTCGCCCCTCTTAAGGTTGTGAAAAGATCGTGGGTCCATGTAGTGGGGCCTATAATTTAGGAAGTAGCATTTTACTTCTTCATGTTCACCACCACATAATTGACACCACGTACCATAAGAGTGCCGAAAGTAAAAATAATTACTATCACTCATGTTTATGTCAGAAATTACCAACCGTCGGGATCTAACGGTTCTGTTTTCAGTAACTGAAACTTGGGCACGGGGGCGTGTTGAGTGGACACGGCCCCGTGTTCAGCTTACTGTCTGATGTAAAACAGGATTGCCAGTTCCAATGATTGAGCACGTGGGCGTGTTCAGCGGGCACGGCCCGTGCTGAGCTCTGCAGAAGCTGAAAAACTAAGAAAATCCTAAAAAAAATAAAAAGAAAAATAAAAGATGATTAGGCCGTTGATTCCTAACTTTCTTAAAATCCTTGTGTCCCCGGCAACGGCGCCAAAAACTTGATGTGCGGTAAAGTGTCGTATATTTTAGGTGTATATTTTAAGCCCTTTTTAACACTTATTTTAGCCAAGTTTTAAATTTATAAAACACGATATTTCACTAACACTAAACACACATATGGGCAAGTGCACCCATCGTTGAGTGTAGTATAGCGTTGGTAAGATACCGAGGTCGTCCAAGGACACAAGAGCTTTTAATACCGGTTTATCCTCAACGTCTAACCAAAATAAAAGTTTAGAAAAATGTTTTAAACTAAGAAAAATAAAAACTAACTAAAATGCTGAAAATAAAAATAAAAATAAAAACAGATAGACAAGATGAATCACTTGGTTCCGACTCGTATCTAGTATAACCTTTGATTATTTCCGCACTTTTGCACATAATTAAGAGATTATCTTAGTTATTGTAGTAGGCCCCTCTTTTGAAGGTGACGTTACCCTCACCCCAGTAGTTTGAGTCAGCAGGGATACAATCCTAAAGGGGTGGATTATTGGAAGATAATGAATTAAGTTATTAATGCAGTATTGTGGTAGGCCCCGCTTTTGGCGGTGACGTTACCCTCGACTAAGTAGTCTGAGTCAGCAGGGATACAGTCCTAAATAGCCGGGTTATAGTATTAATAGTAGTTAACTTATGAGGGGATCAAAGAGTTTGGACCCCCGCCATCCAATACCGTGAAGTATTGAAGGAGGTCCTACTAAATTTGACCCAGGTCCATTGCAGGACCTCTAAACGCTGAACAATGGCAAGACCTTTACCAAACCGTTCCCTTAACCCCCTACCAGGTAGCCAACATACCTCCATATAGACCGTGGAGATATGAATGGTGAAAATCCTTTATTTTATATAGACAGTAAAATAATGCCAAGACACCACGGACAAACGATAAGGAAAGATCACCTTCAACATAAGTAACTAGTTATTAAAGTCATTAATACAAAACCAAATAAAAAGTGCAAAAGATTAGAAATAAAAAGTATTATACTAGACACTTTGTCTTCACCAAGTGATGTAAGAGACTTAGGCAAACATGGCCTTGATTGTCAAGAACTCTTACGATCAATCTTGGATCCCGAGACGACTCACACACTCTATGATGGACAATGGATGATGGTGGTGGATGATGGTGTTGTGATGGTGGTGGGTGGTGGATGAAGTGTGAGAGGGGTGGTGTGCCAAGGGATGAGTTGCAATGAAACCAAGCACTCCTATTTATAGGCTGAACAGAAGCCTGGGCACGGCCCCGTGTTCGCTGGGCACGGCCCCGTGCCCGTCTGACACTCTCTCTCTTCATTAATTGTAATTCGCAATTACAATTAATGCGCCTGCAGTACTTTCGGCACGCCCCCGTGTCCGCTGAGCACGGCCCGTGGTGGGCAATAGAAGCTTCTATAGGTTTGTCTTTTCTGCTGCTTCTTGGGCACGGCCCCGTGCTGGCTGAGCACGGGGCGTGTTCAGCCTTCTGTTTTCTCTATTTTGCTTTGGAAGGTGCCGTTGAGGGTTCGGGCAATCCACTAATGTTCCTTTTCTTGTATTTATGTTGGATTTAGCTGTCTTTTTGCTTCTTTTGTGTTTTTGAGCTCATTTAATCCTGAAAATACAAAAGGAAGACAAAAATACTCTTTTTCCAATATTAGTACTAAAAAAGGGTTAGTTTTATGCCTCATTTGATGTAATTTATATGTTGCATTTTACACACATCAGCCAACAATATTAGCAACTGTAGGACGAGGAACAAGTACCCAGGTTTTGTTAGAACGCAGGGCAGAAAGTTCCTCTTCCATAGCCTTAACCCACTTAGCGTGTTTTGCTGCCGATTTATAACCGCGTGGGTCATGAGCTGCAAGCAAAGCATAATGTAAAGGTCCTGAAAATAAAGACAAGTTAGCATAATATTTTGGTTCGAAAATCCGATTTTTTGATTGAGTCCTCATTGGAGGGGATGGCATCGGCTTATCATACGGTCCCGGTTGGGTTGGTATGGAGGTAGTGGAGCCGTATGTGATGAGCTGGGTGGTTGGGCCGTAAGGATGGGGATGGTAGGAGGAGATTGGGCTGGATGATCGTTGTTGGTTTGGTTTTGGGCCGTGGGTGACTGGGCGGGTTGTGTTTGGACCAAGGGTGGCTAGGCAGATTGAGGTTGGAGCGAATAGAAGAATGGTTGGTTTGGTTGATGTTGGGCCATGGGAATGGGTGAGGTATGGGCCGATGCAGAATGGTGATCAGTGGGAAGGGGCATGGTATTGTGGGTAGGACATAAGGAGCATAGGGAAGTTTGAGAGATAGACTACGTGTTGGTGGGATATGGTATCGAGGGAATATGTGGTGGGTTTGGTAATATAGTAGGAGGTAACGATTCATCAAAGTTAGAGAACACAAGAGTGGCCTCGTCAATAGGTTTGGTGATGCCACTAAAGGGGTAGGTGTCCTCGTCAAACTGAGCATGTCTGGTGATATAAACACGATGAGTGGTGGGTTCAAGACAACGGTATCCTTTGTAATTTGCATCATAACCAATGAAGATGCACTCAGAGCTATGTGGTGATAGTTTGTGCTTCGCATAATCTCGTAAGTAAGGGAAGACGCGACACCCAAAAACACGAAATGTGGACTATATGGGAGGAGTACCATACAAGGTTTCATAGGGAGACTTGAAATTGAGTAATGGAGTTGGGAGGCGGTTGATGATGAACGTAGCTGAGGCAAAGGCATCCGTCTACAAGGTGGCTAGAGCATGAGAATTAAATAACACTCCTAGACCGGTTTCAGTAATATATCTATGTTTACGTTCAGCACGACCATTTTGCTGAGGCGTATGAGGACAATAAAGGCAATGGTTAATACCTTGTTCATTAAAAAAATGTTTGAACTCTAGTGTTTGTGAATTCAGTTCCACCGTCACTTTGAAAATTTTTAATTTTCCTGGACAATTGGTTTTGAACTAAAGGGATGAAAATTAATAATGCGGCATAAAAGTCAGATTTATGTTTAAGCGGATAAAATCATGTGAAACGGGAATGATCATCAATAAATATAGCATAGAAACGATAACCATTAGTTGATGTAACAGGTAAAGGACCTCAAAGATCACAATGAATCAAATCTAAAGCATGTAAAGCACGTTTCTCATTTAAATCAGAAGGCAAACGATGAGCTTTAGATAATTGGCAAGGTGAACAAAGACTAGGTTTGAATAACAAAGAAGTTACAAATAAAGGACCAAGTTTATGTAATCTAGAAAATAATATCAAATGACACATGACACATGACCAGACGACCATGCCAATGTTCAAAGGAGGCCTTGAGATGCTGATTCGAGTAGGAAGCAATAAAAGCCTGATTGCCTTCATGCAGGATATAGAGCCCGTTTTCACATGTCCTTTTTGCCAGGATTTCATTGGTCTTTCGGTCCTGAATGTGAAAAAAAGTTATTAGAGAACAAAACATCAACAAGTGAGTCATTTGTAAGTTTGTTGATTGAAAGGAGACGTTTTGTAAGATGTGGCACAACTAATACATTTAATGTGATATTTTTGGTGAGGGGTGCGGTTCCAATTTTAGTGACTAGTAGAGTGTGGCTATTCCCAAAACGAACAAAGTCATTCCTGGAGGAGCCAGAGGTATTGGTAAGGTCAGTTTCAGAGGGTGTCATATGGGCGGACGCACCTGTGTCACCGGTCCAATCAGGATATTCCTCGGTGACATTGCACTGAGCATGGAAGGCTTGAACCAGATTGGCATCAATAGGGGCAGCCTGTTGCACATAAGAAGCGAGATTTGGACACATATTTTCATAGTGGTCATCCTTCCTACACAATTGACAATGAGGTGGTCGTTTGCCTCGACCACGTCCTGCACCACGTCCACGACCACGACCACGATTAGCATAAGAAGAATTAGAAGGAGTACGAGAAGGATTACCGAAACGTGATTGTTGAGCAACAAAAGCTACTTGCGAGGCTGTTTGGTCGTGAAGGGAGGCCGTGAAGGTCTCCTGATTCTCAGCTTTCCCAAGGAGTTCCCGGAAAGATGCAGTTCCTAAGGCACGATGGGTCATGGAAAACTACTCGAAGGTAGTGCCAAGGCTGCATAAGAAACAATGACATTTATCAGTTTCAGCAACCGAGTGTCCTATGGCAGTGAGTTGGTCTCATATGGTCTGAACTTGCGACCAAACTCAGCGACCGTGGAGGATCCATTTTGCAAGAGCCGAAGATTATCATGAAGTGTGTGCATTCGATCAGTAGAATGTAAACTGTAGGCAGACTCCAGAGTAAGCCATATTTGACGAGCATTGGAAATACCTATGATATCAGACTTTACGAGCATTGGAAATACCTATGATCTCAGACATGGCTTCCTCGGAGAGAGAGGATTGAAGGAGAAGGCAAACGGATCGATACTTGGATATCTAATCCGCACGAGCAGGGTTTGGGACTGGTTTGTCTGATTCAATTACGGTTTCGGGTGGGATGGTGGTTGTGCCGTCGACATGGCCAAGAAGGTTTTGCATGGAAAGAACAAGCGTGACCTGTTGAGTCCATGCAAGATAGTTTGACCTGTTGAGTCCATGCGAGATAGTTTGTGGAGCTTAGTTTTAAAGGGATGAAGTGTGGGAGAGAGTGGAGAGGGGTGGGTGTGGCATCGGTTGAGGAAGAAGCCACGGGGACAGCTGCGGCGGAATTTGGGTTTGAAGGAGGCCAATTTAGAGAGGGGAGTGAAGGTGGGGATCGCCTAGTTGGCTGATACCATGTAAAGACTCAAATCACCGATTTATTATTGAATGTGAAAATACAATATATAGAACACATTAATGTCCTATACTAGGAAACAAATAATACAGATTAATTAAAAAAAATATTACATAATTCATTCCTTAATTTACGTTGTGCTGATACAATTCAATATTGTCTAGCATGTTACTACCACCATGATCACTTACTCTAACACTAAGCATGAGAACTAGCAAAGCTAATAAAAACGACGATCATATACTTCCACATATATGGACGAATATCACGTAACCATTTATTAAAAAAAAAAATCTTATGAAGCACACAATGTAATGTTACCCCATTTTAGAAGTTATGTTTTTTTTAACGAAAAAGAATCTCACGTGTAAACCCATCCTGCTCAGGGATGTTTAACGTCGACTCCTCGACCGAAATGAGACCGTCCGCCGATGCGCGGGAACCGGATGGAATGTGTAAGTACTGAAAGGGTCTAGCATTTATTTGGACCTTGGGTAGGATATTGAGGATATTTACTTTGTCACATAATATCTTTGCTCTTTTAACTTTCTTTTCAATTTTTGAACTATTTCTAAGCAGTTTATTAGTTTAACACATCAATTCTTGTAGTAACACATGGATAACATGTGTTGATGTAAAAATGTTTGAACTATAATGTTAGTTTGTGTAGATGCATTGGTTATTAGTCGGTGGCCCAATAAGAGAAGCAAAGCTTCTAGGACCACATAAGTTTCAGAGGTCATAGATTCAAATCTCACAAGGAGTATAAATGAAATTTGCTGGTAAAAAAAATTTATCAAAGTTGTGTCGTACAGAATGTGGTGGGTAACCACCATATCACTAACTCCAATGTTAATTTGTGTAGATGCATTGATTATATCACTTGTACATAGTGTATGACAAATATCAAAGACATTATATCACTAGACCACTAGATTATGACTACTTGTAACGTGGTGCTAACGGATGCGGAAGCCACTTGGTGTCCTTGTGTGTAACTTAGGGGTTGTTTGGCTAAGCTTATTTTTTTGACTTATTTACTTATTTGAAAAGCAAATAAGTCATAATGGAATGACTTATTTACTTATTCCTCTCACATAATAAGCTAACCTAAACACCTTTTAACTTTTCAAAAAGTAAATAAGTAAATAAGTCACTAAAATAAGCTTAGCAAAACAGCCCCTTAGAGTGGGCGTTTGCTCTTACCCATGTGGACAAACAAATGTGGGTCCCACATTCCCATCATCTTACAATCTTATTAATATATATACGAGTTAATTACAATTTGTCTCCCGGTGATTTGGGTTACTTTTTACATTGCCTCCTTAAATCAAAAACTTTTGTAATGTACCATGAGACATGTATTTTCTTGCAATTTGACACCCTTTGGTTATTTTCCGCCCATTCTGTTAACTTTGACCATTTGACAAGGGCAAAATGGTTGGTCAAACGGTAATCCCACCCATTTTTTATTTAATGTTTTTGTAAAGGAGAATTTCATTATTTTTACATCATTACTCACTGAACTTTCATTATTTTGTGTTGCAACCACTCTTCTTCTTCTATCACAACCAATAACCACCACTGAGTTACCATTATGTTGATCAGTTCTGTTTAAATATAATGGAAAACATGAATGACATACATGTGACAGCAGACATGCCAACAGAGAATCCAATTAGAGATGCAACCATTGAGTTTGACATACTTGTCAGAATGACCTGGTTCCTCCTTAGGGTGTAAAGCAGTATTGCAAAAATCGGCGCCTAGGCGCTAGGCGGCTACTTACTGACTAATTTTGAGCTAGTCGGTCAATTAATCGGAGTCGGTCAAAGTCGGTCAAAATCGGTCCTAGGCGGTCAAAAATCGGATTAATCGGACTATATTAATCGGTCAAAATCGGTCCTAGGCGGTCAGAATCAGTCAAAATCGGTCAAAATCGAACCATACTATCTGAAACTTGAAGTATTTATGTGAATTTTGAAGTATTATTTTTATATTATTGGGTATATATATATAATTTTGAAAAAAGACATATAACAATCCCATTCCGATTAATCCCGCTTAATCCCTAGGCGGTACCTCACCGCCCGACTAGCGCCTAGCGCCTTCTACAACATTGGTGTAAAGTAATGATGGTGATAAACCGAGTATAGGGTAATTCGGTTTTGGAGAGAGAGGCGATTTTGATGTTATGAGTAATCAAGTTTTTTCTAACCTAGTAACATGTATAATAATCTTCTTATATATACACCCAAGAGGAAACCTAATTAGTTAATAAGGGTAATATGGTCCATCAACAATTACCAACTAATTAATTAACATGTTGTTAATATATTTTGGTATATATAATATAAATCATTATAATGGCTACAAGATTTAATCCTACATTCTCCCACTTAGCCGAGTAATCATTTATTATGAATATTAGATAAGCCTGATTAGGAGTTAACACTCATTTTAGCTTTAAACGAAGAACCGTAACAGAGAAATACAGTTGTTGGATCATTATGCGACTCAGGACCCCCATTAGGCATGCTACAACCTCAATTTAAAACCTAACAGTTATGATCAAAATACGCGTAAGCCCTTTGTTTGATTTGTAACTATATTTGTCTATATGTCATTATACCAGTTCAACATATGTTAGAGACATGGAAAATCAAACTGAGGAAATTTCATTAATTAAAACATAAGCTAGTACAATATGCTTATAGTTAGTTACAATATGCAAAACCAAAGAGAGGAGCCTATAAGCAACTAACTAGAACAACCATCTAAATAACCCAGACTCAACAAAACTAACTCAAGCTCATGCACATAAGTATATACTCTAATATGCCCCCCCCCCCAAGCTTAACGTGGCACATCGACATGAAGCTTGGACTAAAGAGTGTCAAAACGTGAAGATGACAACCCCTTAGTCAGAAGATCAACAAGCTAAACAGTGGTAGGGGCGTATCAAACATCGAGTGGCTATGTGATCACCATTTCACGAATAAAATGCAAATCAATCTCCAAGTGATTCGTACGCTGATGAAACACCGGGTTGACTGCTAGATAATCGGCACCAATGTTGTCACACCAAAGAGTAGGTGGACATGATAAATAATATGAAGGTCTTGTAAAAGAGATACAATCCATCAAATCTTAACAGTAGTATGAGCTAAAGTACGATACTCCGTCCGACCTCATCACGTTTGTAATACACAATCCATGAGAAACCATGCCTCAGAGATGCCTTAAAAATGCTTGACTTCAACCTAGTGACGATCACTAGGTGTTTGTAAGAACTGAGACACCTTACTAACTACATAAGTTATCTCGAGTCGAGTCTAGACCAAATACTGTAAGGCACCAACAGTAGTACTCTGATATAAGGTAGGACCAGCTAACGAAGTACCAATATGACGTAAAAGCTGTCGAACAGAAGCAACATGAGTAGATAGAGGACACCACTCATCAAGTCCCGTAAGCTACAACAAATCAAGTAAATATCGCTGCTGGGAAAGGTGTAATGCATCATCAAAAAACGTTGCCTAAACACCCAAAAAATAAGAAAGAGAACCCAAATCCTTGAGTGCAAACTGTGAGTGTAAACGCTCAATCAATCTAGTAACAACCTCCCAAGAGCTCCTAGTAATAATATCATCCACATAAACCAAGACATAATAACACATGATCGAATCTCAATTGTAAACAAAAAGAGAGTGTTAGAAAGACACTGAGGGAATCCACCAAAAACAAGAGCCAATGATAGCTTGGAAAATCAAGCTTTAGGTACCTACATCAGGGCATAAAGATCCTTCTGCAGTAAACAAACGTGATGAGGTCAGAAAGAGTCAACAAAGCTTGGAGACTTTGACATGTACACAGTCTCAGATAGGTCACCATGAAGAAAGACAATGTTGACATTAACCTGCAAGATGACCCATTCGGGGCAAAAAACAACATTGAGTACAAGGCGAATAGTAGTGGGTTTAACAACCAGGCTGAAAGTTTCAAAAAATCAACATCCTCAGTCTGATAAAAGCCCTGGGCTTTGTATCGAATCACAGAACCATCAAGGATTATGCTTAATCCTATAAAATGGCCTTTGGCATTAGTGGGAGCCAGAACCAAACGCCAAGTCAACCCACCAAACAGACCACTGCTAAGCCTTTCTAAATGTGGAAGGCTCGATTGTGTGACCAGTGGAAACTTGAAAGAGAACATCATCAGGAAACTGTTTAGGCTGTCGTGTGTGATCATGAGAACAAGTGACCATTGAGTGAGTCGGAATAGGATGAGGAGGGGTGGTGGAGGAGGAGAAAAAGAAGAATGAGAAAAAGTAGGAGGGTGAGAAGAAAAGGAACAGGAGGGGGATGAGGAGGAGGATTGAACGAAGAAAGAGGATGAATAAAGAATGTTGAAGTAGAAATAGAAGAAGAAGCAAATGTGGAACAATAGACCATATCAAAAATCATCTCATGAAAACGAGCATGTCGATATGTATAAGTACGAGAAGTTTGAGGATCATAACAGAGATAACCAAGATGATCAGGAGCATACATGGAGTAGATTTAGGTGAGAGTTTATCCACGCGAGTATCACCAAGAAACGGATGATACAAACACCCATCACCAAGAAACGGATAATACAAACACCCAAAAGTACGAAGAAGAGAGTAATCAAGACGAGAACCAAATAGAATCTTGTAACGAGAGATTAAAACTGATCGGAAAAAAATATCACAAACCCCTTTTGGAACAAATGTGTACAAATTAGGGTGTATTAGTTTATCAATCCGAGATATTATAATATAATTCTCTTAATAAATTATTTAAATTACTCATATACTTTATAATTAAAATTAACAAAAGATAATGTTATAAGTAGTTAAAGTATTGTGTTCCATATATGTTTTAAAGTAGTTTATTTGTACTTAAAAGTTGTTGTATATAAGTAGTTAAAGTATTGTGTTCCATACAATTTACAGAATTTGATTTCTTTTTCTTGACAAAAAGTGTATTGAAAGAAGAAAAAAAGGGAAGAAGGGAATCTAGCGCCGACTATTCAAAAGAATGTGGGACTGAAAAAGACAAACACTAAAAGGTTTTATGTTTTACATTCCTTCTTAATAACTAACATAAGACAAGACATGACAAAAAGAAAAACTAAGCACTCCACCCTGCATATGCTCTTAGATTCACTGCTGGTGCACCACACCTGGGTACCTGACTGCATCTCCTAGCACTCTTTGTTGCTCTATCTGCAAACATAAATACACTTAGTTAACTATAAGTGAATCTATGAGATTAACTAGTGTGTTTAAAAATTGTTGAAACTGTTCGAACCGTTTAAATGTAATTAAGCAAGTCGATCAGTTTGAGATACAAACGTTTTAGTTTCTACAGTTGACGATTTAAAGGTCCGGTCTGGTTTAAAACTTGGAATTGACGTGTAAACCAGACAAGCGGTCTAACATTTATTATTATGTATATACTTTTTTCATTTTTGAAAAATGTAGTTTTCTTTTGTTTATTATTATTATTATTATTATTATTATTATTATTCTTATTATTATTTATTATTATTATTTTAGTATTTCTAATACAAACTCATGATTTTGATAAAACCGGCAAAATCTATAAAATCGGCTAGTTTGGTTTGTCATTTTTGAAACCGTAGTAAGTGGCTAAGAGAACCATGATAAAACAATAATTAAACAAAAAAAGTTAATAATTACTTGAAAAAGCTCATGCAACTTGTTCTTCAAATAGCAATATTCATGTTCAAGCACCTCTAATGCTCTCATGCACCTACAAAATGCAAATCCACATTGTCAACAACAAAGCTACTGTTTCATCAATGGTTAATTTATCTTACAAACTACTATATATACATACGCTGAACGGTTATTTTGTTCGACAGCAGTACGAAACGCAGCACATATGTTTCGAACTCGTTTAGCACCAATGCTTGAACTGCTTCCCATCAATTGATTCAAATGTATTCCGAGTTTAGCGTAATCCCACATCTCTCTATCCAGCCTTAATCATTGTCACAAGCCACGTTAAAACACATAAAAAAAACTCCATGAAAACCGAATGTTTTAAGAAACTCCGGAGCAGAACTAAGGGGTCAAGAGGGTCTGCTAACCCACGGTCACTAGAATTTATGAAATTATCATTCATAAATTCCGAGTTTCTTTAAGAAAAACATGAGTTGTACCCTATTGTTACCTTATGATAACCGGACTAAAAAAGTTAAGCTTCCGCCACTGAATTTAGGGCGGAACGAAGGGGGGTCAACTAAAATTCGTTGGATTTTTCTATTTTTAAATCTAAGTTATTTTTTCAAGAAAAACATGAGTTGGATCTTTATATATAAAATCCGTGTTTTTCTAAGAATTATATGAGTTGTATTCTTTAGTTGTAACTTATAATAAACACTGACTAAAAAGTTATGCTTCCGCCACTGAATTCAGGGCGGAACCAAGGGGGTCAACCTGAATTTGTTGGAATTTTTATATTAAAAATCTGAGTTTTTTATATAAGAAAAATATGATTTAAATCCTTAAGTATAAAACCTTATGATAACTCTTGCTAAAAAAAAGTTTTGGTTTCGTCACTGTTACAAGTGATCACTTACAATAGGGATCGTAGATTACGGAGCTGTTTTTCGGATTCATGGAAGTAAATTGTGACGACTTCAGAGACGAAGTTTGGCGAGGTTTGATCTTGAAGCTGTTGGAGCTGCAAGAACTGTTCATCAAGAACACCCTGGTGAAAGAGTAACGAAAGCAAGCGGTTCATGTCGGTTCGCAGACGAACTGCACCGAATCCAAGCAGCCACAGTGGGACACCCGTTTTGGCTTTTGATTTCACGAACCTTAAGCGTTGGGTGTCTTTTTGGATGTGTACGAGGATAGAAGTGAGTTGCTGGGTTCATGTGTTATTCTATTTATAGGAATGAATAATAATGCCTCACTCACGATGGTGACTTGTCATTTTTTGTGTGTGATAAAACGGGTCGGGTCGGGTCGGGTGAAGAGTATTGTTTATTTAATAAGGTTTTATGTAAGTTTAATTACTAAAAAAAAACTTTTTTTTTTTTTCAAAAGTAGAGTAACCTAGTCCTCTATACTTTAATTTGATTTTTTTAGTCTTCTTCTATATTATTCTGTCTAAATTTATAATGTTTTATATTTAGGGTTTTCTCTAGCTATATTTTGATAGAAGTTCTATTAAGAACTACATGTCTTCTTAACTTTGAAGTAAGTTAATATTAATATAGGATTCCGTTCAATTAAAAACCACTATGAGTTGTGAGAAACACGAGAATTCCTACTTTTCGCACGAGTTATGTCACTATTTTTTGCACAACATAGATGAAAATATTATAAACACCCCCTGTAAGAAAAACAAAAAAAATATATATATATCGAGTCACTAGTTACGTCTGATGTAAAATTTGTTTATGGTGATGTAAATTTTTTTTATCACCAATAATTTTTTTTACACCCGATGTGAATTTTTTGCATGCGATACTTTTTTTTTGTTTTTTTCCGCTAGAACAAGTGATTTTTTTTAAAGATTTTTGAGAATTTAAAAGGTAAAATGTTTGCAGTCTTAGGTGTTTTGCATGTTTAATTCACTATATTAGAAAATGAACAATTCATGAATACATGATCAAGACTTAAGTGTTGTTTGTTTTTTAAGAGTTAAGATGTTTGCAGTTTGCGCACCACATCCACATACATCTGTATATTTAATGAAGTTCTACTCTTTAAGGCATGGATGATCACTTAAGAACTTAGTCAAGCTTATGTATATTTAAGAGCTTATGTATAGTTCATAAATTAATTGGCTATGACAGATTATGCAAAATAGGTTGAATATTTGGTCCTATTTTGAGTTATTTGGATGATTAACTTAATGTATACGAGTCATATGCATACGATTTCGGGGTTATTTAAACCTTTAATATCAATGGATACTTTGATTATTGAAGTTTTGGATATTAGCTATATGTTACCATATTGTGCGCTAATATTTCAAACCATTTGTTAACTAAACTATTGCTTTCGATTTAGGCTCACTTTACAAATCGCTACTTAGTATTTTTTGTAGTTGTATCTAAGTACGATTTATAGATTCAAAATATTAGTATACTAAGCTACATGTTCAACATATTTGGCTACACACCATTACACATTTAACATACTTGGCTTGTTATCTTTATAAATGATTTTATTTAACTACGTAAGCGGATTAACAAAAGATTAATGAGTTCTTTGTAGGCATGTAATGATGTTTCAAATTAAGTATTATATTTCTAAAAGCACGGTTGTAAAACAAGGTCTTGGAGGCCAAGTACTCCCTAAGTACTCGCTACAAGGTAGGTGTTGTCGAGTTGCGAGTACTCTTCGTCTAGGCTGAGTACCCCCCGAGTACTCTTTG
This sequence comes from Helianthus tuberosus, assembly GCA_030545235.1. Lineage (NCBI taxonomy): Eukaryota > Viridiplantae > Streptophyta > Magnoliopsida > Asterales > Asteraceae > Helianthus > Helianthus tuberosus. The sequence continues at coordinate 190,097,208 of CM060357.1, read as the reverse complement.
CATAGGCCGAGTAATTCCCAAGTACTCTCAGTTCCGACTAAGGAGCGACTATCGACTTTTACGACCATATCTAAAAGTACAAATTAATTGACCATATTAGATGTTTGCTAGTGATAACTTTCTAAGGATTTGGCACAACATTTGTTCGAACATGGTGATGGTTTCAGCGTCATGTAAGTGACTTGTTTCCCGTTTTTCACAATAGTTGTTCGATCATAGTAAATGTGCCAGTATCATGTAAGTCATTTGTAACTATATAAATCTAAGAAAGAGCGCAATTTAAAGATTTTTAGATAGAGATGATGCTTGATAGTTGTAAGACCCTAATACGTATTTGACTAAAACTCGCAGCGGAAATTCGTGTTATAAAATTTCTTTTATTATAAATACCTTAACTTACTTAAAATTTAACCTTAACATAACTCTTTCACATAAATCCATCAATCGACTTATTTACCAAGTAAAAACATAGCTTCTGTTTACTACATTAAATACATCAACGTTCCCGTACAATCTCACTAGTGACTCGATCCTCGATCTCTATTCCTTGATGATCCTCATGACTCGTACTACCTGCGCTCACCACATAAAATTCATAACATTAGTACGCATTATAAACATACAAGATTTATTCACGTTTACTTTTCGTTCCGTTAACTCTTTACATCCCAGCTTTCCATCTGATCATACAATCTGTGGTGAGACTTTCTCGTTGTACCTGCGTTACACTTCGTTCACAAGGCACGCTATTATTATCGTCAATACTCAATTTCATTGAATACATGCGTATATACTTTCATACATACTTACGTATATGCATCCGTTCACACATAGCTACTTACATACATACGTACCTACATTCATACGTGCGTGCCTACATACGTGCATACCTACATACATACATGCATATATGCCTACATACATACCTTTTATATTCATACATACATACATACCTTCATACGTATCTACTTTCCCTAAAACAAGGAATAAACTAATCATTCTTAGCTTATACGCGTTTAAAAACGGTCCAGGGTTCGCAATGCATCAACAGTTAAGATAAACGATTTTTGCGAAACTGACCCCCGTCGCGTAGCGCCACGGCCTGGGGCCTTCCCCGTCGCGCTACGCCACAGCCTGATTTCATCAGACTGTTGCAGCTGGTGCTGTATAATTCCCAGCACGACTCGATTTCACGGAAACGAGCATAACTTTCTCGTTTTTGATCCGTTTTACCCGATTCTTTTTCCTACGCGACCGTAATTTAATTATCCATCACATGGAGTGAAAATCTAATATTTGGACTACCTAACTTTATGACTTTTAAGCCTTCGGCTTATTACCCTTTTACCAAATTTTGACCCGTTCATGCATATATCAACATAACTTGTTTGTTTGACCATAACTTCTTATGAACCTAATAATTTCAACATTTGTCTATCATAAAAGATAGATTTCTCGGATGTCTCGCATCCTCTTAACCCATTTTCGCTCAAGAGCTTATTTTGACCCGTTAAGGGTATTTGCGCATTTTAAGAACTATGACTAACAAAAACCATACTTCTCACTTTCACACTTGTCTAAAACATTTCACTTAATTAAACAACGTATTTCTAAACAATTTTGAAGATCGTTTGCCCAATATACCCGTCAAGGGTGTTTTTGTCAACTTCGCTCCATCCTTTACAACAAAGGACTTCATTGCACATTCAACCAACCCTATCACTTAACTATAACTCTAAACACACATACCTTGCTCGGATCAATGCTAAGATCCGTTTAGTACTTCATCCACCAATTTGTTAGATGATAACAACGAGATCCTTTCGCTATAAAATCTGGGAATTCATAATACTTGACAAAACCATTCATTAGTCGATAATGCCAAATGGTGACATCTCCACCATTTGACCTGTTAGTTCCAAACGTCCATTTTTACCCCTTTTTAAACATCAACTTTAATTTCTTATCTTACCCACGTATTCCGACCCGTATCAAATACTTGTTGGAACGTCATACTTCACATATTTACGTACCATGTTCGTAACCAATACAACGAATAGATATTCTACAAAAAAGGGGGTGTAAGCTTACTTACCTAGCGTCCGAACATGCTTCTCGTGCGCATTAGTCCCGTTTGACCCGCTTCTTTCCCAAGCTTCCATGTCGCTTATTAAGCATCAACTATCATATATCATTCTCAAGATAGTTAGCTTATTCATCATTCATCAAAACCTTTTCATCATATGGATCTTGTATTAAGTTTATCATTTAACCTTAAAACATGCTAATCCATCATTTCTTATCCAATTCTTTAAGCATTCACACATACATAAAGGATTTCAAACATCAATAATATAAACATATTATCATTTTCATCATATCATCAAAACCCACTTCATAATCATTTTGCTAATCACTTACAAGTGATCTAATCTTAAGTTCTTCATAATTTCTTCATGCTTTTGATGTATGTACTACCTCCTAAGCATAGTGTACAACTAGTTCATGCATATCCTTCTAACCTCATACATAATTCATCAATTTCCTCCTTCTAATCAACATGAATCATACATGCAAAAACATCAAACATACTAGTATCATATTTCTTTCAATTCCTCCAACAAAAATCCATCATACAAATCAAAATACATCAATATTAAGCAAGAATTGGACATGGGTGATCATTCAAGTCGTCATCATCACCATAATCAACGGGTTTCATCTCTAAACATCAAATTAACCTAAACCAAGCACAATCCATGTGCTATATGATGATTCTAACACATACTCATTCTTAATTTCATACAATTTCGTCAATTACAACATAACCCACTTCGTGAAAGATCACCAATCTAACTTTTAAGACATACCTTATGATCCCATTGAGAAGGTGATCATTAATCCATACCCGGTTGTGAATTTAGACTTCATTTGCCCTTCCAATTTGATGATCTTCATGCTTAGAGTTTTAGAGCTCTCATGGAGCTTCCTGGCTCTTCTCGAACACACATACGTGTGTGTGTTTATGTGTGTTTTTCATAAATAAAATTTAACTTTCATTTTTCCCCATTTTAGCCTCTAAAGTTTTCCACTAAATAATATTGGCAAAATTCTTGTCTTTTAATACTTTTAACCACACACTTAACTAGGTTAAATAGCCTAGTTATTTATTTCATGCTAAATCATATAGGAACATTCGACAATTATAAACATTCGGGTTTTGGGGTGTTACAATAGTGCTGCTTGAGAAATGAAAGTGAGAAGGAAAGCGTGGAGATCTAAAGTTAAAATCTATGAAGTTTTTTCTACTTTTATATCATAAATGTGATATGAACCGAATCGATTATCAAACGGTCCTTAGAAAATAGAAAGAATCTTGAAGAAATTTAGAAGGAAACAAGACTTTTTACTAATTCATTTCTTTTCATATCTCATTCATACGAAATTCAAACTACTTAAAAGATTACAAGAACAAGAAAATAGGAACTAATATGTTAACATGGGGAACATGCTTAAAACCGTACCCATCCATTACAATAAAACAAGACTATTAAAATAATATTTTTAATAAGGAAACACTACAAGAATGGACCACCTTTAGCGGCGACAGCTGTCGCCGGTATTGATGGAAAATGTCGCCGGTATTGACCTTTAGCGGTGACATGTCACCGGTATTGATCGGCCGCTATTGGCCTCCTGTCGTCGCTAAAGGCCTACGTCGTCGCTATTGATCTTAGACCTTTAGCGACGACACGTGTCGTTGCTAAATGGTCGCCGGTATTAGTCATGGTCGGTAATGGGTTAAAGGCAATAGCGGTGACACGTCTAAAAGTCTTTTTTTTAATACAGCAGCTGTATATACAACACCCACCAGTTTTACGGCAGAAAAAACAGAACCTGCCTATTTCAAACAACGCAAACATACGCCATGAACATATACTAAAGGTAATATAATTAAAAACTACGTTTAAGTCGTACATTATAATCCTACAACGTTTAATTAAATCATACATTAAAAACAACAAGTCACTCGTCGTCGGAATCATTATCGAATAAGTCATCAGAATCGTAGTCGTTTGACTTTCCTTTTCCTTTTCCTTGTAAAGCAAGATAGTTGTTAAGTTGGTTCAAAAAGGACGGGGTTTGGAACAAGCTGTTAACAAAATCCTACAATAATAGATATCAAAACGTATATTATCATATTAATTAATGCAACCAACATATATTTAACAAGGAAACATGCGTTCGTTTGTCATTTTATAAATTGCGTAGTTTACCTCGGAAAAGGGTTCTTGCGTCCGATCTTGCGAAGAAGACATGTTCGAGGACGTGTTCAAGGACGCGTTGGAAGAAGGTTAAGCCCCATCCCGCGGTACCATCCTCGCCGCTCTCCCAACGCTTCCGGATACGGGGCAATTGGAGGACCATCACCGCTCCATTCATTTGTGGCATGTTGTATGTTGCGCTGTATTTTACGAAGATGATTAAATATATATGTGTATATATATATATATTTGTTATAGAAAATAATACTTAAAAGAAATACTTACGTAATTTTGTTCAGCAACCGGATCAACCCAATTCCCTTGATTGTCCGTGTGGGTTTTAGCATACATAGGTACCCAATCCATATCCTGTTTAACATTAAACTTAGATTAGACATTAAATAAACAAAAGCTTACACACACGCACACATACATAAAACATTTCATTTTTATAGGCGGTGCTACCTTACGACGATGTCCCCCCACGGTATAGGAATCGTTGTTTCTCACGTACTAGTTTGTTGGCCTCGATTCTTTTAATATATTTTTCTTCCCGGAAACCTTCGATGGTTCTCAACCAGTTATCATTGGGCATATCCGCGGGATGGTATGCCCTTGCCCTCTCAATATCATTGTAACCCCCCTCGCTCTCAAATAATTTTTTAGCTTCGTACTTGCGGTCAGAGTACCGCTTCATAAGCATAGTCCTAATACCACCCGTCAAGTTTCTCGCCTCTAAATCACGTTCCACTTCATCAAAATTGAAATTTTCCTACAAATTAAATAAAAAAGTTAAAATATCATATATAAATTAGATTTGCATGTGCTTAAATATTTGATAAAATTTTATGCATATAACTTATTTACCCGTAAGTGGTTCATGAGGGCATCCTTGTGCGATTGTGAAACGTTATCCCATCCAATTTTATCGAACGGGATGGTCCGCCACATATACAGGCCGACCTCCCTTGAAAACATATCTCTTGATTTACCAACAGGGGTATACGTGACCTGTCTGTCAAACGTAAGCGATACAGCCCCCCCCCCCCCCCCCGCTTTTACCAGACGCCGTAGTTTCTCTTTTTTGGCTTTCCCCCTAACCCTCTTCGGGGGAACCGCTGCAATTAAAACAAAAATAATTAGTAACAACATTTATAATATATAAAATATAAGGACTACAAAATAATTTAGTAAAAGACTTACTGTCAGTCTCGTGCGTGCCACGAAATCCACCAGGAGGCGGTGGATCACCAGCGCCGTCACCCCCATGTCACCAGGGGGCCACATCCGCCATCAGGTAAGCGAATATAAGCAATACCGAAAACATAATCCCTATTAAGTTACAAATGTTACAGCATGTGTATCTAATAGAAATTAAGGGAAAGTGCAACAAGTGTAACTCAAATTCAAATAAATATTTCAAACAAGTGTTTATCAAATACAAATCAATATAAATTACAATAACTTTTCTTTTAGTCAGACTCCACATAATCGGGATCATCCTTATCACAATCAGCCTCGACCTCATCAGAATCAGCCTCGACCTCATCAGAATCAGTCTCGACCTCAAACACTTCACCAAATACACCTACATTATACATTTTCACAAACATTTACATACAAACATACATTCTTACATATACATTTACATAACTAAACGAAAAATTATACAATTTCTAAACTTTGAAAATTTTCATATAAAACTAACCGTAATTTCAAGCTTTCAAGTAGATGTAGACCGCGGAGACGAGGTGGTGACCAGAGAAGTGATGGTGGTGACCGGAGAGGTGATGGTGGTGATCCGAATTTTCTTCCATAAACATAAATATACACAAAAACAAGCAAAAATTAAAGTCTATAACATGTAAATAACAAAATAGAGAAGAGATTTAACAAAAAATAAGTTAAACTAATCGATTTGGTGAAAATTGGCGGTTCTCCGGCGGTAAGATGAAGAGGTTTGGGGGGAAAGTGAAGGAGGAGGGAAGAAATGGCGCTGTAAAGGACTTTTACGGAAAGAGTATTATCGGCGACGATCTGTCGCCACTACTGATTCGTCTGTCGCCGCTATTAGGTTAACCAGGGTTAACCAGGATAAGATATGTGTGGCTGGGGATTAAAGTGGGACACCTACCTTTAGCGGAGAAAGGATGTCGCCGCTATTGATCCTAAGCTGTCGCCGGTATTGCCTCTTTAATCCCCAACCGTTAGATCAGAATAATGATCAACGGCTGGGGTTTGGGTTTGACGCGGATCGACCAATAGCGGCGACAGCTGACCTGTGGCCGCTAAAGGTGTCGCCGCTTATGGTGGTCTTTTCTTGTAGTAGTGAAATTAGTAAGCAAACTCCATGCACACGACCATCCATTGCATAGCTCGACTCAATAATTTGTGGTACACATCAAAATGTTTATATATTTTGTATGAATTCTTCAAAAAAAAAAAAAAATCAAAGAGTAGAACAGAGAAAAATGCCCCTAAAGCCACATAAAGCCAAAAACATTATGCTAACATCCTAATCTATGGTAAGGTGAAACATTGTTATACATAACTATACCTTTTTATCAATTGGATAAAAGGCTTAAAGGAATATATGACATAAACAACAACCTAGGTTTTTTATATCTTAACGTTAATTGGGTGACAACTCTATATAAACTGTCACATATATAGATAAGTAATTCATCTTATTCTTACAACATATATAGAAAAAAGTAATTCATCTTATTCTTACATTCTTGTATATGAGTGTATATGTACTTTTTTTAAGATCAACAAAAGTTTGATTATCCGGGTAAATTTAATGGCAAATGGTCATCCATGCCCACGAATGCAAACGGCGATAGTAACACAACTCAACATCATTCTAGATGAAAAAACTCATTGCACGAAGGCCCATTGTAATGGAACCCTTAGCTCAACCTAAAACATTTTTGTTCAAGGTGAGACTTGAAGGCAAGACCTCCAATTTGGAAGGTTAGGAGACTGTCAATAGACGATAAGATAGGGTTGTTCATGAGCTGATCCGAGCCAGGCTAGGCCATGCTCGGGCTCGGCTCGATTATAAACCGAGCCGGCTCGAATTTGAAACCGAGCTAAAAATATTAGCTCAAGCTCGACTTGGTTTTTAATCGAGTCGGCTCGGCTCAGTTAGGCTCTAATTTAAAAATAAATATTAAAATATTGCTTCAAAATTCAATAGTTTAAGATACGATTCAATAGTTCAAAAAGATATATCGAAAATAAGTTTAACCTACTATATTACAAGCCAAATTCAAGATCAACCATATACAAAATAAGTTTCAAATCTCAATGAAATACATTATAAGTTTATTATCATCCAAATTAACTTCCAAACTAACTTCCAAACATGTCATAGATATCCAAGTGTACTTCTAAATAATAACCAATTTTCTATAATATATTATATGTATATTAAAATAAAGTATATTAAAAGTAAAATGGTTCGAGCTAAGCCGAACATTGCTAACAACCGAGCCAAAACGAGCCAATTTGACTCATTACGAACCGAGCCGAGCCGAGCCAAGCCAAGCTAGGCTCACTTTCCAACCAAGCCGAGCCGGCTAAGCTCATTTTTCCGAGCTAAATCCGAACGAGCTTCGAGTCACATGCTTTTTAGAAAACCCTTCCATAAAATCATTGAATGAATATGTACTTTGCAAATAAGAATTTTTTGTATGAGACAAAAGGGGAATTTTATTAGTACATAGTGAGATAATTATTTATTCTTACATTTTTACATGCGTGTACTAAACAAGACACAAATGTTATTTTTTATAATATCCTCTTACACAAACATTATTAAAGAAACAATAAAATGCAGAGGTGTTAGTGAAAAATTATTGGAATGGTGGGGAGAAAGTAAGCATGATTAGGTAAAGAGTGTGTTAATAAGATCGAGGAGAATGTTGGCCATAAACCGGACCGGTTTACAACTTATACAACCAAATAAATCAATAAAAAAAAAGGTCTGAAGAAGAGTGGCTGCAGAGAATAAACCCTGGCTAGGGTCGGAGAGTTTAGCTACGGTGGATGGGTGTGCGTGCAAAATGGGCATGGTGCGACATCACCGCACACTGCAGCCGCTAATGTCACCTCACTCTAGGAAGTAGGAACCCATACTATAAAGTGGCCAACACTTGCTGCCACTAAGCCACCTTTCAACATTTTAAATTATTATATAGGGTAAGGATAGTGTAAAAAAGGCCTAAAGTATGAGAAGTGTATTATAACACCATGGGGAAGGATCCACTAAAAAGTGGATTTTGCCTAAGTAGACTAAGAAGGATTGTGATGATGACATGTGGCACTCCTAATGAGTAGGAATGAAGGGCATTATGGTCCTTATAAATAGGAGTGAAAATGACATGTGGCACCCCTTTTATTTTTAAAAAATATAAACAAAAAAATCTAGCACAAAAAAATCTAGCACAAAAAATATAGTACAAAAAATATAGCACAAAAAAATCTAGTACAAAGAAATATAGCACGAAAAAATTTAGCAAAAAATGTAGTACAAAAAAATATAGCACAAAAAAATTGAGAAAAAAAATTTAAGACAAAAAAATTCAGCACAAAAAATTTAGCAAAAAAATATAGTACAAAAATTAAGCACAAAAAATGTTATATAACAAAGAAATACAACACATTTAAGTGGATTTTTTTAGTCTTCATATTTTATATAGCAATATGGTACTCAAATTAAAGATAAAAAAACGCTCGATTTTACGGTGAAATTTTTATGAAAAAATAATGTCGTATAAAAAAGTTATGAACGTTTAAAAAATGAGGGTGGAATATGCATGTGACTTGCATGTGGAGAGAGAAAGTCCATAAATAGGATTTTCCCAAGATACCCTTGCACTCCTCCTTTCTCCTACCCTTTCATCTTAACCATTGATTTGAAAAATGAATGGTTAAGATTCCTTCTTAGGCTACTTAGGCAAAATCCACTTTTTAGTGGATCCTTCCCCATAACACCATATATAATACTATATAACACCATATAAACACCGTATAACAATATGTAACACCATATAATAACATATAACAATATACAATACTATATATCATTATATAACACTATACATCTAGCATAGACATGCTATCAGACAACCTATAGTGTTATATTTGTTATAGAATGATATATAGTGTTACAAAGTGTTATATGGTATAATATGGTGTTACATATTGTTATACGGTGTTTATATGGTGTTATATAGTATTATATATAGTGTTATAATACACTTCTCACACTTTGAGCACATTTTACAGGATCCTCTACCTATATTTTTATAGAGTTAATTGCCCGGATGGTCCCTGTGGTTTCATGTTTTTTCACGTTTAGTCCCCACCTTTTGAAAATAGCAGGTATGCTCCCTATGGTTTGTCATTTTGTTACTCAGATAGTCCCCTGACATTTATTCAGGGCACTACCCGAGTAACAAATGACAAACCATAGGGAGCATACCTGTTATTTCCAAACTAACTGACTACTCAGGGGACCATCCGAGTAACAGAATAACAAACCATAGGGACCATACATGCTATTTTCAAAAGTTGAAGACTAAACATAAAAAACGTGAAACCACAGGGACCATCCGAGCAATTAACTCATTTTTATATCTATAGTTATTTAAGTAGTTTAAATAATAGGTGGGCAATGAAATCTGTAAAGCTCGATTTCAGTGATTTGTATGTTAGTATTAATTTTGTGAAAAAAATTTGATTCCGACGACTTGTTCATTAGTATTTACTCCGCGGAATAAGTATAAGTTGAAATATTGTTAAAAATAACACGTCGCAACATCAAATCAAAAGTTTATAGAATTTCATATCTAAAGGCTTCAAGAGGAGAACAAAAAATAAACCGCGAAAAAAGAAAAATAGATGTAAAAACAATGTTTATTTTGCAACTTTGATGTTTTACTTTTTGCTATTTGCGTACCAACATATTTTTTATATATTTTCTTTTGGTAAATTGGAAATAAATAATTCCACCTAACTCAATTTAGCCGATAATAATCAAAGTCAATTATTGGCTGATAATAATCCGAACTGGTCAATTTTTTTTGTAAAATAGTTCGCCGTTAAAATAGCTTAACAGAGTTAAGTTTTTTTTTTTCCGAATTACAAACCGATGTTTTAGGGTTTTTGATAAGAAGGAGGATACGAGTCGATTGATGTAAAACTTACCTCGAAATACTGCCCCAACCCACGAAAACGGTGCTTCAATTCGGTTGTTTAAACTTCCAATTAACAAAAATCAAGCCATTTCGAGCACATTTTCGAGGTAAGTTTTACATTAATCGACTCGTATCCTCGTTCTGATCAAAAGCCCTAAAACATCGGCTTGTAATTCAAAAAAAAAATTAACTCCGTTAAACTATTTTAACGGCGGACTATTTTACAAAAAAAAAAAAAAATAACCAGTTCGAATTATTATCAGCAAATAACTAACTTAGGATTATTATCGACCAAATTGAGTTAGATGAGATTATTTATTTCTAATTCGCCTTTTCTTTTTCATATAACAGACGTAAAAACAATGCTTTGATGTTTTACTTTTGTTATTTGCGTATCAACATATATTTTTTTATACATTTTCTTTTTCATATGACAGATGTAAAAACAATGCATCTCAACACTTGTAACACTGGAATTAATTTTCTTTTTAACCTTTAGTATCACTTTCGTTTTAAACCTTACTCCATTAGAATCATGACCTTGTAATTAAAAGTTGATTTTTTTTTTATTCAAGAAAAAAAAAATACTACAATCTTACTTACATAATTAGTTTTTTCCTTGTCAAAACACTCTTATATTCTAAAGAGAGTTAAGCTCATAATATAAATGTTATGAAAGTTGATTTAATCAAGCTTTGATTAAAAAAATCAATATTTTGCATGCTCATATTGATTTACAGTCACAAAACCAGTCGATGATTAAATGAGATGAGTCAAACAACACATGTTAATTTACAAGTTACACCTACAATTTTTAATTGAGAGTTTTTTTTTTTTGAAACGTATACTTCATTAACGAAACCGTCGACCCAAGCCGGGCCGACAAAAGAACAAACAAAAAAGACTTACATATTTACAAACGAGCACCAATCCCCCCCCCCCCCCCCCCCCAAACAATCCCTTTAAATTTCGATCTAGTGGAGAACCAAAGAAAACATAACGCCTTAACTTCACTCATAATGTTATCTATCTTGATTTGGATGTTTGAGAATTTGTAGTTGTTCCTCGCACGCCACAAGCACCAGCAAACAGTCATAATTATACCTTGAACCACAACCTTCTTTCTCTTCGAGGCCCTTAAATTGAGAGTTAATATTCACACATTCATTCTCTCTATCTCTCTCTAAACACACACACACACACACATATATATATACATATAGAGAGAGAGAGAGAGATTGAGTGAAAAATGATGTAGGAATAAGTTGCAGGGGTGTGAGAATAGCGAGAGACTTTTAAATTACCCTTTTAGCCAATACACCTATAATTTCAAATTGCCTTGTTATATCGATTTGTACATTTTGATTTTAGAAACACAGGATTTTGCCCATGGCTTTACAACCTAGTGGCATCTTAGGGGTGAGATAAGACTTCGAGACTAATAGGTCTTGGGTTCGATTCCCACAAGAGGTTTTTCTCATATTTATTGGGTTTCCTCCTGAATTGGTGTATAGGCATTATACCTAGTGGAGATGCATATGATCGGGTGGTTACACTGGTGGCACAATAACACTCCAGTGGTCCGTGAGTGATCCAAATTTACCGTTAAAAATAAAAAGAAACACTGGATTTTATAAAACACGAATATTCATTCTTGTAACACACTAAATTAATATTTCAGAGGAATGTATATCTTTACTCTAAACATATAATAACAAACTTAAACTTTATAATCGTTTAAAAATTAAATAACCAATTTATTAAAAATAAAAATAGAAAGTAGCTTTTGTTGAGATTATTATTCTAAAAGTCCTTGGCTCGGCAAGAAGCATGAGTGTATTTTTATAATGAACCCTTGCTTGCTTACTCTAGGCATTACCTTATCTAATTTTTGTTTCTTATTACTTGGTTTCCTTCAATTTCACTTTACGCATTGATTCAACCAAAAGTATGTGATTAAAGTTCTTTTAATTAAACAAACATTTGTGAATATTATTACTCTAATTATTGCTCTCTTAATTTATACCATATGATGTCATTTCCCCATCATTCATTTTTAACTTTCATGTGTAAATTCTTCCATTAATAATACAATGATTTAGTTGTCTTAAAAGAAAATTACGATGGTTATATTTTGTCTTCAATATGACATTAGACAATGAAATAGTTAATTTGACTATACTAATATGGTTGTAAATGAGTTAAGTTGTTCGTGAGCTATTCGAGATCAACCCATGAAAACGTTGAATCAAACATGATTTAAGCGAACTTGAATTGAGCTTGAGACTAAATTTAAACTATATATTGAATTTACTTAAACTAGAGACCTTAAACGAAACTGTCATTTACATAAATATAAATTTATATTTAGTATTAAAAATATTATTATATTATTGCTGTTTTAAAATAACTAAATAATAAATAGTAGGCTATATATAAAAAGTATACTTATATATTTATAGTTGTATTTATGTGAAATAATTAGGGGCTGTTTGGTAGGCTCTTAATGACCATTCAGATGGTACCTCTTAATGGTTTAAAACCTCTGAATGAATAAGAGGTAGCCTCAAGTCTGAATGGTTAAGAGGTAACCTCTGAATGGTAAATCATCACATGTCACATTTTTCTACATTTTCATTGATAAAATTCTTAATGGTTCCATTAAGAGGTAGCCTCTTAATGACCATTCAGAGGCTACCAAACAGCCCTTTATATACCTAGTAAATGATAAACAAGTTCAATTTTGCAAATTAAATTATTGATAAATAAAGTTCGAGCTTTGAGTATAGAGTTCAAGCTTTGTTAAGTAAAGATGAACTTATTTATTTAAACCCCTATTTTCATACATACAAACATATTTATGATCACTTTTATTTATAAATACTACTGATACCACATGATTCAACCTGAAATTAAAATTGAAACTACACCAAAATCATTCAAGAAAATTAAGATCATTAATTCCACATGATTCAACCTGAAACTCATCCACACTATTTAGGCTAAATGTATACTCGCAAATTTTGACTTAGCTCGTGTAAACTTAAAACTAAGATCACTGACACCACATAAAAATCGATACCACATGATTCAACCTGAACTGTGTTAGTGCATTCATCTGTCGACTTCGTCTTGTATCGAGTCTTGTATTAGAATTGTTAGTTCAGGGCTTAATTGTTAGAGTTTGTCTAAGATAATTTAGCTTGAAGGAAGAGGTTTCTCTTGAAAGTGACACATGACAGTTTCAAACTAAACCTACAAGAGAGGTTTCCTTTGAAAGTGGCGAGTAACAGTTTCAAGCTAAACCTGGTTTCCCTTGAAAGTGACATGACACTTTCAAGCTAAACCTCCTCTCCTATAAATACCATTCAAGCTAAACCTATTGTAATTTTTGGAGAGAAGTCTTCCGGTTTGCAACGAAGTGCTGCCGAAGTGTTGTGAGGTTGTAAAACGTTATCAAATCAATCATACAACAGTTTTAAGTGGAAATCTCGCTAAATTGACCTCTACACGTCCGTTTCCGCCTTTCGTTTAGAGATAAACTCTTCTGATCGACTCGTAAGGGTCGGGAAAACGATCCTACAATTGGTATCAGAGATCAGGAGGAGGAGTTCTTACCGATTCAGCTCGAAATTTCTGTTTTCTACCCTTTCTTTTCAGAATTTACGAGATTTCACGGTCCGATTTGGTTCAATTTTTCACAGTGTACTCGGTATCGGACATAGACAAACCCTTGAAAGTTTCAGACTCAAATTCAGACTAAAATTGACAAAAACAGACCAAAACTAGGTTTAGTTTGAACGAACATTACAGGTTTAGTTTGAAATTGATAGGTTTCGTTTGAAATCAGAGGTTTCTATTGAAATTGGTCTGGGTTTCTTTGGAAATCAGAGGTTTCTATTGAAACTGGTCTGGGTTTCGTTTGAACAGTTCTTCAGGTTTCTATTGAAGGTTAAGCAGGTTTCTATTGAAGGTTAAGCAGGTTTCTATTGAAGGTTAAGCAGGTTTCTATTGAAGGTGTTTTTACAAGAGGTGTTTCCTGAAGTATCTCCTGATTACTGAAACATGGAAAAGGAGTTGTTGAAGAAGTCATTTGACATGTTTGTAGCTTTTGACCATGAAACAACAAAGATGACCATTGATAGATATTGTCATTTAGTCGTGGAAATGGAAAGATTGAACATTAAGAAAGATAATGATGAATGGATTGATAAACTTGCTGATGTGTTACCACAGCAGAAATGGGGAACTTATTTGATGATAGTGAAACACATGAGAAAATCTGAGAATATGAATCTGGCACAGTTTATTAAGAAAATTGAAGAACATGAGTTGGAAGCAAAAGTAGAAACTGAGAAAGCAGAAGTTGAAGTAGAAAAGGTTGTAGAAGTTGAAAAATTTGTTGAAGTCGAGAAACTTGTTGAAGTTGAAAAGATAGTTGAGGTTAATAAACCTTGTCAAAAATGTTCAGAATCTTGCAAAGCTTGTGAGGAGAAAGATATTAAGATTGCTGAGTTAGAGAAGATCAAAGAAGATTTACTATGTGATGTGAAGTATGTCAAGGAATCTTATGATGTGCTGAACAACACAGTTGATCGTCTGAAAAAGACGAATACAAAAATTGAAAAGGCAATGGAGAAAATGAGCGCAACATTAATGACAAAGCAGAGTGTCATAAATGATTACATCGAAGATTGTGCTAATCTGAAGAAGGAAGTGGAACTTGAGAAGATTGAGAGTGAAAGGATTAAACGATTATTGTTGAGTTACACTACTTGTAATTATTTGATTGATCGTGTTTATCCTACTGTTGCAGGTCTGGAAGCGTTCATGGATAAAAAGACTGAAGATACTGATACTGGTAAGAAACCAAGTGTCAAGTATAATAGATGTCCGCCCCCGATCCATGAAACTTATTCTCCCAGGAATCCTAATGAGGAGCGTCCAAAAAAGGCAGTCAACATCAAGTTAAAGTCTGAAATCATTGATGAATTACCAGACAATATTGATGTTACATTCACAGCGTCTGACACTGATCATGAGTCCGAGTTAATAAAGAAAGTTGTCGATCAGGTGTTGGATACGGATGAAGAGTCAAAGTCGGAGTCTAAATCTGAGAGTTCGAGTTCGTCAGAAAAGAGTCCGAGTTCGTCAGAAAGGAGTCCGAGTTCGCCGGTCAACAGGGTTTATGATAATGAATTTCTTCTATCAAAATCTAATTTGAATGATGGACCAATCAAAGTGGCTTATACTTTGAATGATTCAGACAAATTATATTCTGATGAGGAATTTCCAATAAGAAGTGTTAAAACTGAAATGATCAAACTGGTTTTCAAATTAACAGAAATTAATATTTCTGAAATAAAAGATTTAAATCTTCATGAAAAACCTAAAAAGTACACTTCAAGAGTTCAACAGAGATTGAACAAGAAAAAGGGTTACGGTTCTGGTTATGGTTTTCAAAAGAAATCAAACCATAATGGTAATCTAAAAAAGAAAGGTCTTGGTTTTAATTCATCAGAAAATTATAAAAATCAGAAAACTTATAAACCCAAAACAAAATTTGTTTCAGGAGGAAGTTGTGAAGATGAGCAGAAGAAACC
The DNA here is from genome assembly GCA_030545235.1 of Helianthus tuberosus. Lineage (NCBI taxonomy): Eukaryota > Viridiplantae > Streptophyta > Magnoliopsida > Asterales > Asteraceae > Helianthus > Helianthus tuberosus. The sequence goes on along the minus strand of CM060357.1, from coordinate 190,081,134 downwards.
ATTCTGGAAACAGTCGAATCAAGATTTTCTTGCTGAAGTGAAGAAGAATGTGAGAAGGTTTGCTGAAAGAGTTGACAGAAGAACCTGTTTCAAATGCCAAGAAGTTGGACATATAGCTTGGAATTGTCCCAAGACCAACTATCAAAAACAGGAAGTTTCTTCTAACTCTGTTTTGAGAAAAACTTGTGTTGATAAGAAAGAACAATCTGTGAAAAATGTTAAAAAGTTTGAAAATTCTACTTCTGAGGAAGGAGAAAGTTCAAAAAGGTTTTACAAAAGAAGAGGTGATTTGAGTAAACAAAAGTGGGTGGTTAAATCTGAGGGTAATTCTGACAATGAATCTGATTCCATAAAATCAGAGGAGTCTTTGGTTGAAAAAAAGGTTGTGAATTCCGTTCCAGAGATGAACGATGAGGATTTTCCTCCATTGTCAAAGGAAAATTTGATGAAGAAAGTGGGAAAGGTAGAGATCTCAAATCAATTCTTCGCTGATAAGGGAGATTTTGATGTTGAGAAGGTTTTTAATGGAAATGTTAAACATATTTTTGGTAAGATGGTTGCAGGAAAAGTGAAAGGTGCTAAAGAATTCTACAAATCAAAGTGCTGGTGGGACAGATGTGTTCCAGAATCTCCCAAGGATGGTCAGCCTTGGGGGAAATTATTTCCAAACTAAAAATCTGACTTGCCGGAGCTCCCAGGTTGGTAAGAGTGGAGCAGGTATCGGAATCTTTCTTAGCAAATGATCCTACATGTGGTACAGTTGGTAAAGTACATGTGGTATATTTAATTTGTTATATGTTGATTTACAAGTGGTTATAGTTGGTGAGTGAACCTGTAAGTGGTTGATAGAGGTTTTCATTGACAAGTGGTTAATCAAGGTCATTAAATTGAACTTAATTGGACCATTATTACAAGTGGTTAACAAATATATGGGGTTCATTACATTGAGAAGAGGAACTTATCCCCTAACCTACAAATGGTTTCTTAAAATCAACAAAACTTATTTTCCGGAAAAACCATTTTGATTAAAACAAACTTAAGTGTTTTGAGATCACAATGGGAAAATAGTTTGTTGTGAGGGGGAGTTCTGATTGTTTATGCCAAGTGGATGGCGAATTGAAGTGATTCGATATCAGTTGTCATGTTTCTTGTACAGTTTGTTTTCAAATTTCCTAAAATGTGTTTGCATTTTAGGGGGAGTAAAAATTTTCAGAAAATCCAAAAACATTTGAAAATTTGAAAAATCCAAAAACATGATAAAATCAAAAATGAGTTTTGTTGTCAAAAAGAGGAAATGATAGTACATCAGTGGACGATCACGGCATGCTAAAGAAATGGAAAGTTAATTAGTGATAAACGGTCTCACTGTTGATGCGTCAGTAGGTTTTTGCACTTTTAGTAGATTGTGACGAGATATAAACCTAAATTAATTCAAACTTGCTTAATTTGTGGGTAACATCTCTCGGATATATGGGTAACCCCCGAAATCTTGTTTGAAAGATTCCTTTTTCTGATATACTAGGTCTTTATACTCAGTGATATCTGGGGTATTATTCCTGGACTTCTGCTGAATGGAAGTTCTGACCTAGTCCTCGAATAATACTTTCCGCAATGCTTGAAACATAGCATCACCCTCAGCATATATGATAAGACAATAAAATTGCTTAGCAATGCTGTTGTAAAAAAGATCCTCTAAAGGGGACACACCCAAAAGTTGAGTCATGATCTCTCTGCTGAACGGTAGTTCTGACCTGAGCTCTCATGATTCTTCATAATTTATTAACCCCTACAGATATCATTTGTGTCATAATTACCTGTAAGACTGAATATTGGGATCTGGATACGGGAGTATATTCTGAGGTGGGACACGTGAATAAGTTTAAGTGCTTAAAACATTAATATCGTATCTCGAAACAGTTGAACTTTGTGTGAAAATTTAAGTGGATCAGTATACTGACAATCTAAGTGAATCGTTTAGAACTTACAATGAATTAAAGCTTAACGGTATTGGTGATTTGTCTCAAAAACTGATATGATCCTCTTACACAAACTCACAAAAATATTGTATGTAAATATTTCTTTGCTGCATTTCATTTCAGTTATTTCAAAAATCCAAAAAGATTTTCGATGTGTTTTAGCATAAATTTTGAAAAAGATCAAAAACAATTTAGATAACTGATGTTGAAAAGCTGATCTTCAAAATTCCGAGTGCTAAACATGACGAACAGGTTTGGGAAAGTTAGTTTGAAAATGTGTTAAATGAAAAATGATATATATTCAAGTGGTTCATCAGAAATTGACATGATAATTCATTTTTGTTTGATACTTGAAAATGATGCATTCAGGGTTGTGTCTTCAGGTGATTAGCAAAGTTTCTAAAATTGTTATATCTTATCTATTATGAAACTTATGTTTTGGGTAGAGAATATGCAGGTAAGTTAGGTTACGATACCTGAACCTGTGAAAGCCAGACTACGATCCCTGTACAAGTTGAGGGGGAGTCTGTTAGAGAAAGAGAGTCTGAAGATGCAAGAGCTAGGAGCCAGAGATCCTGAAAGAGAATTGGAGATAGGATAGAGCCAGATAGAGATCATGAAGGAAGCCCAAAGACTGATAAAGACTGAAGATTGAGAAGACTAGACACTTAAGACTCGTCAACATCTGAGGGGGAGTCTGTTAGTGCATTCATCTGTCGACTTCGTCTTGTATCGAGTCTTGTATTAGAATTGTTAGTTCAGGGCTTAATTGTTAGAGTTTGTTTAAGATAATTTAGCTTGAATGAAGAGGTTTCTCTTGAAAGTGACACATGACAGTTTCAAACTAAACCTACAAGAGAGGTTTCCTTTGAAAGTGGCGTGTGACAGTTTCAAGCTAAACCTGGTTTCCCTTGAAAGTGACATGACACTTTCAAGCTAAACCTCCTCTCCTATAAATACCATTCAAGCTAAACCTATTGTAACTTTTGGAGAGAAGTCTTCCGGTTTGCAACGAAGTGCTGCCGAAGTGTTGTGAGGTTGTAAAACGTTATCAAATCAATCATTCAACAGTTTTAAGTGGAAATCTCGCTGAATTGACCTCTACACGTCTGTTTCCGCCTTTCGTTTAGAGATAAACTCTTCTGATCGACTCGTAAGGGTCCGGAAAACGATCCTACAAACTGAAACTAAGATCACTAACACCACATGATCCAACTTGAAACTAAAACCAAACAAAAATCATTCAAGAAAACTAAGATCACGAATTCCACAAGATTCGACTTGAAACTGATCCAGACTATTTAGGCTAAATGCATACTCGCAAATTTGAACTTAGCTCGTGTCAAACTTAAAACTAAGATCACTGATATCACATGATCCACCCTGAAACTAAAACTAAGATCACGTAAAACTAAGATCAATGATACCATATGATCCAACCTAAAACTAAAACTAAACAAAAATCATTCAAGAAAACTAAGATCAAAAATTCCAAATGATTCAACTTGAAATTGATCCAGACTATTTAGGCTAATGCATACTCACAAATTTTGACTTAGCTCGTGTCAAACATAAAACAAAGATCACTGATATCACATGATCCAACCTGGAACTGAAACTAAGGTCACGTAAAAGTAAGATCGCTTTTACCACATGATCCAACTTGAAACTGAAACTGAACCAAAATCGTTCAAGAAAACTAAATATCACTAATTCCACATGATTCAATCTGAAACTGATCCAGACTATTTAGGCTAAATGAATACTCACAAATTGTAACTTAGCTCGTCTCAAACTTACATGACTCATTGTCATGAACAATATAAGAGCAGAAAAAACGGATTAAAACACTGGGTGAATTGAATTATAAATTGATTTCTGATCTTGAAGTAGTCTGATAGAGTTGTTTATCTTTTACGAATGGCAAATAGGATTTAAATAATCCCAACTTTCTCAATTTGGCCGATAATAATCCTAAATCAGTTATTTGACGATTGTCACACCCCGGATTCCACGTGTCACCGGTGGGCCCGGTGGGGAGTATCGTGACGTGGTTGGCAACATAATAGTCAAACAACACAATTATATAAATGCACAGCGGAAGCAAATTGTAAGATATAATTCAACCGAATTTAATATTGTAATATCAAATGTCACAATATTCGGAAGTTTATCCACAGACGGATCGAAAATAAAATAGAAACAATAGTTCAACAGACTTTGACATCTAGAGCTTGCGAGACTTGAGTAATGATGCCTGGAGTAGCCAGCCTATTTCGTCTAGCACCTGCACTTAACCTTTTTGGAAAATACATCAGTTTACACTGGTAAATACAACTCAACTGACTCATTTTGAAAAGAGTTTGTAAATTGACTTGAATGCACTTCGGCACAAAATATCTTTATAACTTGGGACAATTATTTGTATATAATCTTGTATACAATTTTACTCATTTGTCGTCCATTAGCACCGGTTAGAAGAGTCGGTTTAAGTTAACTGACACGCCACAGGTATAATGCCCACAAGGTTGATTCCTTTAGTGGATTACCAGTTTTTACATAATGCATCTGTCAGGTGTACGCCTACACTCCGTGCTTAGGTCGTGGCCATTTCGTAAAATGATGCCAAGGATATCCGGGACATGGTCATTTAACCCCCAAGGGCCATACATCAAATAATATAGAACAAAGCGGGTTATGTAAATACATTAATCACAATTCGATTTAAATGACTACATACCCGACCAAGCGATACTTTAATAGTACCGTACCCCAAGCCCGTATAGGGAAAATAAGTTAAGAGTATTTACCTGAGCAAAGTATCAATCAATTACAGCAAATGCAAGTACTTTTACTGGGCTCCTAATCTGGAACGAAGGTTTATAATAACCTATTAGATTTCTAACGGGTCCTTAATTAAGCCTTAGCTTAGACCGGTTAGCTTCAATGATACTATTCGTACGCACTATTAAGCGAAGACCAGATAGAATGTGATTTAGACTCGACAAGTTCAGAGACTTGCTTAATATGGGTATTTCATACACACTCTGGATTTTGAGATGAAACCGATAAGGTTTGACCCGTTTCGGCTAATTTGTGTAAACTAGTTACATAAACTGACCCGCACGCGTAATAAGCGTAACGGGTAATAATGAGAGCCATTTACAGGTTTCCTAAGTTAATATGCTCCAAATATGTTCTGACATCAGTAAGATATCATTTATTATGCCCGAAATGAATTTAAACACAAACTATGCCCCGTAGGGGTAGTTTGGTCATTTATAAGGTGATAAAAGAGTTTAAGTAATATCCTGAGTTACAGGTCTGATGTAATCAGCAAAGATAATCAATTTGCTAAGTTATATCAATAGGGTAAAGTATATATGTGAAATTTATCAATTATAACCAAACTATGCACCGTAGGGGCATTTTGGTAATTTCACATAAGCCGAAAAGCTCAAAACTGAAGTCTGAGTTAATCAACCTTTGCTTACTTTTAAAACATTATAATTTACCATAAATATCAGTAGGTATCACCCTTGTATGTTTAAAAATAGTCTTAGTACATACTATGTGTTAAAAACACTTAATTAGGCGATTAGAAGCCGTTTCCGGGTTCTATATATAAAGCTGATATTTTTATCATTCCAAAAGGCCTAAAATAATTTATTTATCATTTAGGATCAGTAGCAAAAGGTCTGGAGTTGATTAGATATGTAAAACTCATTTTATGTCATGTAAGGGCAAAACCGACAATTACCGGATTAAGCGTACGACTATAAGTTATGCTCAGCCTAAAATTAATTAAAAATCTTCAAAAATCCCAAAATAATATATTACATCAGTGGGTAAAGAGTTTGATATCAAAAAATAGGCTTAACTAGGCTATACGCTAATTACGCCGTTTTATTAACATAAAGCTTTCATTTTACGCTAACGAGCATAACTCTTAATCTACACCTCAAACTGATGTCAAACTTTGCATACAAGTTTATATATCAGCAACTAAGGTTTCTACATTTTTACATTTTCACAAATCACGTTTTAAGGTGAAAAGGGCATAATGGTCAACATATGAGCAATTAACGGAATCATGCGTATTAATTGGTTAACTAATGAACCATGGTGTATAATCACAGAGGGTTATACTAGCATGTAACCTGGTCCAAATGAAGCTCTAAGGTATTTCTAAAACATACCATAACGGGTCAGAACTAAAAGTCAAAGTGAAAGTCAAACTATGCGACTTTCGGTTCCGAACCGGGTCTCTACTGAAAGTTGTCGGGTTGAACATGTTTAGACATGTTCTTACACTTATTACCAAGTTATATTACTGATCAAACAGGTTGTATATGTTCTACATTGCTAATTATGTATAAATTAGAATTTAAGGATCCTGTTGACTTTTTCTTAACAAGTTTGACCCGACATTTGACCTAGTTAGAGTGGGAATCAGGGGGAACCCTTTTGAGGGTTTATTACCCACATAATTACCAACTTATAACTACTTTTGATTCGACTAATCACTGGACCATTAGTGATTAATCTTAAAGTCAACCGTTAATTACGACGGTTTGACTTTTAAGCTAAAACTAAGCAAAAACTTAATTAAGAAAGGATTAGAAAACTTACTGAAGTCCTAAGCTTGATTAGTGATCACTTGAGAGAAGGCTTGAGCTCCAGAAATGATCCAAAGTGCAGATGAAGGTGTGATTGAAATGTTGCAACTTAGGGGCTTTATATAGTGATCAAATCACCACAAAATGTTGACATCTAAGTCTACCATTGACCACAACTCACTAACAAGTGTCCCTAGATGTTTAGGGGTTGTTTAGGGGCTAAGCAAGATGAGGAAAATCGTTTAAAGATCAGTTGCAACGTTTAAAACAGCCAACAGCTAACTTCCTGCATCTGGGCATACCTTGCGCACCGCAAGGGTGTGGTTGTTGAGGTGCGCAAGCATGTCATCAGGGCCAAAAGTCTCTTTTTCAGTTTGCACCCTTGGCTCTTGGTCCTCCGAAAGGTCAATTAACTTATTTTCTTGCACTTTGAACCCTCTAAATTGACATATAAGGGCTTTAAGATATTTACCGACTTTGTTTAGTCCCCGGTTAACTTTATTGTCACCCGAAAGGTCCAAACTTTCAACGTTGACGCTTTAACCCTTCGTACACGAATTTGATTATAACTTTCTCATACGATAACGAAACTTTATGAAATTTTTATCGTGCATTCTAGTGAGCATAATTAATCGTTACAAAGCTTCAGGTTTGTCAAAAGGTCACTCAGAGGTATAACTTAAACATGTTGACACATTTAGCCCCTGTAGTTTGTAATCTCTCACTTTTAGCTTCGTATGATCCATGATTTATTCGTTTGAAGGTATGAGCATCATGTGTAGGATCGTTTGCGGACCCGAACGAGTCATTCAGAAGAGATTTATCAATTTCAGATTCGGAAAATAAGAAACCGACGATGAAACAACTTGTTTATCACTCTAAACCTCTTTTGTATTGATATAACAGCATTTACAATCAAAAGGTATACCGGCAGCACTTCGGTATCAATCTGAGACAATTGTTACAAATGACATGACAAATAACCTATATATAGTACTCTGAATTTCGCTTGAACTATACATGATCATACTCAAGCGAAATCTACTAACACTATTCAAGCGAAACCTTATAAAATGCATTCAAGCGAAACCGACAAAAACACATAAATCTGATTTCATTTTCATGCATTTCACGTGATGATGCAATGTATGATGTATGAGATGATGTCACTTATGTGATGTCATCATCAAGGATGATGACATCATGCTTGTGTAGAACTGCAACGGAAACCAGACTCGACATTAAGACGAAGACGACAGATGTGTGCACCAACAGACTCCCCCTCAGATGTTGACGAGTCTCACATGTCGAGTCTTTGCATCTTCAGTCTTAATCAGTCTTTGAGCTTCATTCTTTCTCTCAAAATTAACAGACTCCTCCTTGCAATGTGCTGGTATTCCATTAGTTCTTCAGCATCATCTGCTTTAGGATCTTTGTCTGGCTTTCTTTGTCTTCAGAATCTTAAACCTGGCACTCTATAGAATCTTCAATTTCCAGAATCGAAACTTGGCTATTCCTGCACATTCTTAACCCAGAAATAAATTTCTAAATTTAACAATTTAAATGCACCAACATTCTGATATAATCAGATGACTCCCTCTCATAAACATAAGCATCAACAATCACTCTCCCTCAGATCACAAACTCATGATGAACCACTTGATGATTTAAAAAAATACATTTTGACATTTCAAAACACACTCCCCCTCACAACAATGTCATCATGTTTAGCACTTAGAATTTTGAAAATCAGCTATCCAATATCAGTTGTCGAAAATCTTTTTGACTTTTTCAAAAGTTTATGCTAAAACACACTGAAAATCTTTTTGTATTTTTGAAATAAACAACAAAATGCAATAAAGAAATATTTACAGACAATATTTTTGTGAGTTTATGCAAGAGGATCATATCAGTTTATGAGACGTCACAAATACCGTTGAGCTTAGTTACACTTTAAGAATTAAACAATTCACTTAGATTGCCAATATACTGATCCACTTAAATTTTCACACAAATTTCAACTGATTCAGGATATGAGTTAGATGTTTTAAAGACTTAAACTCATTCATGTGTCCCACCTCTTGAATATACTCCCGTATCCAGATCCCAATATTCAGTCTTACAGGTGAGTATACCACAGATGATATCTGTCAGGGGAATAAATTATAGTACGAGGGCCGTGAGAGCTCAGGTCGATCTTTCGATACGCAGAGAGATGACGGCTTCGACTTTCGGTGGGTCCCCTTTAGAGGATCTTTTGATTACAACAGCAATGATTATCAATTTTATTGTTTCATCAATTTGCTGAGGGCTGCGCTATATTTCAAGCAAGCGGAAAGTATTCTCCGGGGACTAGGCCATTGCTTCCGCAAAATCAGAAGTCCCGGGATAATACCCCAGATATCACTGAGAATAAAGACCTAGTATCTCAGAAAGAGGGACCTTTCAAACGAGATTTCAGGGGTTACCTATATATCCAAGTAGTGTTCCCCACAAATAAGCAAGTTTGAATTTAAGTTTATATCCCGAAAAAGCTTACTAAATGTGTAAAAACCTATCGGCATATCATCAGTGAGACTGTTTAACGCTATTTAAACATTACATTTCTTTAGCATACTGTGACAGTCTACTGATGTACTATCATTTCCTCTATTCACAACAAAACTCATTTTTTAATTTTATCATGTTTTTGTATTTTTCAAATTTTCAAATGTTTTTGGATTTTATGAAAATTTTCTACTCCCCCTAAAATGCAAACACATTTTAGGAAATTTGAAAACAAACTGTACAAACAACGTGACAACCGATATCAAATCGCATCAATTCGCCATCCACATGACATAAACAATCAGAACTCCCCCTTACACAAAACTATTTTCTCATTATGATTTCAAAACACTTAAGTTTGTTTTAACCAAAATGATTTTTCCGGAAAATAAGTTTTGTTTTAACCACTTGTAAGGTCGGGTTCATCATCTTATTCATTCAATCACATATATCAGGATTACATCAAGTTCAACCTAATGACCTTGAGTAATCACTTTGCCAGAATCAACCTCTTACCACTTGTAAGTATATCCAACACAATTAATCACATGTAGGAATAAAACATCTACACAAAACATTTTACCAATCAAAATGCCGATTCCTGCTTCTCACTTACCAACCTGGAAGCTCTGGCAAGTCACACTTATCCTATAAAAATTTAACAATTTTAACAACTTTCATACAAACACTTTAAAATATGAATGATGTCGATTCCTGATCCACGATTACAAACTTGGGATCTCCGGCAAGTCAGGTTTTTCAATGAAAGAAAATATCCACCCAAGCCTGACCAGCCTTGGGTGTTTTCAATTCAGAAGCAGTTGGGGTGTAAGTTGCTTTCTTCTTAGCATAAAACTCTTTTACCCCTTTAACCTTCCCATCGACCATCTTTCCGAAAATTTTCTTTACATTCCCATTAAAAGCTTTCTCAACATCAAATTCATTCTTATCAGAATAAAATTGATTAGAGATCTCAACTTTCCCGACTTTTGATTTAAAATTTTCAGTACTCAATGGTGGAAAGTTCTCATCATCCATCGGAGGAACTGAGTTTTCTCTTTTTACCTCAACCTGTGGCTCTTCTGATTTTGTGGAATCAGATTCATCGCCAGATTTTACCTCTGATTTCTTAACAACCCAAGTTTGGTTGTCAAGATTTCCCCGTTTCTTGTAAAATCTTTTGGAACATTCACCAACTTCATATGTAGAATTTTTAAACACTTTAAATCGTTCAGTTGGTGGTTCCGTATTATCAACAACTACTTCTTTGAGTTTTTCTGAGACTCCCTGTTTTGTATTGGTTGCTTTGGGACAGTTCCATGCATTATGACCAACTTCATTGCATCTGTAACAGGTTCTTGTCTCTTTCCTTTGAAAAGCTCCATTCTTCATCTTTTCAGCAAGAAACTCCTTGTTTGACTATTTCCAGAATGAGCTCTTTGCTTCTTCTTCATGACTAGTTCCTGCAACATATGTCATTTTTGATTTAAAATCTCGAACATATTTTTCATTTTTACAGTTTTCAGGTGGAATAAAACCAAGTCCTTTCTTTTTGTAGCTACGATTGTGGTTTGGTTTCTTTTGAAAACCTGAACCAAAATTGTAACCCTTTTTCTTGTTCAAACGTTGTTGAACTCTTGAAGTGTATTTTTTAGGTTTTCCAGTAAGATTTAAATCTTTTATTTCAGAAATATTAATTTCTGTCATTTTGAAAACCTTTTTGATCATGTCAAAACGAACACTTCTTATTGGAAACTCTTTATCAAAATATAATTTGTCAGAATCATTCAAAGTATACACAACTTCAAATGTTTCATCATTCAAATTAGATTTTGACAACAAAAACTCTTTACTGTAAACCCGTTTTCCCGACGACTTTGAATTCTTTTCGGACGAACTCGAACTCCTGACTGACTGACACGAACTTTCGGATTCTGACTTTGACTCCTCATCCTTATCCAACACCTGATCTACCACTCTTTTTATCAATTCGGACTCATGATCTGTGTCGGACGCTGTGAACGTGACATCAATATCGTCCGGTAAAACATCGGTTATCTCGGATTCTAACTTAATATTGACTGCCTGTTTTAGTTCTTCCTCGTTAGGTTTTCTAGACGAGTACCCTTCCCAAATCGGAGGCGGACACTTATTATAACAAACATCCTGTTTCTTACCAGTCTCCTTTTTCTTCTTTGGCTTTGTTTCTTCACCTTTAAACGCTTCAAATCCTTCAACTGTTGGATAAATTCTATCAATTATGTAGTCACAACCTTTGTAACTTTGCAGCAATCTTCTGATTCTTTCGTTCTCAGTTGCTTCACTATCCAACTCTTTCTTCCACTTTGCACATTCTTCTATGTACAAGTTGATCTCTTTTTGCTTTGTCATCATAGTAGCATTCAACATCTTCAAAGCTTTTTCTCTTTCAGAGTTAGTCTTCTCCAGACTATTCACAGTTCTGTTCAATACATCATATGACTTTTTCAAATTTTTTACATCAAACAACAACTTTTCTTTCAACTTTTCTAACTCACTAAACCTCTCATCTTTCTCTATACATTGTTTACAAGACTCTAAACATTTAAGACAAGGTTTTGTGATTTCAATGATCTTCTCAACTTCAACTATCTTTTCAACTTCCACAATCTTCTCAACCACTTTGACCTTTTTCAAATCTTTTTCAGCTTTCTCTTCTTTTAGTTTCTTCAATTTTTCTGCAAAATAAAATTCAAAACTATCAGAAGATAAGTGAGTTTTTCCAATATTAATCTGTTCAATTTCTTCATCAGTATCACTTGTCTCTGACGAACTGTTTTCAGATGAAACAGATCCTTCATCTTCACTTTTCTCTTCATCAGATAACACTTCCATCCATTCCTTCAGCATTTCCGGCTTTCGAATAATATGAGCAATAAACGCTCCAACATTTGAATCAGCTGGAATGTACTTGTCCCAGCTAAATCCTTCAGCCATTTTCTCATCATCTTGATCAATGATACCATGGTAAGCTTTCCTGTTTGCATCTTCGATCATTCTTCCATGAGCAGTTTGTGGCTCTTTTTGTTGATGTGGTTGATGAGTGATTTGCTGATAAATGGTTTTCCTATAATAATCATCTTTCCCAGACGACTCCTTTGCTCCTCTTGGCTCCTGATTCTTGCACTCTCTTTTAAAGTGACCTTTCTCCCTGCAACGAAAACAGACAACTTTAGATTTATCAAACCCTAAATTAGAAAGGTTTGCATCCAAGAAATCATTTCTTCCTGTAACCAATCTAAATTTTTCTGCTCTCCTCAATACACTAGCTAAAGCCCATTTAATATCCATCAGTTCCAGCTCCTCTGCATCGATTTGGTCATAATCTTCCTTTGTGAGCATCGGATTACCAATTCTTCCGGCAATCAACCCTTCATAAGACTTTAACGCAGTGACCAATAATCCCATATGATGCTTTACAACTTCCTCAGAATAATTTTGACCATTTTGAAGATGTAAAGCCACATTGCACTGAATTAGATGACCATTTCCAGCAGATGAACTTTGAACACTTGGAGGATTCACCGTTGAGAACCCACTAGTGTTGACTGATCCTTGACTGCTAGGTGTAGATTGATTTCCAGCACTAAATGCAGTTTGTATCTTTGGGCTAACTTCAGCAGTTTGAACATTTCCTTTATAGTATAATTTAATATCTTGTTGATGAGTTAAACTGTTCATTCTAGCAATTTTCTGCTGTTCCAGATCCTGTGCCTCCAACTTTTCTATAAACTGCGCAATAGATAACCTTCTAAATTGTCCGGAATTTTTCAATATCATCAAATATGTACCCCATTCCTGTTGCGGTAACGCATCAGCGAGCTTTTCAACCCATTCTGCTGGAGTTTTTGTAATCTTCAACTGTGACATAGTGCGTACAAGATGACAGTATCTTTCAATAAGACTCTTTGTTGTTTCACCAGGCATGCACGTAAATAGTTCAAATTCCTTTTTCAACAAAGTTGCTTTACTTTGTAGCATTTCAGTACTTCCCTCAAATTTCTTTCCAAGAGCTTCCCAAATAGAATAAGCGTTTCCATCATGTTGAAGCAATACAAATATATCCTCCTTTACTGCTTGTTGTAACAGATTGATCATCATTTTCTCTCCTTTATAACTATCTCTTTCTTGCTCTGTGAATTCTGAAATGATTTTATCGACTCCCGCTGAATTCTTTGGCCTCTCATATACAGTTTCGATGCTCTCCCAAGCTTTTAGATGATTCGCCTGAACCCAATTTTCAAACCGTTTCTTCCATCCGTGATAATCTTCAATTCCCATAAGCTTCGGGGGTTTTTGCATTGTTCCGGTTTCGTTTTCAGCATTCATGTTTTGAGCAATGTATGATGTATGAGATGATGTCACTTGTGTGATGTCATCATCAAGGATGATGACATCCTGCTTGTGTAGAACTGCAACGGAAACCAGACTCGACATTAAGACGAAGACGACAGATGTGTGCACCAACATCATGAAGGGTTAATATACAATATATTTACTCACTGTTGACATTTAGAACTCGTATTTTCATATACTTTTCATGTTTGTCAACTTTAGTCCTTTCATAACATTTTTTCACACGTTCAAACATAGGACACGTGTCAACACTTTATAGGACGTGAATTTTTGAGGTGTTACATCCTCACCCCCTTAAAATAAATCTCGACCCGAGATTTACTGAAATAAGTAAGGGTACTTTTCTTTCATCGTGGATTCAACTTCCCACGTATATTCGGGTCCTCTACGGGCATCCCATTTTACCTTTACATTAGGCACATGCTTCCTTCGAAGCTTCTTAACCTGTCGATCTTCAATCGACAATGGTTTTTCCACAAATTTCAAGCTCTCATCTATATGCACATCTGTATGTGTTATAACCAGTGATTCATCAGCGAAACACTTCTTCAGATTGCAGATGTGGAATACATTATGGATACCACTGAGCTCATCAGGTAAGTTTAGCTTATAAGCAACTGACCCGACACGTTCGATAACCTCGAAAGGATAACCTCGAAAGGTCCTATGTATCTCGGGCTTAGCTTGCCTTTCTTACCAAATCGCATCACCCCCTTCCAGGGTGATACCTTAAGTAATACTTTGTCACCTACTTCGAAGTGAAAAGCTTTACGCTTTGGATCTGCGTAACTCTTCTGCCTATCTCGGGCAGCTTTGAGACGGTCACGAATCTGGACAATCTTGTCCGTCGTTTCGAACACTATCTCTGGTCCTGATAATTGGACATCTCCAACTTCCGCCCAACAAACGGGCGTTCAACACTTTCTACCATATAAGGCATCGAAAGGCGCAACCTTTATGCTGGTGTGGCAGCTATTGTTGTAGGAGAACTCAATTAGTGGTAGGTGCTTATCCCAACTACCACCCAAATCAATTACACATGCACGTAGCATGTCTTCCAACGTTTGAATAGTACGCTCACTCTGGCCGTCTGTCTGAGGATGGTAAGCCGTACTGAAATTCAAACGCGTGCCCAAAGATTGTTGGAAACTCTTCCAAAAGTGTGACGTGTATCTAGTATCTCGGTCAGAGATAATAGACACAGGTATGCCATGTAAGGCTACAATATTATCAACGTACAACTGGGCTAACATGTCGGAGCTATAAGTCTCCTTGATGGGTAAGAAATGTGCTGACTTAGTCAGTCTATCAACTATAACCCATATTGTATCATTTCCTTTCCTTGTCTTATGTAACTTGGTGTTAAAATCCATAGTTACCATTTCCCACTTCCACGTAGGAAGTTCAGGCTGTTGTAGCAAGCCTGACGGCTTTTGATGTTCTGCTTTGACTTGCGCACAAGTCAAGCACTTAGCTACATAGGCAGCTACAGACTTTTTCAAGCCTATCCACCAATAGTTCGCCCTTAGATCCTGGTACATCTTATCAGCTCCAGGATGAACGGAATATTTAGAACTATGGGCTTCCTGGAGGATGACATCACGAACTCCTCCATAAATTGGAACCCATATTCGTCCATTTAACCTCAGAATTCCGTCCTTGCCAAGAGATAACTGCTCCTCAGTTACTCCTAGCTTTTCATTAGGATAGTTAGCTTCCAACACAGCTTCTTTCTGTGCAGCTAACAACCTTTCAGTCAGACTGTTCTTTATCTCCATGCGTTTGGCATTGATTCGGATGGGTTTCACCCTTTCCTTTCGACTCAAGGAATCATCGACTACATTCGCCTTGCCAGGATGGTATCTGATTTCACAATCATAATCATTTAAAGTCTCCATCCAACGGCGTTGCCTCATGTTTAAATCCTTCTGGTTAAACAGGTGCTGAAGGCTCTTGTGATCAGAATAGATCACACATTTGATACCATATAAGTAATGCCTCCACAGTTTTAGTGCGAATACAACGGCACCCAACTCCAAGTCGTGGGTGGTGTAATTCTTTTCATGCACCATTAACTGTCTTGAAGCATAGGCAATAACCTTGCCTTTCTGCATAAGCACACACCCCATGCCAGTGTGCGATGCATCGCTGTAAACCACGAATTCTTCTATTCCATCTGGCAATGTCAGTACTGGGGCGTTGCTCAACTTTTGCTTCAGAATATCAAAGGACTCTTGCTGCTTAGGGCCCCAAACGAACTTTACCTTCTTCTTAGTCAAGGACGTTAAGGGTGCAGCAATCCTTGAATTTTTTTTAATGAAACGCCTGTAATATCCTGCCAATCCCAGGAAGCTACGAATCTCTGTAGGCGTCTTTGGCTCTTGCCAGTTCATTCCTGCTTCAACCTTAGCGGGATCCACTTGGATACCACGCTCACTAACCACATGTCCAAGGAATTGGACTTCTCGAAGCCAAAATTCACACTTAGAGAATTTGGCATAGAGTTTCTCACGATGCAGGAGTTTGAGAATACAGCGAAGGTGTTTCTCATGGTCAGCTTGGTTCTTCGAATAGATAAGAATGTCGTCGATGAAAACGATGACGAATTTATCTAAGTATGGCTTGCAAACGCGATTCATGAGATCCATGAACGCGGCCGGTGCATTAGTGAGCCCAAAAGGCATCACTAGGAACTCGTAATGACCATAACGAGTCCTAAATGCTGTCTTGTGCACATCTTCATCTCTAACCTTCAGTTGATGGTAGCCTGACCTTAAGTCAATCTTCGAGAAATAACTTGCTCATTGCAATTGATCGAACAAATCGTCGATCCTTAGTAATGGGTATCTATTCTTGATCGTGACCTTATTAAGTTCACGATAATCGATGCACAGACGCATCGACCCATCCTTCTTCTTGACAAACAGGACAGGTGCTCCCCAAGGAGACGGACTAGGTTTAATGAAACATTTGGCCAACAATTCATCCAGTTGCGTCCTTAGTTCCTTCATTTCTGTGGGCGCCAACCTATAAGGTGCTCTAGCAACTGGGGCTGCTCCGGGGATGATATCAATTCTGAATTCAACTTGTCTATCTAGTGGTAAACCAGGTAGTTCTTCAGGAAAAACTTCTGGGTATTCAGAAATGACAGGGATGTCTTCTATCTTTGGTTTCGGCTGATCAAAAATCACTTGTGCCATGTAGATGACACAACCCTTCTTTAAACACTTGGAAGCCTTGAGCATAGTCACTTGCTCAGGCAGTCCATATTGGGTATCTCCCCGAATGGTAAGTGTTTCACCAGACGGAGTCTTTATCACCACATGCTTTTTGTTGCAAACGATCTGGGCCTTGTTATGAGATAACCAGTCCATACGCAATACTATGTCAAAACCGACCAATTTAAAGGGAAGTAGAGATAGAGGAAAAAAGTGGTTCTTAATGGACATAACACATCCCTCTAACACAGTTGAGACGGTTTCTATGGTGCCATCTGCTAACTCCACCTCATAGTTTACACTTAAGGTTTTGACAGGTAATTTCAGCAATTTGCAAAACTTATGATCTACAAATGACTTATCAGCGCCTGAATCAAAAAGTACCCTTGCATAGACATCATTGATGAGAAAGGTACCTGTGACTACGTTGTCATCCTGGACTGCTTCCTTTGCATCCATTCGAAAGACCCTTGCATTGGTCTTCTTGACTTCTTCAGGTTTCTTGGCATACTTAGGGCAGTTGGTCATAATGTGCCCTTTCTCATTGCAGTTGTAGCATGTGGCATCTCTTATCTTCTTGTACTCTATCGTCTTGTAATCTTTAGATTTGCATATCCCACATGCAGGTGCTCCTGACTTAGAATTGGACTCAAGTCTGCACTTTCCAAAGTGGCGTTTCTGGCAATTCGTGCACTTTGGCTTTTCCTCTGTTCGCTGACTATTCCTTCCAGACCCAGACTTCTTAGAATCAGTGTTTCCCTTGTGCTTCTTCTCTGACCCCCGTGAGTTATCATCCTCACGCTTCCTCTTACTTTCTTCAGATTTCTTTAGCGATCTCAACCTGACCGCATCTAAAGTAAGGGACATAGAGAGATCAGCTGCTGACCTAAACGTAGCAGGTCTTGAGGCCTTAACACTGGCTTTGATCTCTGGGGCTAAACCCCCAATGAAGCGAGCAATTCGCTTGGGCTCTGGTGTTACAAGGTAAGGAACCAGTCTGGACAGGGTATTGAAACTGGTGAGGTAAGCTTGACAATCTAAGTTTGTCATCACCAATGATAAGAAATCAGATTCAATTCTTTCGACCTCATTTTGAGGGCAGTAGTTTTCCATAATGAGGGTAACAAACTGCTCCCATGACATGTTGTAGAGCGGGATCTTCCCAGCAGCTTGAATGAGAGACCTCCACCATGCCAGTGCCTCTCCTTTGAATGATTGGGATACATACTTTACTACATCCCTTTCAGCACAACCGCTGATGTCCACCACCGTGTCCATTTCATCCAACCAGGTCATACTATCTACTGCTCCTTTCTCCCCAGTGAAATCTCGGGGTTTACAGGAAACAAAGTACTTGTAGGTACAAGACTTGGTACGTGGTTCGTTATCGAACATTATCTTCTTGGATGGAACACTGTGTTCATTTGATGAATGTCGATCATCATCCTTCTTTGGCTTCTCTTTCTTAGAGGGCGGCTTGTTATGAGGCTCTGAATGAGTTTTAGGGACAGACTTAGAGTGGGGTACAGATGAGGCTTTACTATTAGTCCCACTATACTCCATGAACTGTTCCTCTACAGCTTTAGATACAGCTGTATCAATCAATGTACGAAGCTCTCCTTTGATTATATTAATCCTATCACCATCATCGCGGTTTTCCAAAGGATGACTGTTGTCTTCCCCGAACCTAGCCATGTAGCTTTAATTGCTACATAAAAATTAAACAAGGACAAGGTTTATACGGAAGCTTATACAGTTTTATCGTTTTAAACGATTTATTAACCATGTTTTTAATACACATATTAGTTAATTTGATAAATATATAATTGTTTAGGATTTTTATCATAATCCCAAATTATAAGTTAATAATAGCACAAAAGGCCTAGTCACGTAGATAAGTTTAATTTATAAGCCATGATTTCAGAGAATCGAGGCATTAAGGTTTGAATCAAAGTTCATTACCTTTTCTTGACAGGGAGTTGTAGGCTACCACTGTCTTTAGTCTCAGAGGACGTTAATTATAGCTCGTGGGCACTTCATCCCCAAGGGATGATTATATAAATAAGGGAATTTAGAATAACCCAAAATGAATTATGTGATTTTATCGTATCACATTTTGTCGAGCATGTTAATATGCTTTCATATGTTTAAAAAGGATTTGAATCTCTTGAATAGGTTCCACCATCTTGGCCTTGTATGCCGTGGCATTTAGGCTAGGTTTTACCTTTAAGATTCTTTTTAATATTTAACGCAAAACAATCCTAAATTGAACTGTTAACAAGGATCTGAATCTAATTGTGGAACTACCATCTTGGCCCTGCCTTAAGATGACATATGGCTAGGTCTTGCCCTTTTTAGATTTTGCCATTTTCATTATAATGGTAGATCTTATAATATAGGAATGATATTTTAAACAAAATCATTCCTTTAAAATTGAAAAAAGTATATGATTGCCCTAAACGGGACTTCTAAATAAAAAAAATGACTTGCCCATGCGAGGGCTAATCAGGAAAATAACAAAGAAATAATTAAAAGACAATGAAACGAATTTGGATTTGTCCTATGTTCTTGTCTAGACTCAAGAATGTGCAACTGTGTAATCTGAGATTAAACACAAAAGGCTAGTGTTTAATTCACTCAGTGTTGGCTCTGATACCAACCTGTCACACCCCGGATTTCACGTGTCACCGGTGGGCCCGGTGGGGAGTATCGTGACGTGGTTGGCAACATAATAGTCAAACAACACAATTATATAAATGCACAGCGGAAGCAAATTGTAAGATATAATTCAACCGAATTTAATATTGTAATATCAAATGTCACAATATTCGGAAGTTTATCCACAGACGGATCGAAAATAAAATAGAAACAATAGTTCAACAGAATTTGACATCTAGAGCTTGCGAGACTTGAGTAATGATGCCTGGAGTAGCCAGCCTATTTCGTCTAGCACCTGCACTTAACCTTTTTGGAAAATACGTCAGTTTACACTGGTAAATACAACTCAACTGACTCATTTTGAAAAGAGTTTGTAAATTGATTTGAATGCACTTCGGCAGAAAATATCTTTATAACTTGGGACAATTATTTGTATATAATCTTGTACACAGTTTTACTCATTTGCCGTCCATTAGCACCGGTTAGAAGAGCCGGTTTAAGTTAACTGACACGCCACAGGTATAATGCCCACAAGGTTGATTCCTTTAGTGGATTACCAGTTTTTACATAATGCATCTGTCAGGTGTACGCCTACACCCCGTGCTTAGGTCGTGGCCATTTCGTAAAATGATGCCAAGGATATCCGGGACATGGTCATTTAACCCCCAAGGGCCATACATCAAATAATACAGAACAAAGCGGGTTATGTAAATACATTAATCACAATTCGATTTAAATGACTACATACCCGACCAAGCGATACTTTTATGGTACCGTACCCCAAGCCCGTATAGGGAAAATAAGTTAAGAGTATTTACCTGAGCAAAGTATCAATCAATTACAGCAAATGCAAGTACTTTTACTGGGCTCCTAATCTGGAACGAAGGTTTATAATAACCTATTAGATTTCTAACGGGTCCTTAATTAAGCCTTAGCTTAGACCGGTTAGCTTCAATGATACGGTTCGTACGCACTATTAAGCGATGACCGGATAGAATGTGATTTAGACCCGACAAGTTCAGAGACTTGCTTAATATGGGTATTTCATACACACTCTGGATTTTGAGATGAAACCGATAATGTTTGACCCGTTTCGGCTAATTTATGTAAACTAGTTACATAAACCGAACCGCATGCGTAATAAGCGTGACGGGTAATAATGAGAGCCATTTATAGGTTTCCTAAGTTAATATGCTCCAAATATGTTGTGACATCAGTAAGATATCATTTATTATGCCCGAAATGAATTTAAACACAAACTATGCCCCGTAGGGGTAGTTTGGTCATTTATAAGGTGATAAAAGAGTTTAAGTAATATCCTGAGTTACAGGTCTGATGTAATCAGCAAAGATAATCAATTTGCTAAGTTATATCAGTAGGGTAAAGTATATATGTGAAATTTATCAATTATAACCAAACTATGCACCGTAGGGGCATTTTGGTAATTTCACATAAGCCGAAAAGCTCAAAACTGAAGTCTAAGTTAATCAACCTTTGCTTACTGTTAAAACATTATAATTTACCTTAAATATCAGTAGGTATCACCCTTGTATGTTTAAAAATAGTCTTAGTACATACTATGCGTTAAAAACGCTTAATTAGGCGATTAGAAGCCGTTTCCGGGTTCTATATATCAAGCTGATATTTTATCATTCCAGAAGGCCTAAAATAATTTATTTATCATTTAGGATCAGTAGCAAAAGGTTTGGAGTTGATTAGATATGTAAAACTCATTTTATGGCCCGTGAGGGCAAAACCGACAATTACCGGATTAAGCCTACGACTATAAGTTATGCTCAGCCTAAAATTAATTAAAATTCTTCAAAAATCCCAAAATAATATATTACATCAGTGGGTAAAGAGTTTGATATCAAAAAGTAGGCTTAACTAGGCTATACGCTAATTACGCCGTTTTATTAACATAAAGCTTTCATTTTACGCTAACGAGCATAACTCTTAATCTACACCTCAAACTGATGTCAAACTTTGCATACAAGTTTATATATCAGTAACTAAGGTTTCTAGATTTTTACATTTTCACAAATCACGTTTTAAGGTGAAAAGGGCATAATGGTCAACATATGAGCAATTAATGGAATCATGCGTATTAATTGGTTAACTAATGAACCATGGTGTATAATCATAGAGGGTTATACTAGCATGTAACCTGGTCCAAATGAAGCTCTAAGGTATTTCTAATACATACCATAACGGGTCAGAACTGAAAGTCAAAGTGAAAGTCAAACTATGCGACTTTCGGTTCCGAACCGGGTCTCTACTGAAAGTTGTCGGGTTGAACATGTTTAGACATGTTCTTACACTTATTACCAAGTTATATTACTGATCAAATAGGTTGTATATGTTCTACATTGCTAATTATGTATAAATTAGAATTTAAGGATCCTGTTGACTTTTTCTTAACAAGTTTGACCCGACATTTGACCTAGTTAGAGTGGGAATCAGGGGGAACCCTTTTGAGGGTTTATTACCCACATAATTATCAACTTATAACTACTTTTGATTCGACTAATCACTGGACCATTAGTGATTAATCTTAAAGTCAACCGTTAATTACGACGGTTTGACTTTTAAGCTAAAACTAAGCTAAAACTTAATTAAGAAAGGATTAGCAAACTTACTGAAGTCCTAAGCTTGATTAGTGATCACTTGAGAGAAGGCTTGAGCTCCAGAAATGATCCAAAGTGCAGATGAAGGTGTGATTGAAATGTTGCAACTTAGGGGCTTTATATAGTGATCAAATCACCACAAAATGTTGACATCTAAGTCTACCATTGACCACAACTCACTAACAAGTGTCCCTAGATGTTTAGGGGTTGTTTAGGGGCCAAGCAAGATGAGGAAAATCATTTAAAGATCAGTTGCAACGTTTAAAACAGCCAACAACCAACTTCCTGCATCTGGGCATACCTTGCGCACTGCAAGGGTGTGGTTGTTGAGGTGCGCAAGCATGTCATCAGGGCCAAAAGTCTCTTTTTTCAGTTTGCATCCTTGGCTATTGGTCCTCCGAAAGGTCAATTAACTTATTTTCTTACACTTTGAACCCTCTAAATTGACATATAAGGGCTTTAAGATATTTACCCACTTTGTTTAGTCCCCGGTTAACTTTATTGTCACCCGAAAGGTCCAAACTTTCAACGTTCACGCTTTAACCCCTCGTACACGAATTTGATCATAACTTTCTCATACGATAACGAAACTTTATGAATTTTTTATCGTGCATTCTAGTGAGCATAATTAATCGTTACAAAGCTTCGGGTTTGTCAAAAGGTCACTCAGAGGTATAACTTAAACATGTTGACACATTTAGCCCATGTAGTTTGTAATCTCTCACTTTTAGCTTCGTATGATCCATGATTTATTCGTTTAAAGGTATGAGCATCATGTAGGGTTAATATACAATATATTTACTCACTGTTGACATTTAGAACTCGTATTTTCATATACTTTTCATGTTTGTCAGCTTTAGTCCTTCCATAACATTCTTTCACACGTTCAAACATAGGACACGTGTCAACACTTTATAGGACGTGAATTTTCGAGGTGTTACAACGATAATAATCCGAACTGGTCCACTTTTGCTCGATAATAGTCCGCCGTTAATATGTTTAGGGATTTTGATCAGAACCAGGATACGAGTCGATTTATGTAAAATTTACCTCTTTCGTTAATTGGAAGTTTAAACGCCCAATTGAAGCATCGTTTTCGTCATTTGGGCAGTATTTCGAGGTAAATTTTACATCAATCAACTCATATCTTTGTTCTAAAACATCGGTTTGTAATTCGAAAAAAAAAACTTAACTCCGTTAAGCTATTTTTAACGCAGACTATTACCGGCCAAAAATGAACTAGTTCTGATTATTAGCGGCAAATAACTGAGTTGAGATTATTATCGGTCAAATTAAAAAAAAAAATAGAATTATTTAAATCCAATTTGCGATTGAAAACAAATAAGTTTTAGTTTATTTCGTTTCATTCTAACTTATGGGAAAGAACACACTATTATTATTCAGAGTTTCACACCATGTTGTGATCATGGATTAAGCAAATGGGCTTGGTTATTGCCTTTCAAAAAAAAAAAAAAAAAAAAAAGAAAGAAAGAAATGGGCTAGTTTAGAACTTTTGGATTTAACTTATTTGGGCTTTTGGGTTCCTCGATTTTAAAGCTACACTTCCATGGCAAAGAAATTAAATTGATCTGATTAAAATGATAGAATTCACAAATAAATTTAACATAATCGGTTTAGTTCCCATGCCATTTTTTCAGGCTACTTGGTCATACTTGAAATCTGACGCTACATCTGCTATCTTTTTGGTAAATGAGGCTGTGCTAGACTCTAGGGATGAGCAAATGATACCTGTTATCAGTATCGAATTTCCCGTTATCATTTTCGTATAAATTCGGTACCGACTTTTTGACGTTTTCGATACCTGTTCGGTATGGTATTAAGTATTTTACTGATTTTATCTTTAAATACCGGTATTGTACCATACTGTACCGAGTATTTTTTATACCAGTACCGGTACCCAATTTTAATGATTTTTTATATCTGTATTTTTGATACCGAGCTCAATCTTACCGCAAGCCAATCCCAAGATATTTCTCCAAAGATAGCCCCAAATGATGATTAAAGATGGATGCTGAGATATAAGCTTTTAGTTGTTTTTATAATTTTGATTTATATTTATATTTTTGTGATCCGTCAGTGAACACCGATGAAATTAGCCACATGTGAAGGTCAATTTTTTAGTAGTTTAATATATCTCATGTAAAAAAATCAATCACGAATAAATCTTTTAAAAATCATAAAACTTCTATGGAAGAATCTTATATTACAAGTTCATACTTTATAGCAGTTAAAAAAAGATTCATACTTTAGAAACAACCATAATTGCTTCATAAGAGAACTAGGTTATCATCCGGGAATACTCCCGGGTTGTGAATCTTTATATCTAAAAAATAAATATATATAAATATATATTAATTAATAAAAATATATCATGTGCCCAGGTTATAACCCGGAAATTTTCCGGGTAGAAAAATTTAATTTACAACAAATAAAAGTATAAAAATAACATTTTTAACCTCTAAAGTATCCTCTTTCCCTTTTCTTATTCTTCCTTCTCTCGAATCCTTTATATCGACTCCATCTTCTTTATCACGCTTCAATATTCTCTACAAACCCTAGAAACTAAAGTTGTTATTCATGTTGCTTCCTTAATTCTATTCAATCAGAACTATTTCGTCTATAACGTTCTCCCTTTAAACCCTATCTGTGCATACGCATTTTCTTCAGCAAAGCAACAATGGTGTCTCAAGTTAGCTTTTTTACGATCGATTATGGCGTTTTTTACGTCCCGTTTTTTCATGGCATCTTCATGAGTTTTGATCTCAAACGACGCAGAACCAACTTGTTTCTTTAACTGAAATGGCACATTAAACGTTGGAGTAAAAGGTAAAAAGTGAAAGGTAATGAGGTAGCGAGTTTCATTTAAAAAAAACACACCATAATGACCTTCTTGTAATATATAAGGCTGGTGGCATCATAAATATCCAACATCTTTAGCAAGTTAGGATCCCGATTCATTATTAAATATAATGTTTACAAAAAATGGTTAAAGAAGTTGAATCGACATAACATAATTTTACTTGATTTTTACATGAATGTGTGTCGAAATCGCAGAATCATCCGTAAGCCCTGCCACTAAATCGGACACGGTCCCACAACCAAGTATTACCTGAAATGGCACATTAAAGGTTTGAGTCGAAGGTAGTGAGGAAGGGAGTTCGGTTTAAAAAAAAACTTACCACAACGACCGTATTGTCATCTATAAGGCTTGTGCCATCTTTATGAGTTTTGATCTCAAACGATGCAGAACCAACTTGTTTCTTTAACTGAAATGGCACATTAAACGTTTAAGTCACGGGTAAAAAGTCAAAGGTAATGAGGTAGCGAGTTTCATTTTAAAAAAACACACCACAATGACCTTCTTGTAATATATAAGGCTAGTGGCATCATAAATATGCAACGTCTGTAGCAAGTTAGGATCCCGGTTCATTATTAGATATCCTGTTTACAAAAAAATGGTTAAAGAAGTTGAATCCACATAATAGAAGTTGAATCCACATAACAACATTTTACTTGATTTTTACCTGAATGTGTGTCGAAATCGTAGAATCCTCCATAAGCCCTGCCACTAACTCGGACACGGCCCCACAACCAAGTATTACCTGAAATGGCACATTAAACGTTTGAGTCACAGGTAAAAAGTCAAAGGTAGTGAGGAAGCGAGTTCGGTTTACAAAAAAACTTACTACAATGACCGTATTGTCATCTATAAGGCTGGTGGCATCTTCATGAGTTTTGATCTCAAACGATGTAGAACCAACTTGTTTCTTTAACTGAAATGGCACATTAAACAGTTAAGTCATGGGTAAAAAGTCAAAGGTAATGAGGTAGCGAGTTTAATTTAAAAAAAAACACACCACAAAGACTTTCTTGTAATATATAAGGCTGGTGGCATCATAAATATCCAACGTCTTTAGCAAGTTAGGATCCCGATTCATTATTAAATATCCTGTTTACAAAAAATGGTTAAAGAAGTTGAATTCACATAATAGACGTTGAATCCACATAACAGCATTTTAATTGATTTTTACGTGAATGTGTGTCGAAATCGCATAATCCCCCATAAGCCCTGCCACTAACTCGAAGACGGTCCCACAACCAAGTATTACCTGAAATGGCACATTAAAGTTTGAGTCAAAGGTAAAAAGTAGAAGGTAGTGACGAAGCGAGTTCGGTTTAAAAAAAACTTACCACAACGGCCGTATTGTAGTGGCATCTTCATGAGTTTTGATCTCAAACGATGCAGAACCAACTTGTTTCTTTAACTGAAATGGCACATTAAACGTTTAAGTAACAGGTAAAAAGTTAAAGGTAATGAGCTAGCAAGTTTCATTTAAAAAAAAACACACCACAATGACCTTCTTAATATATAAGGCTGGTGACATCATAAATATCCAACATCTTTAGCAAGTTAGGATCCCGATTCATTATAGATTCAGCTAAACATCCCAAAAACCTTTAAAAAATAACAAACAAAAGGGAGGGCTGTTAGGGTTTCCAATAGAATCGAAATATATTGATGATTAATGATGATAAAATGAGCAAACCATCAAACATTCACCCTTCCCAATATTTGCAGAAAAGATAATGGAATAAGAGTTTTTTGTATGCAGAAAGACATAATCGTACCTGTAATGAACAACCATTTCAATTCAAATTTTTTTTCTGTACAAATATACCTCTTTGGTCCTCTCGTGCCTCACAACATGACCTCTAGGCCAAACAAAGCAACATACAGTTCAAATCAACAAAAAGATTTGTCAACAACGAACATTTTCAGATCCAATTTAATGCTAATATGAAAACGAATACAGGAAGTTCATGAAATAGACATATATCAAGAAAATTATCGACAGTGTCTCCGATACTATGTGCTAAAACTTGAAAAGACAAAAGTTAAAAAAAAATCTTGACTCATGAGGCTTTAATCCATATCAAGAGAAAGTAGTGCGGACCACTGGACCACACTAATTCAAGTAACAAACACTCACGATTATCTCAAAAAAAATCATGATTTGATACTTTAAAGAACCCAAAACGGATTATGACGTTTGGCAAACCTTACCAAGAAGAAAAAAAAATTGAATTACTTAGAGCATTTACTTCAATATGGCAATAAGTAATAGAAATTGCAATAGTATTAATTCTCTACAGAATACCTAATTAATTTCAGATGGACACGGATCCGAATGAATATGAATCGGACCTTTTGATTCGGATCATCCAACTTGTACTAACGGATTTTGAGTTCTAACTGTCAAACGATGGAAATTAAAGTTATTTAAATTAAATATTTCAAAATAATTTCAAAAAATATATAAAAAAAATTGATTTTGAAAATGAATATAAAAATAATAAAATATATACAAAATTCATTTGTGGTATTCATTAACATATATTAGATAAATAAAGTTGGATGTATGGTCACACACTACGATACATATTTACTAATGTTACATGACTGGAATTTGCACACCATAGTTTTAGTATTACATATTTAAATCCCATAGTTTTTACTTTTAGTGAAGTGTTTTCAAATGAAATACTACCATTAATATTACATAGAACTCTCATGAAAATATAAAATCCCATTGTTTTGACTGAAGTGTTTTCAGGTGAAATACTTCCATTAATATTACATAGAACTCTAATGAATACAAATAAAATGTATAAAACCCGCAATCCTTTTTTTTGAACGGCAAAGGTTACATAACACTACCTCTAAATTACACCAAGTTTTACCCCATGCCAGGAATTGAACCCTGATTTCTCCTCAGAGGCACAAAACCTCTACCACCCCACCAAAGTGGTGATGAAAAAACCTGCAATCTTTAATAAATCGAATCATATCATCATACACTATTTATGCTTAACATAGAGCTTTAATGATTACACGTAAATGATTGACTTCCTTTTTCATCAATTTGTCAATCTTATTTGATTGAATAATTACATACTGTGTCTGGAGACTTGAAAACATCTACAAAAACAATATAAAAGGGTCAAGCTCCTGTAAGTATATAACCCAGAAAAAAATCAATTTTTGTTGCCCCCAAAACAATATTTCTTAAAAAACGACCATTCATGATTCATCCATCAACACATTGTATATATATATATATATATATATATATATATATATATATATATATTCCATTTTTAAAATAGATAGTCATAAACTCATGTATACCATAAACATATTAGAAAGATCCAAATAAATTACCACAATCAGAATACAATCTTCACTCCAAAAATTCATACCTATTAATAATGAGAAATTAGGCTGAAACCTATTAATAAATGAGAAATTAGGCTGAAGATTTAAAATGAAGGCTCTACACCACTACAATATTTTGTAACTATATGTGTGTACTGAAATGTAAGACTACTAAAATGCAATGATAGCATTCAAAAGGCTAATGCCAACAATCCAAGAAAAAAATGAACAGATATTAGTCAACCTGCCCCTCAATTATCATAAATTAAATGGTAATCATGTACCAATATATTGTAATATATAGTTTTTTAGCAACAACTGGGTCATTAAACCGTTATGGCGACTTGTATACTTTGAACAGTTTGACGATGTGCTTGTCAAAATCCTTCTGGTTGCAGCCTTCATTTCATTCGTTCTCGCATACTTTGAACAAAAAGAAACCAACGAATCTGCATTCGAAGCATACGTTGAACCAGTGGTGATTGTTTTGATCCTAGTTCTAAACGCTTTCGTGGGTGTTTGCAAGAAAGTAATGCGGAAAAGGCCCTTTCGAGCGTTAACAGAGATGCAATGCAAGTCTTGTAAGACTATGAGAGACGGGTATTTCATATCTTAAATTATATTGAACAGAAGTGAAGCCATCATATAGCATCACTTGCCTTAAGTACATTCCTTCTATGATACTTGAATAGTTAAAGAATATGGTTTTAATTTCACCAAGGGAAGTATACTGTTAATGTCCATACTCTCTATTTATATTATTACATCAAAGTTAAGAGAAATGATGGAAAATAAATACCGTTACTCCCGTTTTAAGTACCTTAAAAGCATTTACTTTAGGGAACTCTCTATTTATATAAAAAAATACTTTTATAGATGTCCATACTTGAATAGTTACTCCCGTTTATCACTAAGGGAACCATATTCTTCTTTATCACCCTTGTTTATCACTAAGGGAACCCTCTATTTATATAAAAAAAATACTTTTATAGATGTGTAAATGTTGTATAACCATCAACATTTTCAAATAACCAATTTTAAGTACCTTAAAAGCATCAAGATCGTTGCTTTCTTCAACGAATTCCTCAACTTGTTCAGCAAACGACTCGTTACTCCCGTTTCCCTCTTTAGTTTCACAATTATAATTCAGTTATAGAACTAATCATCACTCTAGGTTCTGAACAAACAAATCTTACCTGCAAATCACATAAAAAACTTTTTTTTAAGGTCAAGTGGAATTTATATGAGAAATGAGTGAAAAAGTTGGAGCCCGTCAAACCTCGGTTTCTTTAGTTAAAAAAAGAAAAAAAATCCGCATAGAGACATAATCCGCATGAGTCAAATCATAACTATTAAAAGTGTGTACATATCCAAAATCATTAGTAATAAATCATACTTAGAAGCTTTAATCAAATACACTCGTTTGTAAACACAAAACGTTATTTTGATCAACCAACAATATCATCATCAATTTATAGCACACACTTTTCAGCACTTTAACCACCATTTTACAGCAATGAAATCTCATTTTTCAACATCATTTTTTTCATTATACATAATTCAACCCACAAGATAAGCAAGTTACCCTCAAAATTAGAATATATTAAAAAACTCAGATTTACAGTCATGAACTATAGAAATTAAATCACCCTCATTCCTTGGATCATGTGGATCAACCAAACCCAACCTAGTGTGTACGCGTGCTAAAATATTACTTATTTTAACCCAAATATATTTTGACCCATTACCAAACATGTGCATCTTTCAAAACTCTATCCATTTTGACCCATTACCCATCCCCTCCGAACGACACATTACCAATCACCTGGAAATGTAAGATGTCCTGCCTGAATGGAACCAGGCAAATAGCAATGACGAACATATATACCTGGAATCTTGTTAACAACAATTCGAGCCCGTTCATCCCACTTTAAATAAAAAAAAGTAAAAACATGAATAATATTAATTAAGAACCCTAGAGAAATGAAATCAAACCACTTTCCCACAAAAAAATTTGACGCATCATGAAACAATAGAGAAGCCAACAACATGTATCATTTAAATTAAAGGGTGTTCTGAATAAAAATAGCCACGCGATAACCACAGGCAAACACATATCAAATTAACCTAAACTGAAATCAAACCTGAAGAGCTTTAACGAAGCTGATACTCGGCTCCTTGACAGCTCATTAAACGTCATTGCTCTAATCGGAAGAAACCTAGCCGCGTCTACACGAAACCCTTTGCGAACATGCTGGTTACAACGTCCTCTGCTTTACGTAGGGTAGAGTCGTTTCCAACAGGAGCATTGCTTCCAATTGGCTATAAAAATATTTAGTAAATTCTTAGAAAGAACATATTTAGTAAATTAAAAAATTGTTGCCCCAACTCAAAATCTACAACAATCTGATGCTAATTTCTTACTTGAAGACATAATAAAAAGTAGATCACACCTTCTATATCACTGCAAATTTCACAAACAGTTGCCCAAACTGGGAAAGACCTGGAGTTTTTTCAGATTAATATAGGTTTATAAACTCTTACTTTAGAATTTAGATTAAGAAGCAAAAACGGAAATTCGGGGTTACCGAGGTTCCAATTTTGTCTTTCGAGACAAGGTCATCATCCACCAGACTTTGAACAACGTCTTTGACAGATTGACTGATGACGCCTTTTATGGGGCCCAACTTTTCAAGTTCCTTGAGCTGACATTTGTATACAAAATGTATGCATTACATAAGTTTCAAACATAATAGCGCTAAATTGAGACAAACTGAACAGTGCAATATAATAGAAAAGGACTAACTCTGCTTCCTGCTGATGCTAAGACTAATATTTGTAATTTAAAGATACTACGAATGCATTTGAGAGTGCAGTAGCTGTTTATTAGCCAGTTGTTTGATAATAAACTTATTCACCTTCTTTCATAAATTAATGCTTGTGCTGGGATATTTGTGAGATGGGATGCTGAAAGTAACTCTACTACTACACCTGGTGCGACAGGTAATGCCTAAAGGGATACCGATAGTTGTAATAAACTATAAACCAAACAGTGGAAATACTCATGATCTAATAATTTATCTTAAGTATGAACTGTAAATGATATATTATACTCACAAGGTAGAAATCTTGAGAGTCATAAAATATTTGAAGCATCTTCTCCCGGTTCTCTTCCAATGACAAACCTCTTTTCTTGGACTATGACAACATAAAAATGAAGTGAAGATGATAATGATAAATTCAAATAATACTTAAGCTCGGTTAAAACTGGAAAAAAAAATCACAGAGCATAAAAAGATAATCTAAGTAATAACTAATAGTGGTATGATTTCATTAGCAGCATCGTTGTAATTATAATTACCAGAAAGGATATGAATGATTTACAACCATACACATCAGAGAAACTCGGTAGCCACCATATTCATTCAACATGACCTTGGTACTTTGCTTTACCAAATATCAGTCGAAGAAGCTACAGAGACTACGCTAAACACGGTCACAAGGTGTGCCAGAGTCGAAAAAACACAAATTCTTTTCCATCACACTATCACCAAACCAAATAACTAAAAAAATCACCAATTCACATTCACTCATTCATGTAAATACTTCTCAAGTCATACCTCTAGTTTCATCAAATTCAGTGAAACAAAATGAAATCAAACAAAAACAGAAATGAATTTCTATAAGTTATCAACTGAAGCAAAATTAGGGCATGAAATGAAACACTCAATCCATCAATACACTTTATATAAATTAACACCTCATTTCCAATATCAGAAATTCAAATAATCTCATTGTTTGGATACAGAACAGATTAATTGTACAACACATATGAATCGAATATATTAATTGTAAAACCCTAGAAATCAAATCCTTTTCAAAAGCCGAACTCAACGTTGCAATCGTACCAGAAATAAACTTGCCACGAAACACCGGAAGATCAATCAATTGGGACCAGATCGAATTATCCTAGATGAACGAATAACAAAACAAATCTAAAATAGATGATGAAGAAATCAAAACAACATACCTTCGCAATCATGGAAACAACGATTTTAGATCGCCGAATCTGTAACATCATTGATGGTGATCCCATCGGTGGTCGCAGCCGTCCGCCAGCCATGAGAATGATGAAGATGGCATCTCTCTTCCTGCAGAGAGAAACACGACGGAAGCAATTAGAGTTTTAAGAGAGAATGGAAACTTGATTGTTGAAATACTCCTCAATCTCTATGAAATACAATGGTTCATAAATTCCGTTCTTACCTTTGATTAAGTTTGATTAAAGTAAAACATTAGCTTACGTTACTTCATAAGTTTGATTAAAGTAAAACAACATAAATTCCGTTCTTACCTTTGATCGTGCACCCTTTGAACTGATACCTAATACAAACAACATCTACACATATCAAACTTATACAAAGAGAACCCACTCATAAATTTTAAGAAACGGAAGCGAAGAAGGGACTAACATGTAATACACTTGTGGATTTTGCATTTTTAAGAGGCAGAGAAGCCGAATATGGCTATGTAGCTTCAGCATAACATGAAAAATCAAGAGAAACTTCTCCAACAACACCAAAAATTGAAGAACCCTGCATAATGAACAATCAACTCTGTGAATCAATCCAATGACTTTTGAAAAGAGAAAGGCAGTCAGAAAACAAATTGCAATAAAACCTCTTCATATAAGTAAAAATCTAAATATGAAACAATGAATGACACTTGTAAAATATCAAAACAACGCACCTCAGTCAGATTGACAGGTTCAGATAAAACGGCATGAGTATCCTTCCTACATAAGAGTTTAAATAACCATAAATAAAGCTATATGAATCAAGAAAAAATACAACAAATAAGATGTATTCTATTCATAAAAGCAAAAACAAAAATGACCCGCTTTTGAAGCCTATCAAGAATGAACACCAACAACTTTCTATCTGGCAAGGTTGTTGTGGGTCCAGGCTCTAATGGTGAAACTGCACATAAACTAAAATCAAATATTAGTAAACAAAACACCCCATAAAATTGCCTCATATTCAAGAATATAATAAAAGGGCTTAGGATTAAGACCATGCTGATAAGAAGTTAACACCCATAAAAATGAAGGCAAAAAATGTAAAGCAAATCAACTGAATGGTTACAACATGTAAAATTACAATTGTGTCTATTTTTAGCAGTTATCTCTATATAAAGAATCAAAATAAATTACATAAATAATACAAAACAATCTCTATATAAAGAATCAAAATAAATTACATAAATAATACAAAACAATCAAAAGAATAATAAGAAAAATTGTGTCTATTTTTACCAGTTTTGTCTATATTGTGAAAACAAATTGCAACAATATTAAGAATGGATTTATGCTTCAGAGCGTCGGCTTCAACAAACAAAAAAAACCTAAAAAACTGTTCAGCATCAAAAGTTGAGGATAAAAAGTAGAATTGAAACAGAAAACAAACCAAATCTTTGATGATAATGAACGCGATGACGAAGAAGAGAACGAACGGGATTTGAAACTCAGCAAATCGAACGAACCTAGTCGTCAGCCGTATGCCGGTTACTTCGTTGGAGCACAATCCTAACGCCATTAAATATAGAGTTGATTGAGTAGGAAGTGTCTAGCCGTAAATAAAAACTCAAGTTACAGATCTTACCTTCGATTGTCTGTTCTGTAGCATGCAATTCCGTTGTCATCAAGGGTTCACGGCGTAACCCTGGCACCCACTGTTTCGGTCTCCAACGATAACAAATCAGTGAATCAAGATGATTAGGTCTAAAGAAGATATAATAGATTAAACATTACAATATATAATCATAGACAAAAAACTCGAGGGTGCTTACTTTGATCCACCTTTAGATCTTGCTCTGCCAAAATCATTGCTTTCTTTCACGCTTCAAGTAACTCATCATGTGTTGTCTGACATACAAATTGTCAGAAAATAGAAGATTCCACATATAACTGTTGACCATCATGTGAAGCCACAAACACAATTAAGGACAAATCATAATGCTTATAATTAATATGTGTTCAACATTGATGTGATATGTGATACTTACTCTTGCATTACCTATTTCAATAGTTCCATGCTCGTTAAGCAACACTCCAAATTCAATCTCCACATTCTCTGCACCAGAACGTTCCGACCGATCTAAAAAAATATTTAATTTTTATCTCAATGTATAAATGAGATTCTCACAATGAAATAACCGACTTCTGTAATATTCCTGCAGGGAAATCTGTCTCGTTGCTGTATGTGACTTTAAAAGAAAATCGAGAGCTTCTAGTATAACACATCATCTTCTCTTTTGGGAACGGACTGCCTTTCGGAAAGAGAACAAATTCATGGTTTGGAGAAGGAAGTACTATCGAGTAAGGAAATGAATCCTGAACCTGCAAACAATACGGAAACAAACATAACATAAATCCTTAACAACATAACGTGCATAATAAAATAAGAAATGACATAATCCAGTAGTTTTGCAAAAAAAGTTTATTAGAGAAAGACCTCATAGTCACGAACTTGGAGAGTCGGGCTAAGCATTGCACACACAAGAGCCCATCCTCTAGCAACACACTTACAAGAGAACTAATGTAACCTTCAAATAGCATAAAACAATTGTTGAATACAGGCAAAAATATTTAGAGTGGCCAAGAACAAAGGAGGAGAATTACCCAAACAGCAAATATAAAATCCAATCAAATCAATGATCACATTTGAACAAAAAGAAACCCTAATCTGAACAAATCGATCTAACAAATCTAAACAAAAAAAACCCTAATCTGAACTATTTGAAATAAGCGTAATCTGAACAAAAAATATCACAAAACAAAGAATTTTAGATTTTCCTCTATTTACCTCCATCTAGATTGAAAATAAAAACCCAAACCCATAAATTAATAACAAAATACTTTGAACCCAGATCCGGATTTGCAGCTGTTGGTTCATTTTTATTCGGAATGAATAAGAGATTTCCATGGATTCACGTATAAGCCTATCAATTCAAAAAATGGGAATTGTTTCAACCTCCTTAAGAAAGAATGAAAGAACAATACCTGATTATCATGATTGTCTTCAAACAACATCAAAGGATTGCTAACCTAATCATGAAAAATACAAAGCTTACCAAGATCAATGGAAAAAAACAATATGCATGTTGAACACACAACAAACACGATCGAATGCAGGGTTTCTATAAAAAATGTCTGATCAATATATACATGGATATGGAAGAAGTGTAAGAACCACAACCCTAATATCCATACGAAATACAGAGAATCAGGTCTCAATAATCATTCCAAAAACTGAGAGATGATAAAACACAAAGATCTTACCTTAGATCGGAATGACGGCAAAGCCAAAATATATGCTGGATAGATAAAATCGGCAGAAAATTGTGCAAAATTTGAGAGGGTTTTTGATTGTTGAGAATTTCAGGAGGAGCATCAACGTCGACATCTTGTGATCTTGTGGAACTGATGGAGGATCTAGGTGGTGGCCGATAGGAGAGAGACCTGCAACTTTGTTTTTTAGGGTTTGTAAAGTGAAAGTCTAAGAGATGAGGAAAAAATAGGTGGAGTGCGACAGAAGAATGAGAAAAAAAGAGATATAAAGGATCCGTCATGATTTGGAAACCATAAAGCCGACCCATCTACATTCGGATCCCGCTTATTTTTTCTTGGAATCGTGATTGTAGAACAAAAATTCGATTTCCCTCCTAAACTAAATTGCCACATCAGCCAAAATGGCCAAATACAAATGTCACCTAGCCCAAATCCATCTCATTTATATATATATATATAGATACACAATACCAGTGTTTGAAGATATTTTTTTTTAAATATACCTACCTAAGGGTGGGTTCAATGGGATATTATAAAACTATGGGCAAATTTAACATGTTCAATATATCATAAAAAAATCAATTTAGGATGTAAAAACAATATTATTTTCCAATTTCTTTTTTAAGATTTTCTATATAATTATATGTAGAAGCCTTTTTAATAGAAAAGAATTAAAAACCAAAAAAATGAAAAACAATGTTTAAAAACATTTCAAAAAAGGTAAATTTTCTTTTTCCATAAAAACTTTTTTTATCAGCATAATTTCTACACATTTTTATATGCAAAGGCTCCAAATTTCTTTTTTTTTTTTGGGTTATTGGATTTTAATATTCATAAGTTTCACCTGTTGGCCGATAATAATCCCAACTTTAAAAATTCCCTTCAATAATCCCAACTTGTAAAAGTTTGGCCGCCATTGATCCTTTTCTAACATAGGTGCACTTAAACCAATTAAGGAGTCTCTAAGTGTAATTAAATCTATTGAGGAGTCTCTAAGTGTAATTAAATCTATTGAGGAGACCAAATTCTTATATCTTTGAAAATGATCAATGGCGGCCAAACTTTTACAAGTTGAGATTATTGTAAGGAATTTTTAAAGTTGAGATTATTATCGGCTAACAGATGAAACTTAGGATTATTAAAATCCAATAACCTTTTTTTTTTGAAAAGTGATATTTTTTTACATGTTGAATTAATTTTTTTTGTTGATATGTCTAACATATTAAATAAATGGTTCTTCGGGTCACAACTTTTTTAATGTTCCTCATTGAACCTGACACTACCTACGTAAAAATAAAAAAGAGTATATAGTTACAAAAAAGATGACTAGTTAAGTATTATGACAGAGTCGGCCCATAGGGGGTGCAGGGTGGGCGACGACACAAGGTACAAACCCTCTGAGGGCCCAAATATTTTTAATTTTGTATTGAATTTACGCTGTACACGATATAATATGTTTGATATTTTAGTGTAATCGGGATTGACTTGGTGATCAAAGCGAATAATAATACACATCAAGCAAGTTAGGAGGTGCGGGAGTGCATGCTTGTTTGAGTTATTATAATTCGAAGTGTCGGGCAGAGCCCGTACCCTACGGGGGTTCCAAGGGGGCAACGCCCCTAGGAGCAAGGTCCAAGGGGCGGCAGCCCCTGGCGGAGTCCAAGGGGCAGAGCCTCTGGCTGGGGTCGAGTTGATTTTTCAGACAAAAATAAGGAAGTTTTTAATGCAATTTAATTAAATTGGAATATAACTGCCAGAGGCAGTTATCTGCAAACATCCCCAAAATTCGAACACACAGTTTTTGATCATCTTCCTGGTTCAAAAATTCGCACACACAAAAACATACTCTGGTTCAATTTCTCGAAAAATCAGAGTTGTATCCGATTGAATTATTCGGGTGAACCACCGAAATAATTTGATCTGAGAGTGATTACACGCCTCTCTGATCATACGGAATACTGAAATTCCCCAACAAAGATCAAATTAGTTTCTGTGAAGATGGCAAGCTGATCGATGAAGGATATGACAGGCAAGTTTGACAAGCTGGAGAAGTTCGAAGGGCAGGACTTCCGAAGACGGCAGAAGAAGATGCTCTTTCTTCTCACCACGTTGAAGGTAGTCTACGTGTTGACGACTCCAATCCCGGAGATACTGGAGGAGGGCAATCTGGAGCAAATCAGAAAGAGGTCGAAGTTGTGACAACTATCAAATTTGCATATGTCCGTACAATTAATTAATAGTAATTTGAGCTTAATTACAACTGATGATATAAACTGCTTTATGATTTCTGCATCATACATACATGTGCATCACTTTTCATACTGTCACAACATTTATTACATACAAACTTTGGTGACATACTTGATGCACAAAGCATAGTTAGCACAATGAGCGGATAATACAGAAACATGCTGACAATGCCATCACATAAACATACAATGTTTTGAGGCCCAGATGAGCCAGAGACAAGGTACTACACTAGTATGGAGTGTAGGGAAGTAAGGACAAAAAAAAAACTGCGTCACTAGGTGATAGTTTAAGTGCCGGAAAGTGCCTAAAACCCACTCTACGTGCAGAATTCTGCATTTAATTAACAAAATTCAGCATTTCAACATGCTAGTAATGTGCAAACATATGGCAAAATAGTCTTATATGCTTTCCTAAGTGCCGGGAATTAAAAGTGTCATAAAAGGGTACATAAAAGACACTATACGGAATAACTAGACACTTTAACGGAACGGTACCTAACCGAACAACCGGACATTACCCGGGACACTAAAATATTGTTAAAAACATTGTTTCACTTTTTCTGAACTAGTCATGGTTCCCGAGCACACTAACACATAACATAATACATATAACACATTAAGCATTAGATTAAATGATTAACCTCCCACTAACTAAATCATTTACCATCAAATTTCACTTAACCCTTTTCCCCCATGAAAATGACGGTCATAATGACCCCACCCAAAGATTTTTTTTTAAATCTTTCATTATCCCCATAATATATTTCTTGGAATGTGCTAAAGATTGGTTTGTACTATTGGTGGCACATTACCCTTTGGTTAATAAGATTTAGAGCCTATAAGTAACCACTATCTTCCCACTTAATCACCACAATTCTTCCTCCATTCAAAAAAAGGCTACGGCCGAACACCAAGCATGGCCCCACCATGAGATTTTGATAAATCTTACTTAACCTTCTATAATATATTCATGGGATTTGGTGAGATATGTTTGTACTAAAAGAAACACATGAACCAAATGTTAATAGAAGTTAGTGGAATTATAAGAATACTTACACCAATCATCTTCATCCACTCAACAACTCCCTTCTCCCCTCTAGTAAGCTTCAGCCGAACATACCCCATATCCCACAACCATTTTCAATTTTCATACAAGTAAACCAGGTGTACTTCAAGGTGCACAAATGTGTTTTAGAAGGTGTGGAGCACTCGGATCTTGAAGGACCTCTACTACGAGCTTTTATCCACTCATTTTTCATCTTGATCTTCCCTAGCTTAAAATCTAGTAGTAAGCTTCTTAGATCCTTATTTACTTCATGCTTATGATGGATAATAGTTATATCTTGATGAAAATATATGAACACTAAAAGATCATAAACATAAAATCACAAAAGATGAAGTCTTGATGAAATAAAGTTGTTTTGTTATGTTGTTGATTTCTTGATGCTTGGTTGATGATTACTAGTAATATGATGGTTAGTCATCATATGAAGCTTGTTAAGTTATGATTAAAAACATGGCTTAACAAGTTAGGGATGATTATGTGTACATGAAATAATCATCCACTAGAGAAGACATGAACTTGAAAGTAGGATGATTTTCCTTGAAAAATAATAAACCAAGTAAACTAGTAATCTTGTAAATCCAAGTCTTGAGAATGGTTTTCCTAAATAAACCAAGAGTAGAAAATGATGTTTGAAGGGTTATGACGTTTGTTAAACCTACACTATTTTAGTAACAAAATAAGTGTAGTAAGTCTTGTAAAACATGAAAATATTGTAAGCAAATATTTTTGTAAAATAAGTTCACAATTTGTGAACATCTAAAAACCCCGAGAGTAAGATTTTAACGAAAGTAAACGCACTTTGGAGGGTAACTAAACCCACTAAACACCCCACTAAGTTACTACGCGATTTTATGAAAAACCAAGTTCATGTTATTATGTAAAGTGCATTGTTTTTTTCACTTGACTAGTGTAATGTTGTTTAGTAACTTGTCGTCGATTGATTGAATGATTTCCAAAAAGAAAATGATATGCTAATAAGCATGGACACCTCCGTTTACAAAGGAGACTATGGCGAAATTTTCTAAAAATTCCAACACTTAGAAAATACTTTCTAGACAAGTGTTTTCTAGTGTATTTTAAACTATGCTTTTTAAATATAAACCTCGCCATAATTTTTGAAACAAAATACAAGTATTGGGGGTTGGTTTTTGTAAATACAAATGGATAAATATATATTTAGAATATATATTTTATACTAAAACACTGGTGTGGATAGTTGTTTTTTTTTGTGGAATAGTTATATTATTTTAGGGTGAAATCATATAACTTAACAAAATACCATGACATTTACAACTCCAAAATAATACCAAAAATCACAAGCTTTGATTACAACTAATATCTTTTGACTAATCCTTAGTGAACTTTTACACAATTCAGATGGTTTGAAAAACTTGAAATTGAAGTCTACGTTTTAGACAATGTTGTTATGTTTTAAACTCATTTTATGGATGACAAATCTTTGGCTTTATCATATAGTTGTTTGATATGGTTGAATGCAATGATAACAAGTAAGTTACACCATAATCACGCTTCCGCAAAAGTCAGGGTGTGACAGCTTGGTATCAGAGCTTCGATCGTAGCGAACTAGGATTCTTTCTCGAGTCTAGACTACGATCATTGGGGCTCTCACGAAAACGTTTACGACATGTTTTCATTGCATACACAAAACGTCCAGATCCGGGAACAAACATTTTTACAAACAAAAGGCACAAATACACATTTCAAAATTTATGTTCATAATTCAGTCTTAGAGACTGAGGGAGGATCAGTCTTAGAGACTGGGGAAGATTAGTCTTAGAGACTGGGAAAGTTGGTCTTAGAGACCAGGGATTTAGTCTTAGATACTGGGGAGATTTGGTCTTAGAGACCAGGGATTTAGTCTTACAGACTGGGGAGATTTGGTCTTAGAGACCAGGGAGTTAGTCTTAGAGACTGGGGAGATTTGATCTTAGAGACCAGGGAGTTAGTCTGAGAGACTAGGGAGTTCAGTCTGAGAGGCTGGGTGGAATAGTCTGGGAAGACTAGGACGAATATGTGGATACATGATTACATTATGAATTGTCTTTATTTGCAATACACAAAGTGTTAAAGATTACTGTGAATATGCATGCTATGACTATTATGTACCGGCACACACGTCACCTTCCTCAGGGAACGACTTGTCAGATGATGACGACCCTACGGCCACCGCCACAGATGATGAGACTGTACCTGCGCCGGAGATATCTACGTCAGACACTGAGAGTGACCCTGACATGCTGACCAAGGACGAGGACGACTTCCAACCGTCCGCACTGCCAGACTTTTGTCACACCCCTATTTTCCACGTGTCACCGGTGGGCCCGGTGGGGAGTATCGTGACGTAGTTGGTATCATCATAGACAAACAACACAATATATAAATGCACAGCGGCAGCAAAGATAGATTCATTTCAACTTTAATAAAGTGTAATATTAAATATCACAAATAGTTGAAACGGATCCACAGGCATATAAAAAAAAATAAAAGATGATATTGTTCAACAGCTTTATTGACATCCAAGCTTGCGAGACTTATTGTGGATGCTTAGAAGACATCCAGCCTAGTACGTGTAGTACCTGCACTTAACCTTTTGGGAAAAATACGTCAGTTTACACTGGTAAATACAATTTAACTGACTCATTTTGAAAAGGTTGAAAATTTATTTGAATGCACGTGGCACAAAACCTTTTTATAACTTGGGATAATTATGCAATATAATCTTGTAAGGGATTTACATGTTACTTATGCGTTCAGTAGCCCGATCCGTAGACCGGGTTAAAGATTAATAGACACACCACAAAATTGAGTTATGCACTGAAAGGTGTACGCCTACACCCCATGCTCAGGTCGTGGCCATCTCGTAAGATGATGCCTAGGATATCCGGGACATGGTCATTCTGGATTTTGAGACAAAAATGATAATATTTGACCCGTTT
Source organism: Helianthus tuberosus (assembly GCA_030545235.1). Lineage (NCBI taxonomy): Eukaryota > Viridiplantae > Streptophyta > Magnoliopsida > Asterales > Asteraceae > Helianthus > Helianthus tuberosus. The sequence goes on along the minus strand of CM060357.1, from coordinate 190,039,236 downwards.
CGGTCAATTTATGCAAACTAATTACATAAACCGAACCGAACGCGAAAAGGGCGTCACGGGTAACCAAAAGAGTCATATGCTAGTTCCCTGAGTTAATATGCCTTAAATATGTTATAATATCAGTAAGATATCTTCTATTATGCCCAAACCGGATTTAAACACAATTTATGCCTCATAAGGGCATTTTGGTCATTTAAAAGATTATAAAAGAGTTTAATTGGAAATCAGAGTTACAGGTCTGGTTTATACAGTAAATATACTTAATTTAACATGTTATAACAGTAGGGTATGAGCCATATATGAAATTTATCATTTAAAACCAAACTATGCTTCTTAGGGGTATTTTGGTAATTTCACAAGGGCTAAAAAGGTCAAAACTGGAAACCTGAGTTCAAAAACTTTTACTTACTGTTATTATCTCAAAATATACTAAAAACATCAGTAGGTATCAACCTTATATCTTTAATATGGTTATAATACATATTATGCGTTAAAAACGCTTAAAAAGGCGATTTGGAGCCGTTTCCGGGTTTTTAAAAGAAGGCTGATATTTTTATAATTCCAGAATGCTCAAAATATTTTATACTTATATGAAACCTGGTCCAAAATAAGCTCTAAGGCGGATCTCAAACATGCATAAACGGATCAGAACTGATAGTCAAAGCAAAAGTCAAATTATGCGACTTTCGGGTCCGATCCGGGTTTAAACTGAAAATTGTCGAGTTGAACATGTTGAGACATGTTCTTACATTAATTACCATGTTATTTTAATGATCAAACAGGTTGCATGTACCCTACATTGCTAATTATTCTTAAACTTGCAAATAATCATTCTGTTGACTTTTTAAAGTATGCTTTGACTCGACAATTAGCAAAGTTAGAGTGGGAATCTGAAAATACCCTTTTAAGGGTTTGTTACCCACATAAATACCTACTTGTAGGTACTTTCAATTCGAGAAATGACTGAGCAAATTTCGTTTAATCGCAAAGTCAAACTTAAATTACGATGGTTTGTCTTTTGGTTAATTAATTAAGCTAGAACGAATTAGGAAAGGTTAAATGCACTTACAAGAGTCCTAATTAGGATTAGGGATCACTAGGAAGTTGGCTTGCTGATCAGAGAGCTCCAGGAGATGAGTTGTGAACTTATGCAAGTGAAAGAGTAAGGTTGCTACAACTTCAAGTCCCTTATAAATGCATTTTGATTGCATAAGATAGTGCCAAACAATTCTATGCATGGAGTAAGATCATCACACCTGTCCCTAGTGCATGAAAAACAATTTTCCCAGCCCCTGGTACCATTTTACAGGCCCTAAAGTTGGTTACACAGGTCTGACTGGCACCTGCAAGTTGTTTCTGTCGCTGGGCATCCTGACGCGGGCCGCATAAACCCTTAAGGGTTTCTTATGCGGGCCGCCTAGCTCCCTAAACCTGCCAAACAAGTTTTGCTTATTTACATTTCAGTCCCTGGTCCTTTGTAACGTGGTTTCAAGCTCCCATTTTGTATTTTCAGCCTCCTAACCTTATTTTTAAGGGTCCTAGGACTTGACCAAACTCCGTTAAGTCCCTGGTTAACCTTGTGATCACCCGTAAGGCCTTAAATTTCAACGTTGATGCTTTTAACCCTTCGTACACAGTTTTGATCATAACTTTCTCATACGATCACGAAACTTTATGAAATTTTTACCACATATTCTAGTGAGTATATTTTACCATTACAAAGCTTCGGGTTTGCTAAAAGGTCACTCAGAGGTATACTTTCAAAATGTTGACACATTTAGCCCCTGTAGTTTGTAATTCCTCACTTTCTTTCATTTTTCCGCTTTGTATGATCCATGATTTAATCATTTAAGATTATAAGCACCATGTAGGGTTATTGTAGGGCCTATTTATCCATTGTTGACACTTTGGACCCTTATATTCCCATAGTTTCACTGTTTGTCAACTTTAGTCCCTCTAAAGCATTTTTTTTCGCATATTCAAAGCCTTTGACACGTGTCAATACATTATTGGACGAAAATTTTCGAGGTGTTACATCCTCACCCCCTTAAAAGAAATCTCAACCTCGAGATTTACAGAAACAAATGAGGGTATTTTTCTTTCATCGTGGATTCTACCTCCCATGTGTATTCGGGACCTCTACGGGCATCCCATTTGACTTTTACAATAGGTACATGCTTCCTTCGAAGCTTCTTCACCTGTCGATCCTCAATCGACAATGGTTTCTCCACAACTTTCAAGCTCTCATCTATATGTACATCCGTATGCGGTATGACTAGTGATTCATCAGCGAAACACTTCTTCAGATTACAGATGTGAAAAACATTGTGGATATCACTGAGCTCTTCAGGCAAGTTTAACTTATAAGCAACTGACCCGACACGTTCGATAACCTCGAAAGGTCCTATGTATCTCGGGCTTAGCTTGCCTTTCTTACCAAATCGCATCACCCCTTTCCAGGGTGATACTTTAAGCAATACTTTGTCACCTACTTCGAAGTGAAAAGACTTACGCTTTGGATCTGCATAACTTTTCTGCATATCCCTGGCAGCTTTCAAACGATTGCGAATCTGGACAATCTTGTCCGTTATTTAAAAAACCAAATCTGGTCCTGACAATTGAACGTCTCCTACTTCCGCCCAACAAATAGGTGTTCTGCATTTTCTACCATATAATGCCTCAAAGGGCGCACCCTTAATACTAGTATGGTAGCTATTGTTATAGGAGAACTCGACCAATGGCAGATGCTTATCCCAACTGCCACCTAAATCAATCACACATGCACGAAGCATGTCTTCCAATGTTTGGATGGTACGCTCACTCTGTCCGTCTGTCTGTGGGTGGTAAGCCGTACTAAAATTTAAGCGCGTGCACAAAGACTGTTGGAAACTTTTCCAAAAATGAGAGGTGTATCTCGTATCTCTATCCGAGATAATTGACAATGGTACACCATGCAATGCTACAATTTTATCTACGTATAATTGAGCTAACATGTCTGAGCTGTAAGTTTCCTTAATGGGTAGGAAAGGTGCTGACTTGGTCAGTCTATCTACTATGACCCATATAGTATCGTTTCCCTTCCTCGTATTTGGCAACTTGGTGATGAAATCCATCGTCACCATCTCCCACTTCCATGTGGGAATTTCAGGTTGTTGTAACAAACCTGACGGCTTCTGGTGCTCCGCTTTGACTTGCACACAAGTCAAACATTTTGCTACATAGGCAGCTGCAGACTTTTTCAAACCAATCCACCAGTAGTTTGCCTTAAGATCCTGGTACATCTTATCAGCTCTAGGATGAACAGAATATTTGGAACTGTGGGCTTCCTGGAGGATAACATCCCGAAGTCCTCCAAAAACTGGAACCCATATTCGTCCATTCAATCTTAGCATTCCGTCCTTGTCATAGGATAACTGCTCCTCAGTTACTCCTAGTTTTTCTTCAGGATAGTTAGCTTCCAGCACAGCTTCCTTCTGTGCAGCTAACACCCTTTCGTTCAAACTATTCCTTATTTCAATGCGCTTAGCATTGATTCTTATCGGCTTTACTCTTTCTTTTCTTCTTAAGGCATCAGCAACTACATTTTCCTTGCCTGGATGGTATTTTATCTCACAATCATATTCATTTAGAGTTTCCATCCATCGTCTTTGTCGCATGTTCAAGTCCTTCTGATTGAACAAATGTTGAAGGCTCTTGTGATCTGAATAGATCACACACTTGGTTCCATACAAGTAATGCCTCCATAATTTCAATGAAAATACAACGGCACCCAGCTCCAAGTCATGGGTGGTGTAGTTCTTCTCGTGTACTTTTAACTGTCGTGAAGCGTAGGCAATAACCTTGCCTTTCTACATGAGTACATAGCCCATACCAGTGTGTGATGCGTCACAATACACCACAAAATCTTCTATACCATCGGGCAATGTTAACACTGGTGCATTGCTCAACTTTTTCTTCAAAATGTCAAAGGATTCCTGCTGCTTAGGGCCCCAATCAAACTTAACCTTCTTACGTGTCAACGAAGTTAGGGGCGCAGCAATCCTTGAAAAGTTTTCGATGAAACGCCTATAATATCCTTCTAAACCCAGGAAGCTACGAATCTCAGTAGGCGTCTTCGGTTCCTGCCAATTCATAACTGCTTCTACCTTAGCGGGATCCACTTGGATACCACGCTCACTTACCACATGTCCAAGGAATTGGATTTCTCGAAGCCAAAATTCGCACTTCGAAAATTTGGCGTAGAGTTTCTCATGATGTAGAAGTTTGAGAATACAACGAAGGTGTTTCTCATGGTCAGCTTGGTTCTTCGAGTAAATAAGGATGTGGTCAATAAAGACGATGACGAATTTGTCCAAGTAAGGTTTGCAGACGCGATTCATGAGATCCATGAATGCGGCCGGTGCATTAGCGAGCCCAAAAGGCATCACTAGGAACTCGTAATGACCATAACGAGTCCTAAACGCTGTCTTGTGCACATCTTCATCCTTGACCTTCAACTGATGATAGCCTGACCTCAAGTTGATCTTAGAGAAGTAGCTTGCCCCTTGCAATTGATCGAACAGATCGTCGATCCTGGGCAAAGGATACCTATTCTTGATAGTGACTTTATTCAGCTCACGGTAATCGATGCATAGACGCATCGACCCATCCTTCTTTTTGACAAACAATATCGGCGATCCCCAAGGAGACGAACTAGGTCTAATAAAACCTTTGGCTAGCAGATCATCTAATTGCGTCCTTAACTCCTTCATCTCCGTTGGTGCTAACCTATAAGGCGCTCTCGCTACTGGTGCTGCACCCGGAATGATGTCAATTCGGAATTCCACTTGCCTATCTGGTGGTAACCCAGGTAGTTCTTCGGGAAAAACTTCAGGATATTCTGAAATGACAGGGATGTCTTCAATCTTGGGCTTTGGCTCGTCTATAGTAACTTGTGCCATATAAATGACACAACCCTTCTGCAGACATCTGGATGCCTTGAGCCTGGACACTTGCTCAGGAAATCCATGCTGGGTATCCCCCTGAATGGTAAATGACTCACCAGACGGAGTTTTGACTACCACTTGCTTTCTGTTGTACACAATCTGGGCTTGGTTATGTGACAACCAATCCATGCCTATCACTATATCAAAACCGGCTAGCTTAAAGGGAAGTAAGGACAAAGGAAAAGAGTGATTCCTAATGGATATAACACATCCATCTAAAACAGTTGAGGCGGTTTCTATGGTTCCATCAGCTAATTCCACCTCATATTTCACACTTAAGGGTTTTACAGGCAATTTCAACAACTGACAAAACTTGTTATCTACAAAAGACTTATCTGCTCCAGAATCAAACAATACTCTAGCAAAAACATCATTTACGAGAAAAGTACCTGTGATCACGTTGTCATCCTGAACAGCTTCCTTAGCGTCCATTTTGAAGACCCTCGCATTGGTCTTTTTCCCATCTTCAGTTTTCTTGGTGTTCTTTGGGCAATTGGACTTAATGTGCCCTTTCTCATTGCAACCGTAACATGTTGCATCTTTCAGCTTCTTACACTCCAAAGTCTTATGATCCGTAGATTTACAAATCCCACAGGGTCTCGTGTAAGACTGGGATTTCGACTCAAGTCGACACCTCCCAAAATGGTTCTTCTTGCAAGTTTTACATTTGGGCTTATCTCCCGATTGTTGCCCATCCTTCTTAAATCCCGACCCTTTCTTGTGGTCGTTATTCCCTCGGTGTTTCTTATCTGATCTTCGTGAGGTATCGTCCTCACGCTTCCTCTTACCTTCTTCTGAGTTCCTGAGCGCTCTCAACCTGACTACGTCCAAGGTAAGAGATAGAGATAGACCAGCTGCTGATCTGAAGGTTGCAGGCCTTGATGCCTTAACACTTGCTTTAATCTCTGGGGCTAAACCCCTGATGAAGCGAGCAATCCTCTTAGGTTCTGGGGTTACCAAGTATGGAACCAACCTAGATAGGGTATTGAAAGTGGTGAGGTATGCTTGGCAGTCTAAATTCTTCATCACTAATGATAGGAAGTCTGACTCAATTCTCTCAACTTCGTGCGGCGAGCAATAATTATCCTTAATGAGAGCAACGAACTGATCCCATGATAGATTGTAGAGCGGGATCTTTCCAGCAGCTTGTATGAGATACTTCCACCACGCCAGTGCTTCTCCTTTGAACGATTGGGATACGTATTTTACTACGTCCCTTTCAGCACAACTGCTGATGTCTACAACCGTATCCATTTCGTCCAACCAAGTCATACAATCTATTGCTCCTTTCTCCCCGGTGAAGTCCCGGGGTTTGCAAGAAACAAAGTACTTGTAAGTACAGGACTTGGTGTGTGGTTTGGCATCATGCACCATCCTTTTTGAGGGAACACTGTTCTGATTTGATGAGTGTCGATCATCATCCTTCTTGAGCTCATCATTCTTAAGTTCATCTTTCTTAAAGGGCGGTTTGCTATGAGCCTCAGAGTGAACTTTTGGCTTAGAGTGAGGAGCTGATCTGGTCCTGCTTCGAGTACCACTCGATTCACTATATTGCCTCTCGATGGCTTTGTTAACAGCATTTTCCACTATTGCTTGTAACTCCGCACCAGTTACAAGTATCTTAGCATTTTCAGGGTTTTCTGCTGGACGACTGTTTAATTCTTCAGACTTAGCCATGTAGTCTTAATTGCTACATAAAAATAAGGACAAGGTCTATTTAGAAGCCTAAACAGTATTATCGTTCTTGACGATTTATTAACCATGGTAAATAAGAGCCATATTAGTTAATTTGTTAAGTAATTTCATTCAGGACTTTTTATTAGTAACTTTATCCTAGAATGAAATAAAATATTGGCGCAACAGGCCTAGTCACGTAGACAAATTTCTAAATTAAAAATTTAGATCTTAAAGGATTAAAGTTTGAATAAATAAGACAAATCAATCCTTTTCTTGGCAGGGAGTCTATAAACTACGGCTGCATTTGTTTTATATGACATTAATTATAACCCGTAGGTATTTTGTCACAATCAAATATGTATAAAAATATAAATTTGGGTAATTAATAAAAAGGGTGACATGTGTGATTTCGCGGATCACACTAGCCAAGAATGTTAACATATTTGCAGATGTTAACAGAGATTGAATCTTTTTAAATAGGTTCTACCATATTGGCCAGGTCTTTAATATGACATTCAAGCTAGGTTTTACCTTTTTAAGATTCTTATTATTAAAATGGTAAATTAAAATAATAAATGTTATTTTTCATTTATTCATATATTATATTCATGCATATAATTTTAAAAATGAAAAAAAACTTAAATTAACCATTCCAAACAAAAATTTAAACTAGTACGAGTTTGCCCTAAACGGGACTTTTACATAAACAACATGCCCATGCAGGGGCCAACTAACAAAACAAACCCACGCAGGGGTCAAAATAGAAAAACATGCCCACGCAGGGGCAGAACAGAAAGGAAATACCCACGCAGGGGTAGAGTATAGAAATAAATGTCCTCGCAGGGACATGATTACAACTAAAATAAATAAACAAACAAAGGATTTTAGTGATCCTTCTTGCTTTTTCCCTTGATCAAATTCACAATCTTCTTAAACATCCCCCGGTTATGCCTACGTTTTTCCCGCAATCCATGTTGCACCTCTTGTCGCACCTCATGTATCTCATGAAGGATTTCTTGAAATTACGGCGGTGACATTGCCGACGCTTGAGGGGGCTACTGATATTGCGGAGGTCGAGGAGGCGGTTGTTGATACCCATATGGTGGGTATCCATAGGTCGATTGTCCCGTAGCCTAGGGACCTCCGTAGGGACCTTCTGGACGGAGAGAGTTCGCAGCTAACCAGTAGGGATCCTCTGCAAAGTTGTAATTTGTGTGGATCGGCTGCTCGAAGGGATTGTATGCCACCGCACTAGTGTAAGTAAGAATTGGGTCTCCAAAACCCAATGGTGGTTGTGGCACGACTGGCGCAAAGACTACCTCTGAGACGGGGTGTGAAGATTCTCCCATCTCTGGTTCTTCGTGGACAGGCGAGTACCAGCTGCCACTTGAATGTGGAGGGGTGCTGATGCGTATTCCCCCTCGTGCGGATATTCGCAAGGTCGTTCTCCTTCGCCTCGGGGGCGAGGGAGGCTGAAGCTGAGGTGGTGCTGCCGGCGGAGTGACCGCGACAAGTCGGGAATCCTCGGAAGGATTCTGCTGCTGCTGTGGCTGCTGCTGGTGGTGCAGGGGAGAGTTGTGCTGCGGCTGGTGTAGGGGAGAGCTGTGGTGTGGCTGGTGCAGGGGAGAGCTGTGGTAACTGGGGGTGAACACCCAGTCATACTGTCTGAATTTCTCCTCAAAGCTATCAGGACCATTGTAAGGTGATCCCACAAACGGTGACCCATCAGAAATTTCGATGGGGTGGTTCGGAGTTCCGGATGGTGGCATTAAAGGATCGGTATCTTCATCGATGTCCATCGAGTTGCCACCAGAAAAGTGGTCTTCGGGTCCAAGTGGGTTAAAACCCACTGCTGCTCCTAGGTAGTCGTCAGGGTTGAACTGGCCCTGAAAGACGGGTGGTAGGTGGTCAAAGGGTGAATTGTGTCCTTGAAGAGGTATGAAGGACTGTTGAGAGTTTTGGGGTTCATTTTGGGAATAAGGCCCAAAAGAGTGTGGGATTGATGGGGAGGTACTCAGTGATACTGAGCGCCTAGCAGGCTCAATAAAAGACCTCCAAAGATCTTGAGCATTTGAGTTATGGGGGTCCGAAGGTGTTCGCCGGTGTGACGGTCCGGCTTCATGGTCGTTTGGGGCTACATGTGCTCCATTTCCCCTTCCTCTTCCTCTCATACGTGGCGGCATGTTGACAACCTGTCAAAAACAAACAAGTGATACAACATGAAATATATATAAGACAAAGTTAGAAATAAAACAAAATTTTGGATAGTTCCTAAGTTCTTTGTCTAGACTCGAGAATCGAGGAATGTGCAATTGTGTAACTGAGATTAAACACAAAAGGCTAGTGTTTAATTCACTCAGAGTTGGCTCTGATACCAACCTGTCACACCCCTATTTTCCACGTGTCACCGGTGGGGAGTATCGTGACGTAGTTGGTATCATCATAGACAAACAACACAATATATAAATGCACAGCGGAAGCAAAGATAGATTCATTTCAACTTTAATAAAGTGTAATATTAGATATCACAAATAGTTGAAACGGATCCACAGGCGGATAAAAAAAATAAAAGATGATATTGTTCAACAGCTTTATTGACATCCAAGCTTGCGAGACTTATTGTGGATGCTTAGAAGACAGCCAGCCTAGTACGTGTAGTACCTGCACTTAACCTTTTGGGAAAAATACGTCAGTTTACACTGGTAAATACAATTTAACTGACTCATTTTGTAAAGGTTGAAAATTGATTTGAATGCACGTGGCACAAAACCTTTTTACAACTTGGGATAATTATGCAATATAATATTGTAAGGGATTTACATGTTACTTATGCGTTCAGTAGCCCGATCCGTAGACCGGGTTAAAGATTAATAGACACACCACAAAATTGAGTTATGCACTGAAAGGTGTACGCCTACACCCCGTGCTCAGGTCGTGGCCATCTCGTAAGATGATGCCTAGGATATCCGGGACATGGTCATTAACCCCCCAAAGGCTTTAAGCAAACAAAACATGTCACACCCCGACCACGTAGAACATACAAAACGTGGCGGAAACATCGGGGAGTGTTGTAACAGAATTAATTGTTTCAAATCCATGGCAATTGAAGTTTCGTTTTATTGATTAAAAGTGTTACAATGTCCTAACAAACAAAGAAATACAACATAATTAACTAGTCTTGCATCTTTTATTGTCACTAAAGCCCAAGTCTGCCTATGTGTATCTTGATCATCTTATGCAACAGCACCTGAAAAACACATGTGAAAATATGTACGTCAGCATAAAAATGCCTGTGAGATACATAGGTTTTGTGAAAATAGGTTTCATGACTTATGTTTGAGAAAATGTTTAGTCATGAACCTTGTAATTTTCTTTGTTTTGTAAATCATTTGAAAAACGATAAGATCAGATGATATGTATAAATAAGAGAATAATGTATGGTTAAATGAATAACCATTGTAAAATGAGTTTTGTATAAGTTAAGTTGCTTGTAAAACAATGTATTGTAAAAAGTATGTTATTTGTATAAAATGTTATTTGTCTCCAACTGAAATGATTTAAATAACGCTACGATATGTAATACCATACAACCACTTATATATAGGAAGTACCAGCGGCGTATCCACCATGCTTGTATCATATTACACACGCATCGTTACTTAATCACTTAATCAAACCAAACCACCAAAGTAATGTTTAACAATTGTAGAAATGTTTATGTATGGTCAAATACGGTTCACACGGTTCACAGATACAAACGGTTCACAGATACAAACGGTTCACAGATACAAACGGTTCACAGATACAAACGGTTCACAGATACAAACGGTTCACATGGTCAAATTGTTATAAACGGTTCAAAAATGTAATGTAAAACGATGTACTAAGTATGCACACAATGGACATACATATCATAAAATGTAATGTAAAACGATGTACTAAGTATGCACACAATGGACATACATAGCATAAAATGTAATGAAATCATGTACTATAATGTACTAACGAACATAGCAGGTATATAATGTGAAAACGGGAAAGCATGAATGTAACAAGTAGGCACATGTGTTTCACCCCAAAACAGTTTGGAAAACAGTAAAAGAGGGGTCTATGTACTCACTTGAGATTGCTTAGTAGTCCTTGAGTAACAACCAAACAATGCTAGAGATCACGGAAATCAAACGGCACCTAATATAGGTAACTATGTTAATAAACCGGACCTAAATCGGAAGACTGGGTAGCATGAGGGTTTGTAAACCAAATGAGTATAGAGACTCGTGTCATATGGTTTAACAAAGCCTACATACTAAATGAAACCTACCATAAGTGATTACGACCCATTTCGACCCGTTTAGGTAGCTTATGCTACTTTAACGCGTCGTTCGCGTGAAACGCGTTCGGACCGCCTAACTAGTCCTATGACAAGTGTTATATGCCTAAACATGTTACATAATCTGTTATGTGACAAAAGTTTAGGTTACATATGTTTAATTACCAATTATACATGAAAAGGGTATTCTGGTAATTTACCTAAGGCATATAAACTACCTATCATACAACTACTTAAACGATGTGACCATAAGGTATAACCTCGGAAGATTATTCCCTATATACTATGGTCACCTAATGTATTTGGTCGGATCCTAATGATCGACCAAACTGGGTCGGGTTCGAAGGTATAAGCGATTTATTAGATCGCTTACCCTACGACCCTAGACAACGTGGTAATCAGTAGGCATAGTCCCAAGGGACTATGACCATCGTGATTACAATCACGTTGCGAAGTTCTAATGAACTTCGCATTGACCATAATTGGTCAACGCTGAAAGTCAAACAAAGTTTGACTTTCGGACTCGAAAAGCAATAAAATAAAGAAAAGAAAGAAAGAATACTTACGAAGGGTCCCCGAATGCTAATCTCGATCCAAGAATCTCAGGTATGAAACAATGGTTTCAACTTAAAGTTCCTAAGATCAACATTCTAGTGATTTTAGCAATGGGGGTGGATGGGTATATATAGGATTAGGAGAACCGTTAGGATCGTTTGTCGAATATCGTGCCTTAATCGCATCCGTACATGTGTCGGAAAGTTGTGGTGACTAAGAATGGGTTCTTTATCAGCTGACTAAGCATGTGTGAGTGTGTGGTTGTGGATTAAACTGCTGCAAACAGGCTGTTAAGTATACTGCATCTGGTCTGTCCCAGGCTAGCGCACCGTTACTTAATAAGTGTAGCGGTGCGCTAGGCCCTTGTTTGGCAGATTTACACTTTTGGTCCCTGTTATGCATTCAGCCCATTTTCGACACGTTTAAGGTCCGTTAACCCCATTTCAAAGCTCTAAAATGAAGTTAAAGTATAGGAAACTTAAAATGTGCTCAAAAATATCTCGGATGTCGGTTCGTTTGGCCGTACGGTCGCGATGTTCGCTTAATTACGACGGAATGCGCACAAGCGCGAAAAACGATCCAAATGACGAAACGAATGGATTTTTCTCAAGCCAAACACTAAAATAAAATATTTTAGTGCTTACATAAATTTTTGGATGTCCGGATGTACTCAGAACGTAAGTTATGCGCGAAAATGCAAACTTGTGCACTTTTTGACGCTTTTAGTCCCTGAATGACACAAAAGTTTATTTTAGCACACCGAACACCTCAAAGCCTATTTCTAAGCTATGTAAAGGATATTTATGGTATGTTTAACTTATGGTCATGTTCCGGAATGCCTGTTACAGTTCAAATTGGCATACTTTCGCAGTTAGTCAACTTTAGTCCCTGTAAGCGATTTAACTTTGATTTCACCACACCAAACCTTCCAAAACTTATATCTAAGTTATGTATAGGTTATTTAAGGTATTTTAAGCCTATTTCACTATTCCGGAGTGTTCGTTGCATTAAACTGGTTATATTTATGCATCAGTGCGCGTATAACCTTCCAGAAAGCGATTTAGAGCTTGAAATCGAACAAGAATTGATATGCGCAAATGATGCACATATTTATACAGATCCCAAGTATGAAATACAATATTTCATTGGCTCGGTATTTGTTTGATGGTCACAGTGACCCAGGTTGTCACAAAACACATTCAAAACATAGCGTATCAATAAATTTAACCTCTATTCGATTAAAGAATTCATTGCCGGACCAAGCGGTATATTATATACCGTACCCCAAGCCCGTATAGGGAAAATAAGTTAAAAGTATTTACCTTGGTAAGTATAAATCACAATTAGCAAGTGAAGGTAGCTTTTACTGGTTCTTCTTATTCTGGAACAAAGGTTTATAATAACCTATTAGATTTCTAAAGGGTCTTTATTTAAGCCTAAGCTTAAACCGGCTAGTTTTCAGGACGATATGGTTCAAACGCGCGATTAAGCGAAGACCGGATAGAATGTGATTTAGACCCGACAAGTTTGAATACTTGTATAATATGGGTATACTAAATACATTCTGGATTTTGAGACAAAAATGATAATGTTTGACCCGTTTCGGTCAATTTATGCAAACTAGTTACATAAACCGAACCGAACGCGAAAAGGGCGTCACGGTTAACCAAAAGAGTCATATGCAAGTTCCCTGAGTTAATATGCCTTAAATATGTTATAATATCAGTAAGATATCTTCTATTATGCCCAAAACGGATTTAAACACAATTTATGCCTCATAAGGGCATTTTGGTCATTTAAAAGATTATAAAAGAGTTTAATTGGAAATCTGAGTTATAGGTCTGATTTATACAGTAAATATACTTAATTTAACATGTTATAACAGTAGGGTATGACCCATATATGAAATTTATCATTTAAAACCAAACTATGCTTCTTAGGGGTATTTTGGTAATTTCACAAGGGCTAAAAAGGTCAAAACTGGAAACCTGATTTCAAAAACTTTTACTTACTGTTATTATCTCAAAATATCCTAAAAACATCAGTAGGTATCAACCTTATATGTTTAATATGGTTATAATACATATTATGCGTTAAAAACGCTTAAAAAGGCGATTTGGAGCCGTTTCCGGGTTTTTAAAAGAAGGCTGATATTTTTATAATTCCAGAATGCTCAAAATATTTATTTATCAAATAAAATCAGTAGAAAAAGGTTTGGGGTCAAAAGGATTTATAAAACTCATTTTATGGCTTAAAAGGGCAAAATTGGTATTAACCGAATTAAACTTAGAGACCTATGTTATGCTCAGCCAAAAATTAAATAAAAATCTTCAAAAATCCCAAAATATTATATTACATCACATCAGTGGGTAAAAAGTTTGATATAAAAAAGTGGGTTTAAATAGGTTATACGCTAATTACGCCATTTAATTAACATAAAGCTTTCAAATTACGCTAATGAGCATAACTCTTAATCTATACCTCAAACTGATATCAAATTTTAGGTGCAAGTTTATAAATCAGTAACTAATGTTTCTACTCTTTCACTTTTTCAAAAATCACGTTTTATAGTCAAAAGGGCATAATAGTCAACATTTAAGCATAAATCGGAAACATGCATATGAATCAGATAAGTATTGAACCAAGTTGCATAATCTCAGAGAGTTATACTTATATGAAACCTGGTCCTAAATAAGCTCTAAGGTGGATCTCAAACATGCATAAACGGATTAGAACTGATAGTCAAAGCAAAAGTCAAATTATGCGACTTTCGGGTCCGATCCGGGTTTAAACTGAAAATTGTCGAGTTGAACATGTTGAGACATGTTCTTACATTAATTACCATGTTATTTTAATGATCAAACAGGTTGCATGTACCCTACATTGCTAATTATGCTTAAACTTGCAAATAATCATTCTGTTGACTTTTTAAAGTATGCTTTGACTCGACAATTAGCATAGTTAGAGTGGGAATCTGAAAATACCCTTTTAAGGGTTTGTTACCCACATAAATACCTACTTGTAGGTACTTTCAATTCGAGAAATGACTGAGCAAATTTCGTTTAATCACAAAGTCAAACTTAAATTACGATGGTTTGACTTTTGGTTAATTAATTAAGCTAGAACGAATTAGGAAAGGTTAAATGCACTTACAAGAGTCCTAATTAGGATTAGGGATCACTAGGAAGTTGGCTTGCTGATCAGAGAGCTCCAGGAGATGAGTTGTGAACTTATGCAAGTGAAAGAGTAAGGTTGCTACAACTTCAAGTCCCTTATAAATGCATTTTGATTGCATAAGATAGTGCCAAACAATTCTATGCATGGAGTAAGATCATCACACCTGTCCCTAGTGCATGAAAAACAATTTGCCCAGCCCCTGGTATCATTTTACAGGCCCTAAAGTCGGTTACACAGGTCTGACTGGCACCTGCAAGTTGTTTCTGTCGCTGGGCATCCTGACGCGGGCCGCATAAAACCTTAAGGGTTACTTATGCGGGTCGCCTAGCTCCCTAAACCTGCCAAACAAGTTTTGCTTATTTACATTTTAGTCCCCGGTCCTTTGTAACATGGTTTCAAGCTCCCATTTTGCATTTTCAGCTTCCTAACCTTATTTTTAAGGGTCCTAGGACTTGACCAAACTCCGTTAAGTCCCTGGTTAACCTTGTGATCACCCGTAAGGCCTTAAATTTCAACGTTGACGCTTTTAACCCTTCGTACACGGTTTTGATCATAACTTTCTCATACGATCACGAAACTTTATGAAATTTTTACCACATATTCTAGTGAGTATATTTTACCATTAAAAAGCTTCGGGTTTGCCAAAAGGTCACTCAGAGGTATACTTTCAACATGTTGACATATTTAGCCACTGTAGTTTGTAATTCCTCACTTTCTTTCATTTTTCCGCTTTGTATGATCCATGATTTAATCATTTAAGATTATAAGCACCATGTAGGGTTATTGTAGGGCCTATTTATCCATTGTTGACACTTTGGACCCTTATATTCCCATAGTTTCACTGTTTGTCAACTTTAGTCCCTCTAAAGCATTTTTTTCACATATTCAAAGCCTATGACACGTGTCAATACATTATTGGATGAAAATTTTCGAGGTGTTACAACTTTGGTGATAAATTAACCTTGTTGATGGCTTCCTTGACGAGAACTTTCCTGTCATTCTTGTTTCGGTCCACGACCACCTTACCATTTGGACACTTCGATGAAGAGCACCTCCTGGCTCCGATCCTCGACACCGTACCTCTCATGGTTATTTCCCCTGAGGATCTGCCTCTTTGATAAATTGTTTGATGATGACATTAATTTGCTTGTTGATGATCCTCCCATTGACACCCAGGATGATGGAAAGTTAGATGATAACGTTGTTACTAAGTTTACGTGTTGAGATCCCTGTTATCAAGCTATCCTCTGATTCTAGTATACACTCGATTTCAGACTCCTTTGAGTCTGCGACATTTACGGATTTACAGACAGACAGGTTACAGCTTTCTACTACTGAATCAGACGACGACGTCGCTATGACTACTGTACCAACACCTGCTCAAGACGCCACATCTTTACACGACCCAGAACCTGCCCCTAAGGCAGCTCCAGTTCCTTGTGGGCCAACTTGATGTTGCACTTACTAATCCTACGCCCTTGCTTAATCATGACCCTATTCCTTTTGGTTTAACAGACATTGCGTCCCTTGTACCTGAACCCGTACCTGCACCTGTTGATTCTCCTTTCGTTGAGACACTTACTGCTGCACCAGCACCCGCTAATGTTACTCCTATGAAGACCAACTTCCATTGCACCGACATGCCTACCATTTTCTTTTAGGACATACCCGCACCCCGGGAAGGTACTCCAGGTCAGCACCCGCATAACGATTCTTTTGCAACAGCAGCATTTTTCCCGACTTCACAAGTCGCATCGTTTGTTCACCTCTACAACGCTGGACGAGCCATTTCGATGGTTCCTATAATACACTATGCTGATTTTAGACCTTTGCCATCCCTCACATTATGGAGGCTACACACGGAATGAGTGCTCCTGTAACATCAGCTACAGTTTGAGGATATAAGTCGCAAAGTTTTGGAGCTTGAGTTGACACCACAACCTCCACCTTGTTTATTGCCAGTATACGTTGATCATCCACAATTATCAAAGACTTTTTTTGGCGCTCCCACTTGATGCTATAACGCCTTTTCCAGAATTTTGATGCTCGTTTCTTCACTATCGAGCGGCAGATCAGTTAACTACTTCGATGTATATACAAGCTCGAGGAGGAGTTTACGCATGCTAGCAGTTTACTTTTCTTTCCTCCTCCACCTCAGTCACCGGTGTAGTTGGTTTCTGGATTTATGCGGATTACATTACTCTTGGGTAAAGACACTACAAATGAGTTGGGATTGCGGAGACTTTTTAAAGACTACTTTTGACCGCGTGATTATGATGCACTGACAGACTTATTGGGCAAGGGTAGGGTGACCCTGTGTCCCATTTGATGTGATACATTTTGTAAGACAAAGTGATTGTGGCCGGAGGATAACGAAAGCCCAATCATCCTTAAACACGCGACAATACTTATGACTAATAACTAATGAAAAACTCAGTCGCTATGTTCTCACTAAGCACGTTGTTGATCTGCATATTTGTGCTATAATTATAATGCTACATGCTTACTTGCTACGTTCCTATTTACAAGTTGTGCTATAATTGTGATGATATGCGATTGATTGTTATAACGACTGCGTATATACATATATGTAATACACCTCTGAGGTCTTATTCGTCAAGTAGAGGCTTGTGTGCTCATGTCCTTAATAAGACCTGACCGACCTTCTTCTAGGAAGATGTCGACTCAAGGGAACACCGATACCAACAACCCTCTGCCGAAGACAGAGGCGGAATTTCAAGAACGCATCTTACAGGTCATCGCACAGTACGAGGCCCTTCGCACCGAGCGCAGCGGAGGTACCTCAGGAAACAACCCACCCAACGGTAATGTTTAGTCCCTTAAGACACATTACAAAACGTTTGGACATTTCCACGAGTTCCTTGCTAATACCTTACGCGAATAACGTGGCTTATATCGCTGGCTGCACCTACAAGCAGTTCTTGGGCTGCCAGCCCCTGCATTTCGACAGCACAGGGCGTGCCGTAGCCTTCGTACGCTGGGTTGAGAAGAAGGATTCTGTTTTACGTGTGAGCAAATGCGCCCTAGAGCATCAGGTTACGTATGTTTTCGGACTATTCCAAGATGGGGCTTTGTCATGGTGGAAACTCCAGGTTCAGACAATGGGCGAGGCTGCTGCGTATGCATTGACATGGGATCAACTAAAAGAACTAATGCATAAGAAATATTGTTCAAGAGCAGAAAGCCAGAAGGTGGAAACTGAGTTCTGGAACTTGAAGATGGAAGGACCAAAAATAGCTGAATACGTGGAGAAATTCCATGTTCTATCGCGTATTGTTCCCTACATGGTAG
This sequence comes from Helianthus tuberosus, assembly GCA_030545235.1. Classification (NCBI taxonomy): domain Eukaryota; kingdom Viridiplantae; phylum Streptophyta; class Magnoliopsida; order Asterales; family Asteraceae; genus Helianthus; species Helianthus tuberosus. The sequence continues at coordinate 190,021,200 of CM060357.1, read as the reverse complement.
ATCCAGAGTTTAAGAAGATTGAGCGTTTCATTTGGGGATTGGCACCCCAAATCATGAGCATGGTGATGACATCAAAGCCTACAACGATCGCTGAGGCCATTGATCTTAGTGTGGCCTTGACTGAAGAGGCAATCAGGTTGAACAAATTTCCAACCTCTGATGAGAAGAATGAGACTCATGTAGAGTCATCTGGAGACAACAAGAGAAAGTTTGCAAACTTCAAGCAGGGTACTCAGACGAATAGTAACAACAAGGCCAAAAAGGGAAAAGAGTACATGGGTAAACTACCCAAATGCGACAAGTGTCGACGACATCATACCGGGAGATGTAAAAATGGAAAGTACGACAACTGCGGCAAAGTGGGGCACAGCAGGGAAACGTGTTGGCATGAGACGAAACGTGGAAAGAAAGGTAAGGGATGTTATAACTGCGGTGATATGGGGCACTTTAGGAAAGATTGCCCAAGGGAGATTAAACAAAATCGTGGGAAGAATGCCTAACACCGGAGCTAGGGAAGCACGCCAGGATCCAAACGCGGCCATCGGTACGCCTCATAGTAGTCAATGTTATGCGTCTGTGCTATTTGACATTATTGTCGAATTTTAGCTTCGGAATATACTTGTTTTAGCAGGACGTAAGGTAGATATCCAGTACTTGATAAGAACTAGTTAAGGAGAAGTCTTGACGTGGTAACTGAGATGGACCAGTTGTCAAGCAATCGAGCAGAGAGTGATATCCACATCCCGATGGCGAACGAAGGAATGATCGTGACTCATGAAGCAGGATACGCCTCTACAGATTACTAATTACTTGAAGGCACAAAAATTGTTGCGTAAAGGATGTGTTGTTTTCTTGGCTCATGTCGTGGACAAGGGAGCCGAAGAACCAAAACTCGAAGATATTCCTGTGATAGGGAAATATCCTGAAGTCTTTCCCCAAAGACTTGCCAGAACTACCTCCTCAACGACAAGTCGAATTTCGCATCGATTGAATTCCAGGCGCCGCTCCTGCTATTAATGCACCCTAGCGACATACACCTTCGGAGATGCAAGGATTGTCAGTGTAACCCAGTGGCTGATAGAGAAAGAAGATAACAGACCAAGATTCCCGTTTTGGGTAACCCCAGTTTAGCTCATCAAGAAAAAGGATGATGATTACCAGATGAGCATCAACTACCAGGAGCCGAACGAGCTAACCAACGAGAGTCGGTGACTCTTGCTAAGGATTAATGAATTACTTGTTTAACTAACTATGAGGATCTAACTACTATTTTCCGACTGATCGATGATCGAGTGTCGATAACTGCAAATTCAGAAAGAAAGTGTTTACCGGGGAAATTGTGGGACAATAATTTGTTTTAACGTACACAAGAATGGTGTTTCCTACACAATGCACAGAACGATTCTACACCAGATACGAAACTCTGAGAATCTAGGAAACATGTACTTAGGACCATCGGGAACCCAGGTCCAAATTCACCAAGGTTGTTACTTAGGAACCACATCTGTTAAATCAAGCGTACACCATTAACCTGACATATATGCCGGTTCCGTTGACCAAACAGAAAGTACTTGAATTTCTTTTATGTCACACCCTGATATTTCCACGTTTCACCGGTGGGCTCGGTAGGGGAGTATCGTGACGTAGTTGATATCATCATAGTCAAACAACACAATATATATATATATATATATATATATATATATATATATATGCACAACGAAAGCAAAAGATAAATATATTACAATCCGAATATAAGTAACATCACAGTATTACAATGGAAAGTAAAGGATCCACAGGAGGATCTTAAACAGAAAGTTAATATCGTTCAACAGATTTAACATCTAAAGCTTGCGAGACTTGATTATTGATGCCTAGAGTAGCCAGCCTATTACGTATAGTACCTGCATTTAGCCTTTTTGGAAAATACGTCAGTTTACACTGGTAAATACAATTTAACTGACTCATTTGAAAAGGTTTTAATAAAATTGATTTGAATGAACGTGGCACAAATATTTTTATAACTTGCGATAATTATTTGAATATAATACTCGTAAAAGATTTACATGTTTCTTATGCGTTCAGTAGCCCGGTTCATGCCGGGTTAAAGATCAATAGACACACCACATTAATTATATGAGACACCGACGGGCATACGCCTACGCCCCGTGCTGAGGTCGTGGCCATTTCGTAAAATGATGCCAGGGATATCCGGGACATGGTCATTAACCCCCCAAAGGCTTTAAGCTAACAAAACAATTTAAATGGGTCATCTCGATAATACTTAACCACCAATCGATTAAGGTCGAATGCCCGACCAAGCGGTATTTTATATACCGTACCCCAAGCCCGTATAAGGGAAAATAAGTTAAAAGTATTTACCTGAGCTAAATATAAATTCAATCCCAACCGTATATCAAATCAGCAAGTACAGATAGCTTTTACTGGGCTCTTAAATCTGGAACGAAGGTTTTTAATAACCTATTAGAATCCTAAAGGGTCTTTAATTAAGTCTTGACTTAGACCGGTCAGTTTTCAAACGGAAGATTTACGGTTCAAAATGCATGATTAAGCGAAAACCGGAATAGAATGTGGTTTAGACCTGACAAGTTTGGAGACTTGTATAATATGGGTAAACTAAACACATTCTGGATTTTGAGATTAAAATGATAACGTTTGACACGTTTCGGTCAATTTATGCAAACTAGTTACATAAACCGAACCGAACGCGCAAGAGGCGTAACGGTTAACCATATAGGTCGTAAACAGGTTTCCTAAGTTAATATGCCTTAAATATGTTGTGATATCAGTAGGATATCTTCCATTATGCCCAAAACGAGTTTAATCTCATATTAAGCCCCGTAGGGGTATTTTGGTCATTTTAAAGATTATAAAGGGATCAATTAAGCTTCTGTGATCCGGGTCTGAATAAATCAGTAAAATAACTTATTTTAACATGGTATATCAGTTGGTGTTAAGTCTTATGTGACAAAATGGTTTTAAACCCTTACTATGCGTTTAATACGCGTATAACGTCGTTTTAAGCGATTTACGGGTTAAAATAGGATTCTGAGTTTTCTGATCAGTTCAATAGGTTCAAAATGCTTCATTTATTATTTAAAATCAGTAGCAATTGGATTGGTGCCAAAAGGATTTGTAAAACTCATTTTATGGCCTAAAAGGGTATATTTGGTATTTACCGAATCAAGGCACTAATCCTAGCTTATGATCAGTTAAAAATAATTAAAAATCTTCAAAAATCCCAAAATATTATATTACATCAGTGGGTAAAAGGTTTGGTGTCAAAAATTGGGTTTAGATAGGCTTTACGCTAATGACGCCGTTTAACTAATAAAAAGCTTTCTAATTACGTCATTGAGCATAACTTCTAATCTAGACCTCCAACTGACGTGAAAATTTACGGACATGTTTATAATTCAGTAACAAGGATTATAGTCCTTTCATATTTCCAAAATTCTCGTTTTATGGTCATAATGGCATTATGGTCAACATTTAAGCAATTAACGGAAACGTCGGACAATTAAGGATTCAAGTGGTATAAACGCAGAGGGTTATACAATCATGTAACTAGGTCCTAACAGAAGTTTAAGGCATGTCTAAACCAATCTAAATCGGGTCAGAACTGAAGTCAAAGCAAAAGTCAAAGTTTTGCGACTTTCGGTTCCGAATCGGTTCTAAATAGAAAATTGTCGAATCAAACAAGCTTAGACAAGTTCTTATACTTATTATCAAGTTATATGAGTGATAAAATAGGTTACACGCCTTTTACATTGTGAATCATGCGTTAAATCGAAGATTACATTTCTGTTGACTTTTTCTAATCATCTTTGACTCGACAAATGAACTAGTTAGGATGGGAATCAGTGGGTGCCTTTTTAAGGTTTTAATGCCCACCTAATTACCAACTTATAACAACCTTAAGTTTGACTAATCGCTGGACCATTAGCGATTAATCAATAAGTCAACCGTTAATTACGACGCTTTGACTTTTAAGCTATAAACTAAGCAAAACTTAATTAAAGAAGGTTAAGTATACTTACAAGTGTCTAATGCACGAATAGGGAAGCTTAGAAAGAAGTCTTGAGCTCCAGAAATGATCAGGAATGGATGGGGAATGAATGCAACCATGAAAGCCCTTTTATAGTAATTTTAATGGCTTGTAAACATGACAAATCACTCTACCAAGGGTCCTTGATCATCAACAGGTGTTCCTAGAGTCTAAAAACATGTAGGGGGCGCGCATGAATGAAGAAAATATCAATCAAAGTCGGTTAAAAGCTCAAAACAGCCATCTGTCAGTTTTCTGGTCGCCGGGCAATCCCTTGCGCACCGTAAGGGTAAGTCTTGCGGTGCGCAAGCCTTCTGCAGCAGCCAAAAATCCTTGGCTTTTCAAGTATTCGAAGGGGCAACCATGTATTACGAATTTTTGGCTTCTATTATTCAGAATGGGGCCTCATGAACATGTCTTGAACAGTTTTGATCCCTTTAATGTTGTACATTTGTCTTGGACATAATCAAAAAGTCAGAAACGATGGGTTGTCATGCATTTCTTCGTAGGATTTCCATTCTTGCAACTTGAATCAATTATTGTGGGTATTTACCAGATTACATCAGATGTTTATAATAAATATTAGGGTCTTGGGATTTATATGAGGTCGTTCAGAGGTATAAATCAACATGACGACACTTTTAAATCCTGCCATACATCTATAATTGGATCCGGGTTTATAATACTTTTGTCTTACATGACACGTGTCGTTATTCTATTGAACACGAATTTTCGAGGTGTTACATCCTCAGCCCCTTAAAAGAAATCTCGACCTCGAGATTTACTAAAATAAATGAGGGTATTTTTCCTTCATTGTGGACTTAACCTCCCACGTGTATTCGAGACCTCTTCGGGCATCCCATTTTACCATTACAATCGACACATGCTTCCTTCGAAGCTTCTTAACCTGTCGATCCTCGATCGATACAGGTTTTTCAACAAACTTCTAGCTCTCTTCTATGTGCACATCTGTGTGTGGTATAACTAGTGATTCATCAGCGAAACACTTCTTCAGATTGCAGATGTGGAATACATTGTGAATACCACTGAGCTCTTTATATAGGTCTTAGCTCATAAGTTATTTGATCTTGATACACTCGATTTCCTTCGAATGATTCTATATATTCAGAGCTTAACTAGCCTGATTATTTAACAAATTGGCACACCCTTCATGGGTGATATCTTTTGTTGAGCCTTATTCTTTAACAAGATCTTAAGAGGTTTGCTACTTTCATTAATTCTTGATTTTCTGCCGAATACTGGCAACTTACAGATGATTAGGGATTTGTATGAATCTTAGTCGTTGTTTCCAATGCAACCTTCAGATCCTTATAAGTGGAGTTCCCAAAGTCTCGTCCATCCAACGGATGTTTTGATATTTTATTTATACAAGGTCTCCAAAGGAGCCACCTTGATACTTATATAGCAACTATTATGGAAAAGCTTATCTTAAAGTGAGATGGTTATTCCAACCATTGCTCAAAACTAATCTTAAGGAGTAGCTAATCCTTACGGTTAGTCGAACAAATCGATGATCCTGGGCAGCTGATGGCGATTCTCAATCGTTGCCTAATTAGGGTTGCGGTAATTGATACATAAGCAATATGAACCGTCTTTCTTATTCAATAACATAAAACCCCCAGAATATTGAGTCAGGCTATATGAGCCTATGTCTTAAAACCTACTTAATCAGGGTTTCGATTATTCCATAATCAACATGGAGTTTTCACAATATTCCAGCCCATAGCGGGATGTTAATCTTAACTCTACCTGTCTCTCAGGAGGTAAGCAGGGAAAACTTATGAGAAGATACTTAGGTATAAGGAGATTACAAAGATTTTCCAAATCTCAGACTCCAATCCATCAATGCTTGTGTCAAATAAGTGACACCTGTATGTTACAATTCCACGAATTTCCTTAACCGGAAACATTTACTTGGACAGTTCCATCCTGGATATCTACTTTGAATACCATAGTTGACTTTAGTAGCTTATGACCATCGGGGTATCTTTGTGGTTCCATGCATTAAACCTCCATACTGATCAGGCATGGAAGCAATCTATGGGACATATTAAGATACACAAATCCTCACACGGTGCTTTTATCATACCATCAGGTATTCACAATCGATAGAGATTAAAGAGATATCTACTATGTACACTGTCGCACTTCCTTTTTGAGAAAGGATACTTCTAAAATTCTACGACTGAAGGTTTCTGATGCCTGAAGGTTCTACCTTACACTTAACATCTGGGGTTCTTACAGAAAAATTTCTAAAAGTTTGCTAAGTTTATGGTCTTATGAGAGACTTAACAGCATCAGAAACCACATGTAATTTCTAGCAATAAAATCACAAATAAGGATTTATCTGGTGACATTCCTAATGTGAGCTGCCTCTAATCATTCAACAGGAGGGTTAAACGCCTCCATTCTTAATCCTTCTAAACTTAGCTGTAAAATCTTAGATAACTTTAGGGCAGTCTCAGCTTTGACTGATTATTTCTAAATCTATAGAACGTGAGTAGCTGAGATTGATCCATAATGGATTTATAATAAGCAGGCCTTGAAACCTTAATGTGCCCTCTTATTCCCGATGCTAACCCCCAACATTTATTGCATTAAGCTTAGGTCTTGGGTAAATGGAATAGAGCGCTGTCTCAGACAAAAATTTGCATTATACTGTCCAAAGTCTAGAACTTTTATGGTGAGAGTCAGAAAATTCTTATTCCGTCTTTTCCCTTTTCGCGAAATGGATACTAGGTTTTTCTAATAAGGTCCTTAAAACTTGGACCATCTCACAATGTATAAGAGGATCCTTCCTGAGGATTTCATTAATGTCCTCACTAATTAAGGGTATTGCCATCGGATGACTGTGATGTATACCTTACCATGTCCTTTCCAGCATAACCGCTGATATACCTTATGGTTTCTACTTCATCCATCAATTTCCTGAAATCGATGGCCCCTTATTATTATTGAGGTCTCTTGACTTCTAAGAGACGAAGTACTTTTAAGTACATCCTAAAATGAAAGGGGCTTCTTGCTACATATGATTTTGTTTGGGTTATTCTTCGCATTTGAAGCATGAGTAAAGCTCTTTCTCATGAGCAGCGACATGTGTTTTAAAGCGAACATCATTCGGCTTCTCGAACCTTTTCATGACTTTTATCATAGCCTTTCTAACAGCTGCGTTAATTACCGTTTTGGAGATTAACTCTATTAACATTGAGGTTCACATTGGATGCAACATTAACATTTGTCGCATCCTCAGCATTGCGACTGTTGTTTGTCTTATCCGAGTTTCCATGCTCGAATCTTTGGTATTAAATACTATCCTCAACAAGTGTTTAGGCAATCCATACCCAGTGTCTCCTTGAATGGTCAAAGGCTCACCATAAGGAGTTTTGATAACTACGTACTTCTTATTACACCCACAATATGGGCTTGGTCACACGACGACCAATCCATTACTATGACTATATCGAGTCCCTTATTATATAAATGGAAACAAGGACAACAGAAAAGAATGATTCCTAATGGATATAAAACATCCATCTAATATTGTTGAAGCAGTCTCTGAGGTACTATCGGTCAATTTTACTTTAAATTTAACGCTTAAAGTTTTAGCAGGCAGATTTAATGATTTACAAAATCTATTGTCTACGAAAGACTTATCTGAACCTGAAACAAATAATACTCTAACATGAGCGTTATTGATATAGAAAGTACCTGTTGTGACCTTGTCATCCTGGATAGCCTCTTGAGTATCCATTTGAGAGTTTTCGGTTTTGGTCTTCTTAGCCTCGCCAGACTTCTCGGTTTTATTAGGGCAATTAGTTTTGATGTGCCCTATTTCATTGCAACCATGGCAGGTTGCGTCCTCCATCTTCTTGCAGTCCAAGGTCTTATGCCCCTTGGACTTGCAGATTCCACAAGGTGAAGGCTGAGATTCAAATCTGCATTTCCCGCGGTGGTATTTCCTACAGGTTTTGCACTTGGTCTTTTCACCTGACCGCAGGTTGTTCTTCAGGTCCTTGCATTCATGGTTCTTGTGATCCATCTCCTTACAGATGACACATCCCCTGGTCTGATCATAGAAACATTTTCCAAAGTGCTTCTTCCCGCAGGTTCCACATTCGGGTTTTGCCTTCTTTGGCTTGGACTGGTTGTAGCTCGAACTGGTCCTACCCTTTTTATAACCTTTATTCGGGGTATTATCGTACTTTCGCTTATGATCCCTTAACGCTCGGTTCACGGCCTTGTTTACAGCTGTATCTAACATAGCCTGTAACTCGGCACCCGTTAAATTCAGTCTTGTATCATCATTCTGATTAACTGGATGATTGTGAGCTTCAGAGGAGTCAACCATGATGAAGCTTTGAAGGCTACAACCTTAGTAATAATAATTGATTTAATTATATGGTGAATTGTCGAGTTTGTTGATTAAATAGCTATGGTGTAAATAAACCATATAGGCCAAAAGATAGTATTTAAGTTAATTGCTTATGTTCTGCCTAGGTTTTTAAGTAAACCATCCTTGGCGTGTAAACAGAATATAATCCTTCATATTTATTAGACAAGGGACATAAATCACGACTGTCAATGTCGTACTGTCATTTTATATAGCACAAGAGCTTGTTCCCAAGGACTCTTGATGGCACAGGGCCTTGTCACTAGGGGAAAAATCTAAAACATAATCGATGCTTCCTTTGGATCGAAAAATTTCATAGTTCATCGTCTTGACAAGAATTTATGAAATAAAAACTATCTTTTCATGTATACACCTTTTCCCGTAGGTATACATCCCAAATGGATGTTTTGATGCGTACATCATTTTCGACGTTTACCAGCCATGATTCCTATTGATCATTTACGCTAAATAAGGGATTTGGAAAATTCCTAATATAAGGATGACAAGTGTGATTTTATCGCATCACGGTTGTCGGGAGTGTTAACACATTTTCAGATGTTAACAAGGATCTGAATCTCTTTTTAAACAGATTTTACCATCTTAGCTAGGTCTTCAATGACATTCAAGCTAGGTCAAACCTTTTAAGATTCTCTTTTAATAATTATACTGGCAAGAAAGGAATGATATTTATTTTTATTCAGGATTTTTATTTATAATATCCTGGATTTAATAAAAAATATAACTATAGCACAAAATGTCAAGTCACAAAGACAAGTTTAATTTATAAGCCATGATTTCAGAGAATCGAGGCAAATTTATAAGTTAGTAATAGCACAAAAGGCCTAGTCACGTGGACAAGTTTAATTTATAAGCCATGATTTCAGAGAATCGAGGCATTAAGGTGTGAATCAAAGTTCATTACTTTTTCTTGACAGGGAGTTGTAGGCTACCACTGTCTTTAGTCTCAGAGGACATTAACTATAGCCCGTAGGCATTTCCCTTCTAAGGGATGTTTATAATATGATCATATTATAGGATGATATAAGCCATGATTTCTAAATCAATAGACTAGATAAGAAAAATTGGAAGAATCCAATATAAGAATGACTGTTGTGACTTTCTCGAATCACATCTGTCAAGAGTGCTAACACGTTCTTAGGTGTTAACAAGGATTTGAATCTCTTGAATAGGTCCTACCATCTTGGCCTCGTCATATAGGCTAGGTTTACCTTTAAGATTCCTTTTTAATAATAAACGCAGAACAATCCTAACTCGGGATGTTAATAAGGATCTGAACCTAAATTAAGGAACTGCCATCTTGGCCGGGTCTTAATAATGACACGAGGCTAGGTCTTGTCCCTTTTTAGATTTTGCCATTTTATTATAATGGTAGATCTTATAATATAGGAATGATATTTTAAACATAATCGTTCCTTTAAAATTTACTCAAGTATATGGTTGCCCTAAACGGGACTTCTTAAGAAAATGACTTGCCCATGCAAGGGCTAATCAGAAAAATAATAAAAGAAGCAATTAAAAGACAATGAAATGAATTAGGATTAGTCCTATGTTCTTGTCTAGACTCAAGAATGTGCATCTGTGTAACTGAGATTAAACACAAACGGCTAGTGTTTAATTCACTCAGTGTTGGCTCTGATACCAACCTGTCACACCCCGATATTTCCACGTTTCACCGGTGGGCCAGGTAGGGGAGTATCGTGACGTGGTTGATATCATCATAGTCAAACAACACAATATATATATATATATATATATATATATATATATATATATATATATATATGCACAGCGGAAGCAAAAGATAAATATATTACAATCCGAATATAAGTAACATCAAAGTATTACAACGGAAAGTAAAGGATCCACAGGCGGATCTTAAACAGAAAGTTAATATCGTTCAACAGACTTTAACATCTAAAGCTTGCGAGACTTGATTATTGATGCCTGGAGTAGCCAGCCTATTACGTATAGTACCTGCATTTAGCCTTTTTGGAAAATACGTCAGTTTACACTGGTAAATACAGTTTAACTGACTCATTTGAAAAGGTTTTAATAAAATTGATTTGAATGCACGTGGCACAAATATTTTTATAACTTGGGATAATTATTTGAATATAACACTCGTAAAAGGTTTACATGTTTCTTATGCGTTCAGTAGCCCGGTTTGTGCCGGGTTAAAGATCAATAGACACACCACATTAATTATATGAGACACCGACGGGCGTACGCCTACGCCCCGTGCTGAGGTCGTGGCCATTTCGTAAAATGATGCCATGGATATCCGGGACATGGTCATTAACCCCCCAAAGGCTTTAAGCAAACAAAACAATTTAAACGGGTCATCTCGATAATACTTAACCACTAATCGATTAAGGTCGAATGCCTGACCAAGCGGTATTTTATATACCGTACCCCAAGCCCGTATAAGGGAAAACAAGTTAAAAGTATTTACCTGAGCTAAATATAAATTCAATCCCAGCCGTATATCAAATCATCAAGTACAGATAGCTTTTACTGGGCACCTAAATCTGGAACGAAGGTTTTTAATAACCTATTAGAATCCTAACGGGTCTTTAATTAAGTCTTGACTTAGACCGGTCAGTTTTCAAACGGAAGATTTACGGTTCAAATTGCATGATTAAGCGAAAACCGGAATAGAATGTGGTTTAGACCCGACAAGTTTGGAGACTTGTATAATATGGGTAAACTAAACACATTCTGGATTTTGAGATTAAAATGATAACGTTTGACCCGTTTCGGCTAATTTATGCAAACTAGTTACATAAACCGAACCGAACGCGCAAGAGGCGTAACGGGTAACCATATTGGTCCTAAACAGGTTTCCTAAGTTAACATGCCTTAAATATGTTGTGATATCAGTAGGATATCTTCCATTATGCCCAAAACGAGTTTAATCTCATATTAAGCCCCGTAGGGGTATTTTGGTTATTTTAAAGATTATAAAGGGATCAATTAAGCTTCTGTGATCCAGGTCTGAATAAATCAGTAAAATAACTTATTTTAACATGGTATATCAGTTGGTGTTAAGTCTTATGTGACAAAATGGTTTTAAACCCTTACTATGCGTTTAATACGCGTATAACGTCGTTTTAAGCGATTTACGGGTTAAAATAGGAATCTGAGTTTTCTGATCAGTTCAATAGGTTCAAAATGCTTCATTTATTATTTAAAATCAGTAGCAATTGGATTGGTGCCAAAAGGATTTGTAAAACTCATTTTATGGCCTAAAGGGTATATTTGGTATTTACCGAATCAAGGCACTAATCCTAGTTTATGATCAGTTAAAAATAATTAAAAATCTTCAAAAATCCCAAAATATTATATTACATCAGTGGGTAAAAGGTTTGGTGTCAAAAATTGGGTTTAGATAGGCTTTACGCTAATGACGCCGTTTAACTAATAAAAAGCTTTCTAATTACGTCATTGAGCATAACTCCTAATCTAGACCTCCAACTGACGTGAAAATTTATGGACATGTTTATAATTCAGTAACAAGGATTATAGTAATTTCATATTTCCAAAATTCTCGTTTTATGGTCATAAGGGCATTATGGTCAACATTTAAGCAATTAACGGAAACGTCGGACAATTAAGGATTCAAGTGGTATAAATGCAGAGGGTTATACAATCATGTAACTAGGTCCTAACAGAACTTTAAGGCATGTCTAAACCTATCTAAATCGGGTCAGTACTGAAGTCAAAGCAAAAGTCAAAGTTTTGCAATTTTCGGTTCCGAATCAGTTCTAAACAGAAAATTGTCGAATCAAACAAGCTTAGACAAGTTCTTATACTTATTATCAAGTTATATGAGTGATAAAATAGGTCACACACCTTTTACATTGTTAATCATGCGTTAAATCGAAGATTACATTTCAGTTGACTTTTTCTAATCATCTTTGACTCGACAAATGACCCAGTTAGGATGGGAATCAGTGGGTTCCTTTTTAAGGGTATAATGCCCACCTAATTACCAACTTATAACAACCTTAAGTTTGACTAATCGCTGGACGATTAGCGATTAATCAATAAGTCAACCATTAATTACGACGGTTTGACTTTTAAGCTATAAACTAAGCAAAACTTAATTAAAGAAGGTTAAGTATACTTACAAGTGTCTAATGCCCGAACAGGGAAGCTTAGAAAGAAGTCTTGAGCTCCAGAAATGATCGGGAATGGATGGGGAATGAATGCAACCTTGAAAGCCCTTTTATAGTAATTTTAATGGCTTGTAAACATAACAAATCACTCTACCAAGGGTCCTTGATCATCAACAGGTGTTCCTAGAGTCTAAAAACATGTAGGGGGCGCGCATGAATGAAGAAAATATCAATCAAAGTCGGTTAAAAGCTCAAAACAGCCATCTGTCAGTTTTCTGGTCGCTGGGCAATCCCTTGCGCACCGTAAGGGTAAGTCTTGCGGTGCGCAAGCCTTCTGCAGCAGCCAAAAATCCTTGGCTTTTCAAGCATTCGAAGGGGCAACCATGTATTACGATTTTTTGGCTTCTATTATTCAGAATGGGGCCTCATGAACATGCCTTAAACAGTTTAGATCCCTTTAATGTTGTACATTTGTCTTGGACATTATCAAAAAGTCATAAACGATGGGTTGTCATGCATTTCTTCGTAGGATTTCTATTCTTGCAACTTGAATCAATTATTGTGGGTATTTACCGGATTACATCAGATGTTTATAATAAATATTAGGGTCTTGGGATTTATATGAGGTCGTTCAGAGGTATAAATCAACATGACGACACTTTTAAATCCTGCCATACATCTATAATTGGATCCGGGTTTATAATACTTTTGTCTTACATGACACGTGTCGTTATTCTATTGAACACGAATTTTCGAGGTGTTACATTTTACTTCTAGCGAGTAGATGTTTGCATCTCTACTCCCCTTAATGGTAATTGCATCGCGTTAATTTTCTTCGCTGAGAGCGAACACACATTTGCTTCGAATACTGGGTCATCTCTTCATTTTAGCAGATACACATTGTTTCATTACCTAGGGACTTATATGTTACGCATGCACCATTTGCTACACATGCGGTCTCATTTCAAACGCTTCATTTAAGTTCAAATATTATGATGCTAAATCTAATTACTAATTTGTGATTCGAATGACCTACATTATTGTGACTATTGACTCTTTTGCTATCAAGTCGACACACTTTCTGGAAACTTCATTTATTTCAAGTTACATTCATGGTTTATCTTTGTGACCATGTCGAGATTTCCTTTGTTGATACATACGTTTATTGCCGGGTTATGCTAAAACCAAGTTCAATTGCTTGAACTTGTCCATGTCACATATTCAATTTAAAACACCATATGATGTATTGAGAGCATCATATTTGAATTTATTCTTGCAAAGATTCTCTTGTTTCAAGTCATAGTAAGTTTGTCTGGTCTACGACTCCATTAAATCGTTGTTAGTTTTGACACCTTGCGGTGATACCTTCACAAAAATTAAACTTGGCACTGAATTGGTTACGCCTTTCAAACACGGATTTAATTGCTTATTTATTGACTTGCTCTAAATCAATTTTGTTTATCACAGTTAAAGCAGTCTCAACACAGTTGCGTGTTAAGACAACGGTACATAGATTCATACCACGGTGTACCTCCGAACGATTCTTTCATTATAAATTGAATACCCTACAGTACTTATTGCTTTCTCACCTTCGATCAAAAACAGTGACTCTTTGATGTTCCATATACAACTGAAAACTCTATGACATTGTGTAAATCAAATCTTCTGACTTGTTTCGGTACATGTTCATTTGATTTCCAACACGGTGAACTTGTTCAGTCACCACTATGCTTGAGTTAAGTCCTTGCGACACCTTGTGGTGTCATTACAAACTTGTAACTTGTGCTAATCAGGGTCAACCGTTTCACACAAAACTGCATATACTTTCGTTTGACTTGTCATTTAAACATTTCTGATGCAACTACGAATCAAGACGATGATACACCAGATTCGCCTGTATTCCATTCGGTGTACTTTCGAAATTTAAGAATGTCAACACACTAAACCTTACCATCCATTTACTCGGGAGTTGACATATCATTTTACTACTACATTTGAGTTGTTGATTTTGAATTCATATAGCGAATGCTATGGTTTGTGAAAACTCGTGTGCATATTCCGATCGATCGTTTGAGGATCTTATTAGTCAAAACTCCTCTTTTGTGGAACCCCTGTTAACTGGATTACACTAAACTATACGTCAATACGGTTTGTACCTATGACATCAAATGCTAAAAGCACATACCTTTTAAGCATAGGATTCGGGTTGTTATATATTCTTGGACTCACCTGATGTGAGTAAGGTTTGGTTCGGTTTGGGTAGTTATCTACCTCTGTATTATTCATATACATACACGTACGACGTAACCATGGGGAGTAAGGTAGTATAAATTTCGAGGACGAAATTTTATTAACGGGGGGAGAATGTGAAAACTGTCAAATTTGCATATGTTCGTATAATTAATTAATAGTAATTTGTGCTTAATGAATGTGCTTAATTACAACTGATGATATAAACTGCTTTATGATTTTTGCATCATACATACATGTGCATCACTTTTCATACTGTCACAACATTTATTACATACAAACTTTGGTGACATACTTGATGCACAAAGCACAGTTAGCACAATGAGCGGATAATACAGAAACATGCTGACAATGCCAGCACATAAACATACAATGTTTTGAGGCCCAGATGAGCCAGAGACAAGGTACTACACTAGTATGGAGTGTAGGGAAGTAAGGACCAAAAAAAAACTGCGTCACTAGGTGATAGTTTAAGTGCCGGAAAGTGCCTAAAACCCACTCTAAGTGCAGAATTCTGCATTTAATTAACAAAATTCAGCATTTTAACATGCTAGTAATGTGCAAACATATGGCAAAATGGTCCTGTATGCTTTCCTAAGTGCCGGGAATTAAAAGTGTTACAAAATGGTACATAAAAGACACTATACGGAATAACTAGACACTTTAACGGAACGGTACCTAACCGAACAACCGGACATTACCCGGGACACTAAAATATTGTTAAAAACATTGTTTCACTTTTTCTAAACTAGTCATGGTTCCCAAGCACACTAACACATAACATAATACATATAACACATTAAACATTAGATTAAATGATTAACCTCCCACTAACTAAATCATTTACCATCAAATTTCACTTAACCATTTTCCCCCCATGAAAATGACGGTCATAATGACCCACCCAAAGATTTTTTTTAAATCTTTCATTATCCCCATAATATGTTTCTTGGAATGTGCTAAGATTGGTTTGTACTATTGGTGGAACATTACCCTTTGGTTAATAAGATTTAGAGCCTATAAGTAACCACTATCTTCCCACTTAATCACCACAATTCTTCCTCCATTCAAAAAAAGGCTACGACCGAACACCAAGCGTGGCCCCACCATGAGATTTTGATAAATCTTACTTAACCTTCTATAATATATTCATGGGATTTGGTGAGATATGTTTGTACTAAAAGAAACACATGAACCAAAGGTTAATAGAAGTTAGTGGAATTATAAGAATACTTACACCAATTGTCACACCCCGACCACGTATAACATACAAAACGTGGCGGAAAACGTCGGGGAGTGTTGTAACAGAATTAATTGTTTCATAACCATGGCATACAAAGTTGTATTTTATTTATCCACATAAAAGTTACATTGTTTTAAGCAGGAATCAAAGAGTTTATAACATAATTAAACTAAGTCTGTCTTCATTTTATGTCTCTAAGGCACAGGTCCGCCCTAGTGTCACGATCATCATCCTATGCAAAAGCTCCTGAAAACACATGTGAAAATAGGTACGTCAGCATAAAAATGCCTGTGAGATACATAGGTTTTGTGAAAATAGGATTCATGACTTATAAGTTTAGAAAAAGTTGTTTAGCAAAAGTCAGTCATGAACCTTGTAAATTGTTTTGTTTTGTAAATCATTTAAAAAGCTGTAAGATCAAAGGATATGTATAAATAAAAGAATAATGTATGGTTAAATGTATAACCAAGTAAACTGTGTTGTATAAAGTAAGTTGTTTGTAAAGCAATGTCTTGTGAAGGATATGTTATTTGTATAGAATATTATATGTCTAAATTGAAACGATTCAAATAACGCTACGATATGTAATACCATACAAACACTTATATATAGGAAGTACTAGAGGCGTATCCACCATGCTTGTATCATATTACACACGCTTCGTTACTTAAATCACTTAAACAAAACCACCAATGAATAAAGTCCATGTTTAAACCAATTGTCCAAAAAGTCCTTGTATAAGCCATGTCGAATGTTAAAAAGTCCAAAAGTAGTCAAGTAGTGTGTAACAAATGTTATGTATTGTAAGTAAAGTATTGGCACATAATCCAAATGTAGAAATGTACAAAACAAAGTATTTTGAATATATCAAAAAGTTATGTTTTGCAAAGTAATGCATGTTACATTGATACAAACATTTATGTGGTAAGTTAACGCATACATTCAAGCCTTGAAACAGTCGGATAACCCTTTCAGTCAAGGTTATCAAAAGAAATGTTTTCAGATTCAGTCATTCCTTACATCCAAACAAACCCGGGATGTCAGGAATGGGATTTGTCAAGTCCTATGGTACCAGTACTTACTACCGAGCGGCGTAGCTAATGTTAATGAATGTATAATAGTCTCGTTTGTGCAAACCAAATGTCATAGAAAAAGTGAACATGTTATATGAAAACAATGTACTAAGTATGCTAAGTTAACATACAAAGCAGAAAAGTCATGTAAATCAATGTGCTAGCATGCTATCAGTCAACAAACATAGCAGAAATGTAAAGTAAAACGATGTACTAAGTATGCACACAATGGACATACATAGCATGAAATGTAATGTAAAACGATGTACTGAGTACGCACACAATGGGCATACATAGCATGAAATGTAATGAAGTCATGTACTATAATGTACTAATAAACATAGCAAGTATATGATGTGAAAACATGAAAGCATTAAAGTAACAAGTAGGCACATGTGTTTCACCCCAAAATGTTTGGAAAACAGTAAAAGAGGGGTTCTATGTACTCACTTGAGATTGCTCAGAAGTCCTAAGATAACCACCAAGCAATGCTAGAGATCTCGGAATCAAACGGCACCTAATATAGGTAACTATGTTAATAAACCGGACCTAGATCGGAAGATCGGATAGAATGAGGGCTCGTAAACCAAATGAGTATGGGAACTCATGTAGTATGGTTTAACAAAGCCTACATACTAAATGAAACCTAACCTTAGTGCTTACGACCCGTTACGACCCGTTTAGGTAGCTTATGCTACTTTAACGCGTCGTTCGCGTAAAACGCGTTCGGACCACTTAACTAGTCTTATGACAAGTAACATATGCCTTAACATGTCTAATATTATTGTCAAATCAGTTTAGATGTCAAAACTTATGTTACATAGGCTTAAAATGAATTTTGGCGTTAAAGGGGTATTTTGGTAATTTACCTAAGGCATATAAACTACCTATCATACAGCTACTTAAACGAAGCGACCATAAGGTATAACCTCGGAAGGTTATTCCCTATATACTATGGTCACCTAATGTGTTTGGTCGGATCCTAATGATCGACCAACTGGGTTGGGTTCGAAGGTATAAGCGATTTATTAGATCGCTTACCCTTACGACCCTAGACAACGTGGTAATCAGTAGGCATAGTCACAAGGGACTATAACCATCGTGATTACAATCACGTTGCGAAGTTCAAACGAACTTCGCATTGACCATAAACTGGTCAATGCAGAAAATCAAACAAAGTTTGAATTTCGGACTCGAAAAGCAATAAAAGAACGAATGAACAGTTACAAAGGGTCCCCGAATGCTAATCTAGATCAAAATAGCTCAGGTATGAAACAAAGGTTTCAACTTAGAGCACATTAGATCAGATTCTTGTGAGGAAAAGTGAAGGGTGGAGGTGGGTATTTATAGTTTTCGGTTCACCGTTAGGATCGTTTCTTGGAGAAGAGGGAATGATCACATCCCTACACTTGTTGGAATGTTGTGGTAACTGATTTTGGCCACCATAAGAGATTAACATGTGGCACTTGACCTTTGGAGGGTGTTAGGGGCTAATAACATCTGTTTAAAATGGCTTTTGCTGATCAGAAGAGGCCTAGCATGACGCCAAGGGGGCTAGGTGTCACGCTAGGGTCCCCCTGATCAGCAAACACTTTCTAATGTTCACCTTTCAGTCCCCGTTGCGTATTAAGGCCATTTCCGACATGTTTAAGGCTCGTTAAATCATTTTCAAGGCTCCACAAGGATGCCTAAACATTTTGGACATGAAACATGCTCAAAAATATGCCGGATGTCAGTTCGTTTGGTCGTACGATCGCGATGTTCGCTTAATTACGACCGGAATGCGCATAAGCGCGAAAAACGATCTAAATTGCGTGACGAATGGATTTTTCTTATGCCAAACACTAAAATAGAATATTTTAGTGCTTACATAAATTTTTGGATGTCCGGATGTATTCAGAACGTAAGTTATGCGCGAAAATGCAAACTTGTGCACTTTTTGATGCTTTTAGTCCCTGAATGACCCAAAAGTTTATTTTAGCACACCGAACCCCTCAAAGCCTATTTCTAAGCTATATAAAGGATATTTAAGGTGTTTTTAACTTATGGTCATGTTCCGGAATGTTCGTTACAGTTCAAATTGGCATACTTTCACAGTTTGTCAAGTTTAGTCCCTGTAAGCGAATTAACTCGTTTTTGCCATACCAAAGCCTTCAAAACTTATTTCTAAGTTATGTAAAGGTTATTTAAGGTATGTTAAGTGTATGTTGATGTTCTGGAGTATTTTTCGCATTAAACTAATTACGTTTACGCATCAGTTTGCGTATAACTCTCCAGAAAACGATGTAGAGTTTGAAATTGAATAAAAGTCAAAACATGAAAAATGTAAAACACAACCAAACAAACATTAGGATCAAATAACATAGTTTTATTAATAATAGAACTGTTCACAATGATTACAAGCACAGATGTTACACCAATCATCTTCATCCACTCAACAACTCCCTTCTCCCCTCTAGTAAGCTTCGGCCGAACATACCCCATATCCCACAACCATTTTCAATTTTCATACAAGTAAACCAAGTGTACTTCAAGGTGCACAAAGGTGTTTTAGAAGGTGTGGAGCACTCGGATCTTGAAGGACCTCTAGTACGAGCTTTTATCCACTCATTTTTCATCTTGATCTTCCCTAGCTTAAAAGCTAGTAGTAAGCTTCTTAGATCCTTATTTACTTCATGTTTATGATGGTTAATAGTTATATCTTGATGAAAATATATGAACACTAAAAGATCATAAACATAAAATCACAAAAGATGAAGTCTTGATGAAATAAAGTTGTTTTGTTATGTTGTTGATTTCTTGATGCTTGGTTGATGATTACTAGTAATATGATGGTTAGTCATCATATGAAGCTTGTTAAGTTATGATTAAAAACATGGCTTAACAAGTTAGGGATGATTATGTGTACATGAAATAATCATCCACTAGAGAAGACATGAACTTGAAAGTAGGATGATTTTTCTTGAAAAATAATAAATCAAGTAAACTAGTAACCTTGTAAATCCAAGTCTTGAGAATGGTTTTCCTAAATAAACCAAGAGTAGAAAATGATGTTTGAAGGGTTATGACTTTTGTTAAACATACACTATTTTAGTAACAAAATAAGTGTAGTAAGTCTTGTAAAACATGAAAATATTGTAAGCAAATATTTTTGTAAAATAAGTTCACAAGTTGTGAACATCTAAAAACCCAGAGAGTAAGATTTTAACGAAAGTAAACGCACTTTGGAGGGTAACTAAACCAACTAAACACCCCACTAAGTTACTACGCGATTTTATGAAAAACCAAGTTCATGTTATTATGTAAAGTGCATTGCACTTGACTAGTGTAATGTTGTTTAGTAACTTGTCGTCGATTGATTGAATGATTTACGAAAAGAAAATGATATGCTAATAAGCATGGACACCTCCGTTTACAAAGGAGACTATGGCGAAATTTTCTAAAAATTTCAACACTTAGAAAATACTTTCTAGACAAGTGTTTTCTAGTGTATTTTCAAAGATAAACCTCGCCATAATTTTTGAAACAAAATACAAGTATCGGGGGTTGGTTTTTGTAAATACAAATGGATAAATATATATTTAGAATATATATTTTATACTAAGACACTTGTGTGGATATTTGTTTTTTTGTGGAATAGTCATATTATTTTAGGGTGAAATCATATAACTTAACAAAATACCATGACATTTACAACTTCAAAATAATACCAAAAATCACAAGGAATGAAATATAAGTTACACACTTAATATTGTAAAGCCGAACGATAAAACGTAACTTATGAAATATTCCGAAAAATACTCTTATAAATATATTTTTGGTAAGTATTATTTTGGAAACGAAAGGAGTGAAAATATAATTTTTATACATATTACCAAGTATATCATATTTTTGGGACAAGAGAAAATGCATTATTATTTGGGAAAGTAAAAGTATTTTTACTTGGGTTTATTAAGAAATATAGTATTTTTGGGAAAAATATATATTTTCTTGGAGTGTGTTGTTTTGAATAAAAATAAGGTTTATTTATATATTCCTAAGTGAGACTTAAAGATATATATTCTTTTGGATTAACACACCGGAATACGACGCCACTATATGACTAGATATGCAAATACAAGAATACGGATAACCATGTATGAAATACCCCATCCTTGGGAAGGAAATACGAATACGAATACTTGAGAAGTTTTAATAAAGAAATACTGCATAAACAATTATTCCAAAACTAAATATAATTATTATAACTTGGAATAATATCATAAACGTAACTCAAAAACATAAATACTAAGACAAGGCACGGCCCGTTCATCTAATAGACGTTAGACCATTGTAGGTAGTCGTTTTTACTGAGGAGATTTGGGTTACAAGTACCAAAGACGCAATACTGTGAGTTCATGTCCCCCTTTTCTCTTAACTGTTTTCAGTTTTATACTTCGGGGGTGAAATACATGTTACATACTGCTTACAAACAATTACCATGGTATGATTAGCTAAGGAAAGTTACTGCTAGATCACGTGAATGGGTAGGCCATTAGCTTAAGACCATTAATCCTTGTATAAGGACCGAGGGGCATGAGTGATAGATCTATTGGGTGTTGCGAGCCCCACCCATGGGTCTGCGAGTGGCCGCATGTGGTGACTATGTCGTTCCGCCGGAGGGGCCGGTACGAAATACGCATACAGGTTTGAGTACTTCCTATGCCATGTCACTTTTTAATGTATTAGCCACACATTAATTGATCTATTTTTCCTTATTGCTTCATACCAGTATACACAGACATACATACATACTTACAAAAGTTTTCAAGAACGACTCGTGCATACATACTAAACACATGGACTCGCTCAACTTTTGTTGATGTTTTTAAACTACATGTATTTCAGGGAACTAATAAGTGTATCTGGCGGGCGTTGAAAGTTTTTATGTTGCGTTTGAAATAAAGATGTCATCCATGGTCTTTGGGTTTGGTCAGTGTGTCTTATTCCTGGACGAGACACGTCTTCCAAGCTTTGATTACAACTAACATCTTTTGACGAATCCTTAGTGAACTTTTACACAATTCAGATGGTTTGAAAAACTTGAAATTGAAGTCTACGTTTTAGACAATGTTGTTATGTTTTAAACTCATTTTATGGATGACAAATCTTTGGCTTTATCATATAGTTGTTTGATATGGTTGAATGCAATGATAACAAGTAAGTCACACCATAATCACGCTTCCGCAAAAGTCAGGGTGAGAACGATAATTATATATGTCTTGGCCACATTCTGAATGGTATGTTTGATCCCTTATTTGATGTTTGTCAAAATGTTGAAACTGCAAAGTTACTGTGGGTCACGTTGGAAGCCAAATACATGGCAGAAGATTCTTCTAGTAAGAAGTTTCTTGTCAGTTATTTCAATAATTACAGAATGGTTGATGAAAGGCCTGTGATAGAACAGTAACATGAATTGTTATGAATTCTGGGGCCGTTTTCCCAACATGATATGAAGATGGATGAATCCATCTCTGTTTCGAGTATCATTGACAAGTTACCTCCTTCCTGAAAAGATGTTAAACATAATCTGAAACATCAGAAGGGACAGTTAACTTTGGTTGAACTTGGAAGCTACTTCAGAATTGAAGAAGGCTTAAGAGCACAGGAAAATGTGTTGGTCAATGATGAAAAGAAACGTGCTAGATCAAGTTATGTGAACATGGTTGAGACAGGTTGAAGGGGTAAGGTCTCAAAAACCTCATGATAAGTATTTGGGACCATACCATGACTCTGCCTTTTCAACCTTTTTACCTTGCGCGGCCGCGCACTGGTCTTACAAAAGGAAGAAAATAATCAGCAATCTATAGTCGCGCGCCCAAAGGAGAACATAAATCCTTGCGCCTTCTCCCAATAGCAAAGGATGAAAATCCTGAGGTTAATACTTCCGCCCAAATATCCAGACTTGGATATTATTTTACCCAGACTTGGGATTTATTCATCTGCTTCCACATGGTAAGGTGTCACACCAGATTACAGCAGTAATCTTCCAGAAGGAATACAATCGTGCACCACCTAGACGGTTATAATCGTCTGGACACGTGTCATTACCACAAGCAACCCTGGAACCACAACGAAGGCATGCAATTAGAGAATAATCTCCACTTAATCACTTTCCACGTGGCAATCCCCCAGCCATCGATCAAACCACGATCCGTGTGCATTCACATCGGATCGAGACAACTTAACAAAGGATCAAAGAACTTAACGGAAGAAAATATAACCGCTACGGCGTTAGCATCTTCCGTCATCATTTCAATAACAGGTTTTCCCTCCCAAAAACTCCCGGTTATAAATATGAGAACTGTTCAGGTATAAACTCAGATCACACTCACTTATCAAATACTTTCTCTTCTCCATTACCAATACTTATTCTCACACCGGAGTCGGGTCAAGGAGAGAACCCTCTTCTCCCCTTGACGAGACTAACGGTGTTCTTTTTTGCAGAATCACCGGAGAAGAAGTTCAGCTGCAACTGAATCAACCGAGAGAGAGCTAACCCTTTTATGCGGATTAAAACCCCCTAACTATCTCGGTTCCAACCATTTAGTTAGTGTTTCTTAATTGGCGCCCACCGTTTTCTCTGTTTTTTCAGTTTTGTCTCGTTTCGATTCAGTTTCCCTCATTTCTCTGTTTTCACATGGCAGAGAATTCATCACCTCACCCATCAGGTCCTCGGTCTGAATTCAAGGGTTCTACAACCCCAAATACTCAGATCGACGGAATCATGAGAATCAATACAAGTAACAATCACTCAGACAAAAAGGACTCCTCAGATCAACTCATAGAGAGAGATCCAGAATACTGGATCGGCAGATTCCAGAAAGCTTTGAACCAAAATTTCACACAAATTATCAGACCTGAGTCCCCAAACATCAGATCTGATATTCGGCAAGAAAGCAACAACAGTCATTCGGGAGGAATTACTTCCCTAATGCAAACGGGAGTTCATAACCGCTCAGATCTATTCATGGAGAAAAACTCCAGAGTACTGGTTCAACAGGTTCCAGATCGCAATGAACCAAATTGTGCACAAACACTCTAGATTTGGGGGTTTCATTTAAGCTCTAGGATCAACGAGCTGCAGCTCTGAGGTCGCACAACGCATAACTTCCGGAGCTTTGCTTCTTGGGGCTATAAGCCTTGACTAATACGGTTTTCGTCAAAACCTAGGTACTACAAATTCCTCTGAAAGATCCTTTTGATTTTTCCTTAAACAAAATGAGGGAAAGAGAACAAATCCCCGAATTCTTTTACATAACGTGAACACCTTCTAGTATACACTAAACAGTTGGTGCTATCACTTATAAACATTTAAACTGGCACTTATGCTAATTCAAGCGCCATGACTTTTCAACATGAAAGTGTTACAACCTGACACTTATCTAAGCTATAACGGATATGTATGCACAAGCATTTATATTGACTAGCATAATTAGAGCGTCTATATTTGTACAGCTGGTACGTAAAATTTGATGGATGAAAGAAATCATTAAAAAAGACATACGCAGTCCGTTATCTTTTCAAGATGATGGGAACAATATAAATACTATCGTTGCGATATAATACCACCGATTGAAAAATCACATCAAAAATTTTGGTAAAACTTATACTCCTTATTTAAGGACAAGAGCATGTCAGTCTCCATGCAAGTCAGATGCTTCTTTACATTTGAGCACGTAAGTCGCCATCCGCGCTTGCTCCCTTACATACAAGCACGTAAGTCGCCATACGCGCATGCTTCTTTACATTTGAGCACGTAAGTCGCCATCCGCGCTTGCTCCCTTACATACAAGCACGTAAGTCGCCATACGCGCATGCTTCTTTGCATTTGAGCACGTAAGTCGCCATCCGCGCTTGCTCCCTTACATACAAGCACGTAAGTCGCCATACGCGCATGCTTCTTTACATTTGAGCACGTAAGTCGCCACCCGCGCTTGCTCCATTACATACAAGCACGTAAGTCGCCATACGCGCATGCTTCTTTACATTTGAGCACGTAAGTCGCCATCCGCGCTTGCTACCTTACATACAAGCACGTAAGTCGCCATACGCGCATGCTTCTTTACATTTGAGCACGTAAGTCGCCATCCGCGCTTGCTCCCTTACATACAAGCACGTAAGTCGCCATACGCGCATGCTTCTTTACATTTGAGCACGTAAGTCGCCATCCGCGCTTGCTCCCTTACATACAAGCACGTAAGTCACCATACGTGCATGCTTCTTTACATTTGAGCACGTAAGTCGCCACCCGCGCTTGATCCTTGACATACAAGCACGTAAGTCGCCATACGTGCATGCTTCTTTACATTTGAGCACGTAAGTCGCCACTCGCGCTTGATCCTTTACATACAAACACGTAAGTCGCCATACGTGCATGCTTCTTTACATTTGAGCACGTAAGTCGCCTTCCGCGCTTGCTCCCTTACAAACAAGCACGTAAGTCACCATACGTGCATGCTTCTTTACATTTGAGCACGTGAGTCGCCATCCACATTTGCTCCTTTACATACAAGCACGTAAGACGCCATACGCGCATGCTCCCTTACATTTAAGCACATAAGTCGTTATCCGCGCATACTCCTTTAAGTCGCCATACGCGTATACTCCTTTACTTACGAGCGAACACACATACACTTGCTCCGTCACAAACGCGCAACCCTGACAATCCATGGAAATACGCTAGTACAACCAATCAACGAGCACCAAGATAAACGGACACAACTAGCAACTATTCCTCACACCGGGAATGCGCAGCAACTAGCCAAGCTATTCAACAAGTCAGACTTATACAGGCAAGGTATTTTTTCATTTTATTGGGCCCACGCCGTATTAATGCAAAAATTATCTTTACATGTTATTGTTTGTTACAAATTGCATGTAATTTCTTTGGTATACGCGAAAACAGTATGGTAAACATTGTAAGCC
The DNA here is from genome assembly GCA_030545235.1 of Helianthus tuberosus. Classification (NCBI taxonomy): domain Eukaryota; kingdom Viridiplantae; phylum Streptophyta; class Magnoliopsida; order Asterales; family Asteraceae; genus Helianthus; species Helianthus tuberosus. The sequence goes on along the minus strand of CM060357.1, from coordinate 189,995,048 downwards.
TCATGAACGGTCTAAAAAATAGCAAGCCCCGTGCACATTCTAGACTTACGTTCGCACATGAGCACAATACCATTTTCATTCGCTATACCTAAACAAAGTAATTATACACATGCAACATATTGTAATTCAAACATAAACAACAAAACATGAATGCATAACATTGCATCAACAAAGGAAAGTTACTAGTGCAGCAAGGCACCTTTAGCAGCATTTACAGTAGCAGAACACCAAAACGTTCTTTACAAAATAAACGACAAAAAACATAACTAAAGCCTCATCAAAGGTACACAGTACTTCCCCGAACAAGGGGGAACAACAGCCAGCTCAACCTCCCCATCAGCAACTGGTATCCCTTCATTCCCAAAGGAAGGATCAGAATAACACCTGTTTCAACGCCGCCGGTACGCAAAGGCTGATCTTTCCAGTAAACTGGAAGATACTCCTTCAAACATCGACAAGAGAGGACAACAGAACCCGTAATGATTAACTATCAGATCATCTTCCTCTAAAACGGCGTTACCAGAAACGCGTCATATCTCATTAAATGAATTATGACAACGTCCGAAAAAAAAAACGAGAAGGTACTACATGTATTTATGTTTTATTCTCAAATAATGTCATGAACACCAGATCATGACGAAGCAGGTCAGAACAAAGAAGAAAACTCACAAGTTTTCTCCAAAGATTTATCGAAAAAACAAAAAATAATGCGCAAGAGTACTTTCTCATAAAAAAATTCTCCACTTTCGCGCCAAAAACCCTGCAGCAAAAAGCATTTCCCTCTCATAAGTCCAGTGCTCCACTTATTTGCATAAGTACAACACTAGACTGGGGGGACTTGAAGGGGTAAGGTCCCAAAAACCTCATGATAAGTATTTGGGACCATACCACGACTCTGCCTTTTCAACCTTTCTACCTTGCGCGGCCGCGCACTGGTCTTACAAAAGGAAGAAAATAATCAGCAATCTATAGTCGCGCGCCCAAAGGAGAACATAAATCCTTGCGCCTTCTCCCAATAGCAAAGGATGAAAATCCTGAGGTTAATACTTCCGCCCAAATATCTAGACTTGGATATTATTTTACCCAGACTTGGGATTTATTCATCTGCTTCCACATGGTAAGGTGTCACACCAGATTACAGCAGTAATCTTCCAGAAGGAATACAATCGTGCACCACCCAGACGGTTATAACCGTCTGGACACGTGTCATTACCACAAGCAACCCTGGAACCACAAAGAAGGCATGCAATTGGAGAATAATCTCCACTTAATCACTTTCCACGTGGCAATCCCCCAGCCATCGATCAAACCACGATCCGTGTGCATTCACATCGGATCGAGACAACTTAACAAAGGATCAAATAACTTAACGGAAGAAAATATAACCGCTACGGCGTTAGCATCTTCCGTCATCATTTCAATAACAGGTTTTCCCTCCCAAAAACTCCCGGTTATAAATATGAGAACTGTTCAGGTATAAACTCAGATCACTCTCACTTATCAAATACTTTCTCTTCTCCATTACCAATACTTATTCTCACACCGGAGTCGGGTCAAGGAGAGAACCCTCTTCTCCCCTTGACGAGACTAACGGTGTTCTTTTTTGCAGAATCACCGGAGAAGAAGTTCAGCTGCAACTGAATCAACCGAGAGAGAGCTAACCCTTTTATGCGGATTCAAACCCCCTAACTATCTCGGTTCCGACCATTTAGTTAGTGTTTCTTCACAGGTGAATCATCCAAAGGAAACAGTAAGTTCAAAGGGAAACAGAAGATTCAAGGAAACAACAATTCGGGTTCAAACAAAAAGCCGAATTACCCTTGCTGGAAATGTGGTAAGGTTGGTCACTTTAAAAGGGACTGTAAATAACAACAAGTCCGGTTCAAAGAACAAGAATGAGGCTGGTTCTAGCGGGTATAAGGACCCGGGCAAGCAAGGTCAGAATTTAGTACAATTTAATAATTCGGTTCAGAATTATGGGTCACTAATTTCTGAGGCATTTTATGTGCAGGATGATGACATTGCTTGGTGGGTTTATTCGGGTGCAACACGCCATGTATGCAAGGATCTTCGTTGGTTTAAAGACTTTCAACCAATCGAAGACAGGTCTATCATAAAGATGGGGAATGTTGCAACTGAACCAATCAAGGGAATAGGAACTGTGAATCTTGTGTTTACTTCTGGAAAAACTTTACTTTTGAACAATGTTTTGTATGCGCCCGGGATTCGAAAGAATCTGTTAAGTGGCATTGTGTTGAATAATTGTGGGTACAAACAAGTATTGGAAAGTGACAAGTATATCTTGTCAAGACATGGTACCTTTGTTGGTTTCGGTTATCTATGTAATGGTATGTTTATGTTGAATGTTGATGTCTCGTTTATGAATGAATCTATTTGTGTTGCTTCAACTAGTAATGTTAATGATGTACCTTCAACTAGTAATGCAAATTGCATAGCTTCAACTAGAAGTAGAAATAACTTGACTGATTTGAAATTATGGCATGCTAGACTAGGACATGTACATTATAAAAGAGTTAAAGAAATGTCTAAAATGAGCTTAATTCCGCCTATTAACATAAACAATGATAAATGCCATGTTTGCAAGTTGAATAAGATAACCAAAAAGCCTTTCATGCAACATGTTCATAGGGAAACTAAAGTGTTAGACTTGATACATAGTGATATATGTGATTTTCATGCTACACCGTCTCTAGGTAATAAAAAATATGTAGTAACTGTTATGGCTCATTTTCTAAGCATACATATCTTGAACTATATCCTGCTTTTTCTTGTTTATCTATGATCAGGATACTGGACGGGGATATTGCTGACATCCTGGGTGATATCCTGATGTATATCGAATTAATCACGTGCAGGTTAAAGACTGGTACTTGCTAACGGTCAAATAGACTTCATTTCCTCAAGACTCGGGCGTGTTTGTTAAAGGAGAGACGTTGAGCCCGAAAGACCAGGTCTCCAACGTTCAACTAAGGAATATTCGTTGGATCCCGGTTATGTAGGATAGTTAGCTACATTTGTTTTACTATAAATAGATGGCGGCGGATCAGATTAAGTCACTCAACTCACACATTTTCGAACACTTTCTCTCTAGCTCATCGCAAACACTACACACAACACTTGTATTCGAATTACATTGTAACACATAGCCGATCCGCACCACATCCTGCACTGTATCCTGATATTTGAAGCAATAGAAGAACAAGGCAGCTGCGATTGTCAGCTCCCGAGGTTTTATGCCGGCGATCTAGATTGATCAAGGGCTTTCCTCGTACATCACGTGTCCACCTTTACATTTTCGCTCATTGTTTGATCATAGATACAACTCTATATCCTGAGCCATATCCTGAAACTGTTTTAATATCTAATTTTGTTAACACATTTTTCATACATATTCCTAGCACACTACCTCACTTAACTAATTTGATCACTTAATTTCTTTGGTAATTTTTGACCAAAACAATTTGGCGCCCACCATGGGGCAAGTGGTGCTACTTTTACTAAAAATCTTTGTAAAATCATTAATCGGTTTTCTATTTTCAAAACCTTTTGCCACATTGTTTACAATGGCCTCAAGATCAAACATGAGCTCTTCCACTATGTCTGCTACAACCTCTGCTACTACTGGTTCGGTGCTTCCACCACCTCCTCCAAGGATGCCGTTTTCTTCACAATCTCAAGATGTTATCCCTACTCGGAGTGTCCAGGGATCTGCTCCCGTTTTAGCCTCTATTGATGAAATTTTGACTTTATTTGGAAGTGTGCAGGAACAAATGAGGCAGCAACAGGAGACTAACCAAATGCTGTTAAGAGAAATACAACTCTTAAAAGCTAGCTCGAGTAGACCCGCTGAAGAAACTATCACTCCTATACAGCCCAGGGCTTTGAACTTCAGTTCCGCAGTTTACACTGAGGATAATAGGGGGAATATCGTCCCAAGCCATTCTCAGAATCATACCCCTGAGATACCCTCTTCGGTCAGGATATCGACTGTGAGAAGTTCAGGATATGGCCAAAATCCTCAGAATGGTAATGTGTCAAATAATAATATTCTTGCTACTAACAATAATGGCTCTTTGCAGGATGCATGTATGACGTCAACATTTACCAGGGAGCTACAGAAATTGAAGGACATGATATCCAGTGTACCTGGAGTGGTCCAGCCAATTCCGGAAGTATCCCAGGACAGCCACAGGATATCCCGCTTTGTATATCCCATCTGTGATGCTGAAATCCCAAAAAGATTTTAGACTCCCAACATGAAGCTGTATGATGGGACTACGGATCCTGAAGAGCATATTGCCCAGTATAGGGAAAGAATGGAGATTAACCCTATCCCTCCGGAGCTTAAGGAAGCATGCTTATGCAAGGGATTTGGTTCTACTCTGACAGGATCAGCCTTAAAATGGCTGTTAAACGTTCCTCCTCACTCAATTACTTCGTTTGCTCATTTGGTTAATTTATTTAACAGTCAATTTTCTTGTAGTCGGAGTTTTGAGAAACTAACCAGTGACCTTTACAGGATAACTCAAGGGCCTCAGGAATCCTTGAGGGATTATGTGAACAAATTCAGTCGAGAATCCTTGGATATCCCACATCTTGATGTTGCAACAGCTGTGCAAGCTTTTAAGATGGGATTACAAAAGGATTCTCAGTTTTATCAGGATCTTGTAATGAATCCCTGCAGGAATCTCGACGAAGCTCGTAACAGGGCTTTGAGATATATCCGTCTGGAAGATGACAAGAAGATGCAAGAGATGATGAATTCTACCTTAACCTATGAATCAACTAATAGGAAATCAGAAACCTCATATAAGCCATATCGCTCCAGGCCATATGGCAGAAATGATAACAAGAAAGTGAACGCTGTTGAAGACGAGGATCCTGAAGAATATCCTGATTTATCTGAATACTGCTTTTCTGTTAATATACCTGAATTAATGTATGCTATGCAGGGCTTAGGGGACAAAACTAGGTGGCCTCGAAAGAACCAGCAGAAAGCTGATTGGAAGGATAAATCCAAATGGTGTGCCTTCCACGAAGACTTCGGACATATGACCGAGGATTTCATTGCTTTAAGGAAAGAGATAAGTTACCTGTTAAGCAAGGGGTATCTGAAGGACTTGCTGGGAAAAAATAAGAATAAAGGGCAGGATCCCGAGAAGGATCCTTAACGAGCAGCATCACCCCCAGTAGATGCCAAGATAATTAACTTTATTTCAGGAGGATCCGACATTTGTGGGACTTCGTATTCGGCGGCCAAGAGACATGCAAAGGAGGCTAAGAGCGAGAGGGGAGACAGACCAGTCAGAATGACTACCCTCACAACTGATAAAGTGATCACTTTCGATAATGATGACAGGGATACTGTTCAGGATCCTCACCATGATGCTTTAGTAATAACATTATATGTGGCTAACCATTTTGTACGCAGGATACTGGTAGACAACAGTAGTTCTGTCAATATAATTCAGCTGGAAACATTGAAGAGGATGAATGTATCTCTAATGGATATCACTTCGAAGTCCACTGTGCTCGTTGGTTTCAGTGGAGAAGCTAGGAATACCGTAGGGGAGATAAAGTTACCAGTATATGTTGAAGGGGTCAACTCAATACAACGCTTCTGTGTGATGGACTCCTTATCCTGCTATAACATCATACTGAGAAGACCATGGATTCACGATATGAAGGCTGTGCCATCAACATATCACCAATGCATCAAGATCCCTACCCCTTGGGGGGTTGTCAAGGTGGAAAGTGATCAACAGGAAGCGAAAGAATGCTACTCATCCTCGATGAAATCCTCAACTAAGCCTAGTACAGCGTAGCAATTAAAGATGCGGGCCCAGGATATCGTGGAGGATTCGGAGCAGGATGTGAAGAAAATCATCCTGGATCAGGATAATCCTGATATCTCGGTGCTCGTAGGAACCAATATCCCTCTGGATATTGAAGAACAGTTAACTAACTTTTTGAAATGCAGGATGTCAATGTTTGCATGGAAGCATGAGGATATGACAGGCATATCCAAAGACATTATCACTCACAAGCTTGGAATTGACAAATCATTCAAGCCTGTTCAGCAAAAAAGAAGAAAATTCGCTCCTGAGCGGAATGCGATTATCCAAGAGGAAGTTGAAAGATTGTTGAAGTCCAGGATGATCAGAGAAGTCAAGTTTCCAAGATGGCTAGCAAACGTAGTTATGGTACAGAAGAAAAACGGGAAATGGAGAGTCTGTGTAGATTACACAGACTTGAACAAGGCTTGTCCTAAAGATCCATTTCCTCTCCCTCATATCGATGCAATGGTAGATGCTACTGCTGGACATGAAATGTTAACATTCATGGACGCGTCCTCAGGATTTCAACAGATTCAAATGGAGCCTTCGGATCAGGAGGATACTGCTTTCATGACACCAACAGGTATATATTACTATACTGCTATGCCTTTCGGTTTGAAAAATGCAGGTGCAACATACCAGAGATTGGTAAACATGATGTTCAAAGATAAGCTGGGGGACACCATGGAGATATATATTGACGATATGGTGGTAAAATCTAAAAGAGCTGAGGATCACCTCCAGGATATCAAAGGAGCATTTGATATCCTGGATCAATACAACATGAAGCTGAATCCTGCTAAGTGCCATTTCGGAGTGGGGGCAGGAAAGTTTCTTGGATATATGGTGACAAAAAGGGGGATAGAAGCAAGCCCAGAGCAGATCAAAGCTATCCTGGATATAAAATCACCCTCAAATATGAAGGACGTACAAAGGTTGACAGGCCGAGTAGCAGCTTTGAATAGATTTATTTCAAGATCCTCAGAAAAATGCAAGGAATTCTATGATATCCTCAAGAAGAATAAGAAATTTGAATGGGGAGCAAAGCATGAAGCAGCCTTGCAGGATTTGAAGCGATATCTCTCAACCGCACCTCTATTGATGAAGCCTGAAAATGGTGAACCACTATCCCTATACCTCGCTGTATCAGGGAATGCTGTAAGTGTCGTTCTTATAAAAGACCATGAAGGTCAGCAATATCCTGTATATTATGTTAGTAAAAGTTTGTTAGATGCTTAAACTAGGTATTCTCATTTAGAAATATTGATATTAGCTCTAGTCATGGCATCGACAAAGCTTAGACATTATTTTGAGACACATAGGATCCATGTTAAAACAAATTATCCTGTCAAAAATGTGCTTAGGAAACCAGAGATGTCAGGCAGGATGGCCAAGTGGTCAGTGAAGTTAAGTGCTTATGATTTAGTATATGAACCTAGAAATGCCATAAAGTCTCAGGCTTTAGCTGACTTTGTGGCTGATTTCAGTAGTGATATCCAGGATGAGGTAGACCTAGAAGTTCAACAGTTAGGAGAATGTTCAGGATCCTGGACGTTATATACTGATGGTGCATCCAATATAAGAGGTGTAGGTCTAGGTATACTACTAAAATCGCCACAGGGGGGCATATTACCCCAGGCCATTAGGTGTGAATTTCCTGCTACTAATAATGAGGCAGAATATGAAGCTTTAATTGCAGGATTAGAATTGGCTAAGAGTATGAGTATCAAGAATTTGCGAGTATATGTTGACTCCTTGTTAACTACTAACCATTTTAATGGATCCTATGCAGTTAAGGGTGAGAAATTAATCGAATACCTCGATATTCTCAAAAAATTAGCAGAATATTTCGATGTTTTTACACTTGAACAGGTACCAAGAGAGGATAAAGCCAAAGCAGATGCCTTAGCAAATCTGGGATCATCGATCAGGATACCAGAAGGAACCCAAATACCAATAATACATGTCTTGTATCCTGCAACGAATCCTCGGGATAAAGAAGTAGCGGGTATTCAGGATCCTGGAGCAGAGTATCCTGAAGAGGATCCTAAATCTTGGACGGCTCCAATCATGAGATATCTCAAGGAAGGACACATCCCCGAAGATGAAAATCCTAAGGCATTTAGGATGAAGGTATGACGATTCACTATTATAAATAATGTTTTATACAAGAAATCTCTTGCAGGACCGTATCTGAGGTGTTTGGAGGATCCTGAAGCCAAAGAAGTACTTCAGGATATACACGAAGGGGATTGTGGTAACCATACTGGGGGCAGGTCACTATTCTCAAAAGTATTAAGGACAGGATATTATTGGCCGAAAATGAGAAAAGATGCCGCAGAATATGCTCGAAGATGTGACGCATGTCAAAGACATAGTAACATATTACATCAGCCTGCTGAACCGCTGTATCCTATTGTTTCCCCTTGGCCGTTTATAAAGTGGGGTATGGATATAGTGGGAAAGCTTCCAAAAGCTCCGGGAGGAAAGGTTTTCATGTTGGCAATGACGGATTATTTCTCCAAGTGGGTTGAAGCAGAAGCATTTGTTCAAGTTAGAGATCAAGAAGTAGTATCCTTCATAAAGAGAAATATCCTGACAAGATTTGGAGTACCAGCCGAGATAATTTGTGACAATGGTTCTCAGTTTATAAGCAAGAGAACTACAGAATTTTGCAAAAGTTGGGGAATCAAAATGATAACATCTACTCTGGTACATCCTCAAGCGAATGGACAAGCAGAATCCTCAAACAAGATAATTGTCAATAACTTAAAGAAGAGGCTTGGAGCCAAAAAAGGAAGATGGGCAGAAGAATTACCCTTTGTTTTGTGGGCTGATAGGACAACGGTAAAGAACGCAACAGGCCAAACCCCATTTTCCTTGGTATTTGGAGCAGAAGCAATGATTCCAACGGAAATGACAATACCTACTGCAAGATTTACCCTAAGTGATCCTAAACAGAATCCTGAAGCCTTGAGTCAGGATTTGGATACTATAGATGAAAAGAGAGATGCAGCAAGGCTAAGGATGGCAGCATATCAACAAAGAATATCCAGAGCATATAACAAGAATATTAGGACCAGAAGATTTAAGGTTGGAGATTGGGTTGAGAAAGGCTTTTCAGAATACTACTAATCCTGCCGATGGCAAGTTAGCTCCAAAATGGGAAGGACCATATGAAGTTGAATCAGAAGCAGGGAAAGGAGCATATAGACTCAAGAATATGGAAGGGGATATGCTACCGAGATCTTGGAATGCTATACACCTTAAGCTTTATTTCAAGTGAGTTTGGAATTTAATTTCTAACTCAGGATGGTATGAATTCTATCTTTTTTAAATATGTTTGGTTCAATTTATTCTTTGAAACCCAATACTAACTTAAGCATCGGAGGGGTGTTAGCCAAGCAACACCCACCTTAGTCTAAGGATGTTTTGCAGTATATGCTCCAGGATATAGCTCCAGGATGCTCACTCAAGATACTTCGGAAGATTAGAGGATTGGCCCCCTCTCTCACGTATAAGGGATCCTGATCCCTTCACAGGTTTAAAGGTATTCACCTTTCTTCCGAATTGGGTTTAAACACTCCGCCTGGAGCGCAAATTATTCAGGGATAGTTCAAGGTGGCGGGACCAGTTCATGTAAAAGTGGCTGACAATTTCGTTACTGTTGGCTATATCCTGAATCCTAAAGGTATATGAGGATTGATCACCCTCTCTCACGAAAGGGTATTTTCATACTCTCTAAGGTTTAAAGGTTTTCACCTTTCTAAGTCTTGGAGTTTATACACTCCCGCCTGTAGCGCACGAAAATTTGGGATTTTCCCCAGAATACAAGGAATTTATCTCCAAGACATTTTTGGGCTTTACCCCTGTGGCATGAAAAATTGCCTATACAATGGAAACTGATATTCAGAAGATTTCTAAGAAGACATTGTACACAGGGGACATTCCTATCGAGGCAATGGTGTAAAGCTAAAAGGATAAGGCTCGGAACTAATGCACTAAGTGTCTCAGACGGGGGACATCTTCATTGGAAGAGTTGCAAAGGGATTGAAGTTTGGTAATAGGTTTATACCCTATTCCTGGTATGATCTTTCCTTTGTAAACATCGTTTAAGTTTTTAATAATACTATGTTTGGTAAAAGGTTAAATATCCTGATATATTCTCAAAATATATTTTCAAAATACTTCTCAGAATATTTGATTAAAATATTTGAAGTTAATACTAGTTTGAAACGTTGATCATTTAGGTATTATCAGAACAGGTTTTGGTAAGATAGATTGTTTTTCACTCTTTAAAGAACTTTCTACAAAGTTGAACGAATGTTTGGAAGTCCTCTCCAATAAAAAGTTTTTATAACATATTATTGAGCATATTGATCAGGATATTTTTGAAAAATAGTTGTACTAAATTTTACAAAGCTAAGATCTATGCTAAGAAAGACGGAAGATAATAACAAGAAAGATAAAATATGAAATTATTTGAAACAATCAGTACTGGTTGATAACCGAAGGTTTCATCCTGAAACCCAGGACCCATCCACCTTCGGCTATCAAATTGTTTTGATGCAGAAATAAAAATTGTTCATAGGACATAAAATTGTTCAAACAACTTAAAGGAAATAAGCTTTAGGGGGTAGTGCCTTCTTCGTCCATAATGATTTCAGCAGCATCCGTCTTGGGATCCGCCTCAGCATCCTTCTCAGCATCGGTTGCTTTTTCAACTGCTTTGGAAGATTCTTCGATAGCTGATTTGGAAGAAGTGCCACAGAGGTTCTTTAGCTTGGTCTCCCAGGCACCAACATCCCAAGAAAGGCATTCAAAATCCAATGTTTTGGCTTCATGGGCCATCTTCAACCTGGCTTGGAGGAGAGAAATGACGACGGAACTTTTGAGGCTTTCTCGGTAGCTGACCATATCCCGTTCATGTTGCACATGGGCAGCTTCAAGATCGGCCTGGGCTTGAAGAGTAGCTTTGTTGAGAGCAGTTTGGTGTTCTTGGATCATAGCTTTGAATTTCTCCTCGTAATGACGAGATTTGGCGGTTGCAATCATGCCTTGGTCGGAGATTGTGATTTCTGCTTCCTTTAGCTTAGATTCAAGCGTCTTGTTAAGCTTGCAGGATTCTTGATATAGGTGAACCAGACGCTCAAGACCCTACGAAGGTAAGAAGACAGGTATTAGTATTGATGAATCTTTGTAAATGATGTAAACCGCAGGATATGGTATGAGAATACTAACCTGGTTAAGAAAGGAAGTCATAAACCCGCTAGCTTCAAGGAACCCGCGCTTCTCATAAGGAAATGTGTCAGAAGTGACAGGGGAATCAGGCTCCTTCCTTTTGCGGGAACTTGAACTCCGGGGCTTGGTAGCCGGTGAAGGTTTGGGAATAATGATGGCTTTGGAACTGCTGGGTCTGGATGAGGCTGTGGCCTTGGGACTAGGTTCCTTCTTGACCTGAATCTGATCAGAATAACTGTCCAATTCGTCGAGGTCAAAGACTTCAGGGATCTTGGCCGGTGCTGCATAAAGGGAAAAGTCTCACGTCATTATTACTCTTTATTTTATTATACTGTTTTGACTAATTATTTTGAAAGTAATCCTTACCAGACATTTCAGATGACGAGTATTGACTGGAACTCGGGACGTGTGTGGTGAAAGTCCTGTCTATTGCAGGTAATCGATAAACAGTGTTGATTATGTCTTCTGATTCAGCGGTAGGGGGAGCTACTTCCTTGAAGTTCACTGCATAAGGATCAAAAAGAGGGATATTAGTAGGAGATAAAAACCAAACGGTCCATGAGAATATTTATGACCCTACAGGTGGTTAACCACTCCACCGGAAGGTTGGAACCCTCAGCAATGGAGTCTCGTTTGACAAAGAAAAACTTGCGTTGCCATCCGTCTTCGTTTTTGGTGGCTTTAAGAATAAGGGGTTTGCTAGAGGTCGAGAAAAGCAAGAACCGGCTAGAGCCATGGGATCGGAGGCGATAAGCAATAGGCAAATCCTCGATGCAGAGATCGGGGCAATGAAGGTTTTTGATTTGGTTAAGTACAATTAATACTCTCCAAACCATGGGCATGGTTTGAGCAAAAGAGATGCAGGTGGTTCGGAAGAATTGCATCATGAATTCGGGAAAAGGGTATCGAAGACCTAGCGAAAAAGGATATGCTGGAAAGCAAACCCAATCAGTGGAAGAAACATCCGATCGAATTGAACGATCGAACGGTCTAAAGACCGTGTTATCTGGGAAGGCGCCGGAAGCTCTCAAAGCCGCAATATCTGCGTTGTCAAAAGCACAGATCTCCTTTTCGGGATTTTTGAGGAGATTTTGCTGGGTGAAGGTCTCGGCATCCATTACGAGTAAGGCGATGAAAGTTGATAGAAAGTAAATGAGAAATGGAGAATTACCTGAAGGCTCTGTTGAAGATATCTGCTTTTCAAACAAGAAGAGAGAAGATATAGGGGCATTATGGATCTCCATTGAGCAAAAAGCGTGTTGGAGGTTACGATGTGATCTCGACCGTCGCTTTATTTTAAATGCCTTAAATTATGGGATAAGACTTTTGAAATATATCCGTTGGATTGGTATACCAACCGATATATTTGGGGACAATTGTTATGGCTCATTTTCTAAGCATACATATCTTGAACTATATCCTGCTTTTTCTTGTTTATCTATGATCAGGATACTGGACGGGGATATTGCTGACATCCTGGGTGATATCCTGATGTATATCGAATTAATCACATGCAGGTTAAAGACTGGGACTTGCTAACGGTCAAATGGACTTCATTTCCTCAAGACTCGGGCGTGTTTGTTAAAGGAGAGACGTTGAGCCCGAAAGACCAGGTCTCCAACGTTCAACTAAGGAATATTCGTTGGATCCCGGTTATGTAGGATAGTTAGTTACATTTGTTTTACTATAAATAGATGGGGGCGAATCAGATTAAGTCACTCAACTCACACATTTTCAAACACTTTCTCTCTAGCTCATCGCAAACACTACACACAACACTTGTATTCGAATTACATTGTAACACATAGCCGATCCGCACCACATCCTGCACTGTATCCTGATATTTGAAGCAATAGAAGAACAAGGCAGCTGCGATTGTCAGCTCCCGAGGTTTTATGCCGGCGATCTAGATTGATCAAGGGCTTTCCTCGTACATCACGTGTCCACCTTTACATTTTCGCTCATTGTTTGATCATAGATACAGCTCTATATCCTGAGCCGTATCCTGAAATTGTTTTCATATCTAATTTTGTTAACACATTTTTCATACATATTCCTAGCACACTACCTCACTTAACTAATTTGATCACTTAATTGCTTAGGTAATTTTTGACCAAAACAGTAACATTTATAGATGATGCTACTAGATTTTGTTATGTTTATTTGTTGCATGCTAAGGATGAAGCTCTTGAAAAGTTTAAGATTTATAAATAAGAAGTAGAGCTTCATCGGAGTGGGTTGATCAAAACCCTACATACGGACAGAGGTGGTGAGTATTTTGATCCGGTGTATTTCCAATCTACTGGAATAATACACCATACCACAGCTCCTTAGACACCGGAACAAAATGGTGTGGCGGAAAGGAAAAATAGGACTCTAAAGGAAATGGTCAATACCATGTTGTCCTATTCAGGCCTAAGTGAGGGCTTTTGGGGTGAGGCTATGTTGACAGCCTGCTATTTGCTAAATAGGGTTCCAAATAAAAGGAACAAGACCACCCCTTTTGAGCTTTGGTATAAAAAACCACCTGAGCTGCATAAGCTAAGAGTTTGGGGTTGTAAAGCCATGGTGAGGCTCACTGATCCTAAGATAAGGAACATAGGGGAAAGAGGTATAGACTGCATTTTCATTGGGTATGCGGAGCATTCATTTGCTCATAGGTTCTATGTTATAGAACCAAATGACTACGTGTCAGTGTATACGGTAATTGAGGCAAGAACGGCAGAGTATGATGAGAATAGATTCTCTTCAATACCTAGGCCTAGAGACATGGTTCCAAGCTCTAGTAACTATCACGTGGCTGATCAAGTGATGGATACTCCTCCGGAACCTAGGAGGAGTGGTAGAGCAAGAAAAGCTAAATTATTTGGTGATGATTTTCAACTATATTTGGTTGAAGGTTCTAGAGATGAAATTTAAATTCAATATCAATATTGCTTCAATATTGAGGAAGATCCTAAAACCTATAGTGAAGCCATAGTATCTCAGGATGTAGCTTTCTAGAAAGAAGCTATAAACGATGAGATGGACTCTATTATGTATAATAACACTTGGAAACTGTCTGATCTACCACTTGGGTGTAAACCACTTGGTTGTAAATGGATCTTTAAGAAGAAGATGAAAGTAGATGGTTCAATTGATAAGTTTAAAGCCCAATTGGTTATCCAAGGCTTTAGACAAAAGGAATGAATTGATTACTTTGATACATATGCTCCTGTAGCAAGAATATCCACTATTAGATTGTTGGTTGCCTTAGCTGCAATACACAATCTTGTAATTCACCAAATGGATGTGAAAACCACTTTCCTGAATGGTGATTTAGATGAGGAGATATATATATGAAACAACCAGAGGGTTTTGTTATCCCTGGCAATGAGAATAAGGTGTGTAAGCTAGTTAAGTCATTGTATGGCTTAAAGCAAGCACCAAAACAGTGGCATCAAAAGTTCGATGATGTGGTTTTGTCAAATGGTTTTGTATTAAACCAAGCAGACAAGTGTGTATATAGCAAAATTGTTGATTCTAGGAAAGGAGTCATAATTTGTCTATATGTAGATGACATGTTGATCTTCAGTACTGACCAGGATCAAGTTGATAAAACAAAGAAATTTTTGTCATCTTGTTTTGACATGAAAGACATGGGGGAGGCGGAAGTGATCCTTGGTATAAGGATCAAATGGGAGAACAATGGCATATCTATCTCTCAATTTCATTATATTGAGAAGATACTGAAAAAGTTTAATTTTCATGATAGTTCTCTGGTTAGCACTCCAATGGATCCTGCTTTTAAGCTCTCACCTGATGAAGGTGTAGCTGTAAGCCAACTTGAATATTTAAGGGCCATTGGATCCCTTATGTATGCCATGATTAGCACTAGACCGGATATAGCTTATGCTGTTGGAAAGCTTAGTAGGTATACTAGCAATCCAGGTGCAAGTCATTGGCAAACAATGAATCAAGTATTTAAGTACTTGAAAGGAACCATGAAATACGGTTCGACTTATACCGAATTTCATTCAGTTCTAGAAGGTTATTTGGATGCAAGCTGGATTAACAACAAGGAAGATCATTCTTCCACAAGTGGATGGACTTTTCTACTTTGAGGAGCTGCCATATCTTAGGTGTCACGGCCCCCGACCCACCCTGGACGGAATCAGGAGCCGCGAACAGCCCAGTGGTACCGGTGATTATTTTGAAAACGTTGCAGCGGAAATTTCATCAGGACCGTGAGTTAGGAAAAATGTCAGAGTTTAGAAAACACCGGATTTTTATTAAATAGATGGGATAAACCCATGTTTTACAATGGTAGCTTTAATAAAGATAAATTTGATTACAGAAAACAATATTTCTTAATTTGATTTAATTAATAAAACAAGCCACTTCTTGAAGTCTTTCAGTGCCGTATCCAACTCTTACTCCAATCTACTGTAATTACCTGAAACATGTTTGAAAACGGTTTTGTCAGCGGGAAATACTGAGTGAATCATTCTTTTATGAAAACGACTCGTTTGTTATAATTTACAGTATTAAGGGTGATTACATTGTTTCTATATCAACCAACTACCCACAGTATTTGTCACTCGACTTATTTCTGTGACTGTGGTCAGACCACCCATTGGCTAACTCGTTGTCCAATGGTGGCGGGAAAAAGTAATGTATACAATACCCCACATACCGGCTGTAATTTGGTGACTACAAAGACTTAATCCCTGTAATTATAACTTTGAAAATAAACATGCTTTTGAAATCAAATTTGTTAAAAAGAGAATGACTCACATTATAAGCATGCAGATTCATACGGCCAAAGTTTAGTCTACAGATAAGCCTTGATATATTGCAGATTTATACAGGCAGAGCTTAGCCTATTGATTTAACCTTGTAACCTAGTGCACACTAACTAGGTAGATAACTTAATACAGCAATTACGATAACTCACGAGATTAAAACCCTCACAACGAATGACAAAGTGCAATCACTTAAACATCCATTGGATTCACAACGAATGACAGAGTATTCCCCGAGTTCGGGTGGTACTCAAACATCCTGTCGGAATCACGACTAATGACAAAGGATAGCGCTAAAACATCCATCGGATAGTTTCAATCGATCGGACATTGAATCGTAGCAGCGATCGAGTTAATACCCTGTATCGTAGCAGCACCCCGCTATACTAATTAGTGATTTTGAGACTGTTTCTACTATAACTCGGAGTATAATTTGAATTTGATTGTCGAACGAACACCAGAAATCAAGTCCCAGACTCTGCTATTTATACACGAATTTTGACAAGCTTACGGACCGTAAGCCTTATCCCTTACGGTCCGTAAAGGACACGAAAGGGTTATAGGCTGGCCACGCGTGTTTCTAGCCTAGCTGATTCGACCGTTCGAAGAATCTCGTATTTTACAACGAGTTATAAGGATAATCGTCGAGTAGGGAATACCCCCCTGAGTTTTAGGGGCCCTGATCCTGATTCTGATTGTTCTGAAAATTGTAGGGTTTGTGTAGAATCACTTGGGTGTCTTAATTAGGGTTTCCTATTGGATAAAATAATAAAATAAATAGGACTTTTAATGAGAGTTGTTACATTCTCCCCACCTTGATAAAAATCTCGTCCTCGAGATTTGGGCTATGATATTTCTTTTAGATTTATGTCATATTTTAATCAATAAAAACAATATTAAGGTAGACGACACAAAATATCAAATTTTGTGAATACGAGTTGTACAATAAATAGGATTCAATGGTTCAACTGATTAGTTCAAGAAATCGACGACAAACGAATAAGATAAAATGATATAATTTCCAAAGTGACTAGGTTCAAGCCAAAAGATATATGATCAATAAATATTTAAAATGAATGTGAAGGATTTTTAGAATCAATAAAATTCTTTGTCAAAAGAAAGCTTACTTTGATTGGCAACTGAGGAAGACTTAGAATCGACAGGTTCAAAAATGAAATAAAAGCATGAAAATGATTTGTCAAATATTTATGATATAAGAAAATCAAAGTGTTGAGATGAGTGAATTGCAAAGATACACCAAAAGACAATAGAGTTAGTGTATCATTGTTTAGAGTTCCAAGTTGTTTTAATTATGAAATAATGTGATAGTACACTAGTAGTGACCATATGTTTCATACTATGTCCTAGAGATTGAAATATAATAAGAACAAGTTGTTTTGGCATGACAAATCATTATATTATATTTGTAAAACAAATGTAATATATATTATTTGTTACGTATTTTTACTATATGTAAATGGTCACCACTTTTAAATAAATATTATTTTAGTATTTTACTATACTATGTAAAATAACTTATATTTACTATGTAATATATATTACAAAATACCGCAATGAAGTTATTACAAAATATTTTAGTATTATTATTTTGTAAAAGAAATCACTATTATTTATAACGTTAAATGAAAGTTGTAAATAAAGGTGTAAAAATATTTATTTGTACAAAAGTATTTGTAAAATATTTTGTAAATATATAACACTTAATGGGTCGATTCTATGTGATTACTTATTTTCATTTTGAAACCATATAACGTTGTGAATGTATTTACAAATGTTGTAAATAAGTGAAAACGAGGACTATTCTTATATATTACAATGTTCCCTTAACCCAACGTATTTGATGACTATCATATTATTCTTATATATGGTCATTTTCTTGCTAAAGCATTATGGTACATAGTTACCACAAAACATGTGATAGACAATTATTTATATAATTTTATTCGTCCCTCTCATTCTTGTATTATTTTATGAAAATATGTTTTCTCCTTACAGTACAAAGTAAAATATTTTTATATAATTCAGATTTACTAAATAAGTATGATGACTTAATTTATATACATTAACTAGTTATTATCATGGTTGGATATTAGTTAGTGCTGCCTTGTTTAAGCAAAGTTGATCAGTCCATGCCTAACTAAGGCTAGGCTATCCAATACATGCCCTTAATGATAATCATAGTATTTAAAAATAATATTAACACTACTACTATTATTACTAATAATAAAACTAAATATAAATTTAAATAAGAGTATACCTTAAACATAATTTTGTATATATAAAAATATAAATTCTTCACCTTAATGGTTTAACAAGAATTTTAAATATATGAATACTATATTGTAAATTAGGTAATTAATCAATTAAATTTATATTTATATTTATATAATGTTTTTTTTTTCAACGATGATAAGCAATAATATCACGAAAGGCTCGATTGATGTTGTAAGAATTATTAAGAGATACACTGAAATATGAAATGAATTTGCGTATCATTATCTTAGCACATGATTGTGTTAAGATTGCTTGTATAGATTAAATCAACCAAGCGGATTCAATATAAATGATCAAATAATTAAATCCGAGATTAACGCAAGCTTCAGATTTTGTGAAAACATCACCACAAGATGATCGTGATCAAAGAAATGATTTAATGAAGTCGAGGATCAGACAAGCATGTTATAGTTCAAGAAAATTGAAATGCTTGTTAAGATGATTTCGAATATGATGGTTTTAATTCATCATATGGAACCTTGAATTGAATATGTAATGCGTGAAATTCAAATAATTGAACTCGGTTTAAACAAAATGAGTTTTAATAAGTTCGGTCATGGTCACAACAAAAACTATGTAAAGAAATTTGAGTTTTTCAAGAAATTCATTGACTCGATATCAAAGAGTTATCGTTTTGTAATAATGCGGTTTACAGTACCAAAAATCAAGTATAGCGAAATGATATTTGAGTTTTGATAAAATAACAAATCGGAATGAAGCCCTCCAGTGGTCTTCATAAATCAAACGAACCACATGCGCAACGAACAGTGCATGTGTAACGTGTGGATTTATCAAGAAATGAAATAAATCAATATTCACTACTATGAAAGAAATCCTCATGGTATGATGACCGTTAAGGGAAGTAGAAATACGAAAGTCAAATCATTATATGCAGAAGTCAAAATTTCAATGAAGAAATATAGGAACTTTTATCTGGAATTTTGTGTGATAACCGTTGTTAAGTGACATTACCAGGGAATGTCGAATAAAATGAAATAGAGAATTTTGCAAAGGTATGTGACTCCTTTTTCAATGATAATAATTATGACTCTGATTAGACTGTGCACCGATGGTTTTGAAATCTTGTTACAACGTACCTCAGCGAGATTCATGTCGTTTGTAGGATCGCGTGGCAAAGTGCTTCCGTTTTTATTAGTAGTTCTTCTACTGACGGAATTAGCATTAGTGTCATCGTGCCTAATTTGTATTTTCCAAAGGTCTTGCCTTGGAAGTCGTGTGTAATATACTTCAACGTCTGTGGATTTATACTTAATTTTTCATGTGTTTTCTTGTGCATTAGCACAACTTTTCATGCTTCTTACTTGCGTTAATAGTTTATGATAATGCTTTGGAAATTCTTTATACTTTTGATGGTGTTCCAACTTAAAGAGTTTCCATTGTTTATTTTGTTGTACGAGTTATGAGGTAGATGATCAAACGAAATAATGTTTGATATCGGAATTATAGATATACACAAGAGATTCCTAATAAAGAAATCTAGACACATATGCTTGTGCTTTATTCCTAATTGACTTTTGGAATTCTTATAGATATACATATCTATATAATCATATTTTTCACATATTGTGATATACATACACTTCATAAATGTATTTTACAGATTTGTATTTCCAAGAACCAGTCAAATATCTGGTCATGATACTATTTAGGGAAATCTTGTCACTTGTTTGACATATTATATACCTCGTCTTATCCGGTTCGCGCCGGAGAGGTAATCCCATTATATCCGGACAAACTGGAGAGTCTGCTACACCATACACAGTCTTGTCAGAGAAAATTTTCTATTTCCCATAAATAGTATCTTTTCAAGATTTTAAAGGTGCCTCTTTTGTTAGGACTTTTATTCAGAATTAGGGAAACTTGTATTCCCATAACATATCTTTATTCTAGACCAAGTAATATCAACAAGCAAAAATTAATAGCAGTTAAGTGTTATTGCCTGCAATGTTCTAATCGTCATTCTTATGGCATACCAAAATCCATCACATTTTATTTACACAAGTATTTTAGCTTATCTCGAAGCTTATACTAAGGCATCTTTTCTTAAGTTCAAGTCTAAATACTATCCTGGGTGCTACCATAAAATATCAAGTACATAACTCTTTGTTTAAATTTAGGTATTTTATTACAACACCTATTGGCTTAAAGCAGTGGCTCTGATACCACCTTCTGTCACGGCCCCCGACCCACCCTGGACGGAATCGGGAGCCGCGAACAGCCCAGTGGTACCGGTGATTATTTTGAAAACGTTGCAGCGGAAATTTCATCAGGACCGTGAGTTAGGAAAAATATCAGAGTTTAGAAAACACCGGATTTTTATTAAATAGATGGGATAAACCCATGTTTTACAATGGTAGCTTTAATAAAGATAAATTTGATTACAGAAAACAATATTTCTTAATTTGATTTAATTAATAAAATAAGCCACTTCTTGAAGTCTTTCAGTGTCGTATCCAACTCTTACTCTAATCTACTGTAATTACCTGAAACATGTTTGAAAAAGGTTTTGTCAACGGGAAATACTAAGTGAATCATTCTTTTATGAAAACGACTCGTTTGTTATAATTTACAGTATTAAGGGTGATTACATTGTTTCTATATCAAACAACTACCCACAGTATTTGTCACTCGACTTATTTCTGTGACTGTGGTCAGACCACCCATTGGCTAACTCGTTGTCCAATGGTGGCGGGAAAAAGTAATGTATACAATACCCCACATACCGGCTGTAATTTGGTGACTACAAAGACTTAATCCCTGTAATTATAACTTTGAAAATAAACATGCTTTTGAAATCAAATTTGTTAAAAAGAGAATGACTCACATTATAAGCATGCAGATTCATACGGCCAAAGTTTAGTCTACAGATAAGCCTTGATATATTGCAGATTTATACAGTCTGGAAAAGAATAGTCAAAACCTTATACGATTAGAAAAAAGTTAGTGAGTATTAGTGAAAACTACTGAAAGAAACCCCTGGAAAAAATTCCTAAATCCTACTAGTTATGTTTCGCCTTCTAGCATAATTGAATGGACCCAGATGTGCTAGAGAACACCTCTAAGTGTTCTAACTAAAGGGACATGTCATAGTGGTCTAGTAAACATAAACATGCAAGGGAACTTTCAATGAGATAAATGTACATGTGATCAATTTAGAGCATTTACGTCCTATCCACCATTTTAATCTATTACTTTAAAAATCATTACCTTTTTCCCTTTTTTTCAATTAAATAATATTTTTTATACTTTTATCATTAAATTTTCTCTCTCTCGTCTACTCACAACCATTTTTTAAAAAAATTAAAAGAAATTATATGAGTGAACAATGTTTTTTCATATTTACAGATAAACAGTAAAGTTTTTCTTTCCTCCACTCACAATCCCTCATAACCACTTTATAATATGACGAAGCCTTTATCTGAATTTGATGGACAGAATGTGAATGCTCTTATGTGTTATGGAAAGTTAAACTTTAGAACACATTAACAAAAACACAAGTTGACTTGTTTTAGCTTGAATTTAAAGGGATATAATGTCTCTAGTAGCAAGAGAAAAGACTTGTATACTATTGGCATTCACATGCTAGTTGAGAGCAATAGTTGGGATAACTTCCGTTTGGAATTAAGTTGGACTTTTATTAAAAGGGGAATAGTTGGTCATTAATTCTCTAGTTAGTGTGGAGGCGTGGAGCAATCGACGTTTATCAATGGCCGTTAAGTCTTGATGATCCCCTAATTACGAATGAGGTAGTTGAATAGTACAAAAAAAAAGTGTAAGAAAAAAGTGATGCTTATGATGATTAATTTTGAGAAAGCATACGATACACTATCTAGTGATTATTTAGAGAGAATCATGGTGTTTACTGGATTTGATAGTAGATGAGTCAGTTGGATTCGGGTATGCTTGAACTTGATATCTGCTAGATGTTCTATTCTAATTACTTGGAGTTTCAGATCGAGCGTGGTCTTAGACAGAGAGATCCTTTATCTCCTTTTTACTCATTCTTTATATGGAAGGTCTTCATAACATGACCATATAAATGATGATATAATTACCCTTAGTAGATAAACTAGACATGTAAAAGTTTATACACAGTGGCGGATCTTGCCCGTTGAACCTGCCAGGGCCGAAAGACACGGGCACTAAAATTAGCACTACGGCCGAAAAACTTGCCAGGGCCGAACATAGTATATATACAAAATTTCGATCGAAATGCGAAAAATTAGCACTACGGCCGAAAAACTTGCCAGGGCCGTGGCCCTGCCACCTCTCCACTAAGAACCGCCCCTGTTTATACATAGTCATAACATCACCATGCAAAATCCGTCCCCCGCCCTCCTTTCTCTCTCTCTAAAATTTTGTGATCTTCAAGATCACCTAAGTCATCATAACCGTAGGCCCTATGTGTCGGATCAATCAAGAACATATCTATCTCCATCTCTATGATCTTAGAATTAATAGGTACACATGTTCTACCTTCTTGTTTCTATAGTATTTTAATAAAGAGTAAAGTCCTTTTTGATTCCCTGTGGTTTGTGCATTTTAACTATTTGAATCCAAAAACTAAACATGTCTTGGATTTGAGTCCCTGTGGTTTGTATTTTTAACTATTTGAATCCAAAACGCAAACCATGGACTAAAAGGGTTGGATTCAAAGGGTTAAAAATACAAACCATAGGGACTCAAAGGGGTGGATGAGGTTTCATTTTGGATTCAAAGGGTTAAAAATACAAACCATAGGGACTCAAATCAAGACAAATTTGGTTTTTGGATTCAAATAGTTAAAATGCACAAACCACAGGGACTCAAAAAGAAATTTACTCTTTAATAAAAAACTGATCAACAAAGTGGTCAAAATAGCGAAAATGTGTACAGTTTTAAAAAAATTTGTATATTTTGTTATAAAAGTTCAGCAAAATCATTATAAAACCATGATCGTTGTAAAAAAAAAAAAAAACCACATGCCTCGACAGAACATTAAACAGTTATAAAACCATGATCGTTGATCAACAAAGCTAAATTAAACAGTTTCTTCTGATTATTAATAATCTTGTCCATTGTTCGTATCGAATGCATGTGATCGACATGATTATCAGATGTACTTCGACAGAACATAACACGAGTACTTTAGTTAGCTGAAAATAACTCTCACATGCCTCTTAAATTGAAAAAAAAAAAAAAAAAAAAAAAACCTTTACAAGTTTAACGATTGGGTAAAATGTAAATTAGATACTCATAAATGTGGAAAGAAGATTTACTTGATTCTGTGAAGTGTAATTTTTTTTTTCTTATTACTAGGGAGAAAGCCCGTGCGATGCACGACATGCATAATAGCTATTGTTTGTTCGTGGTAAGACGTCTGACACGGCCGGTGCATAACATATAAGACAATACGCCTACAAAGGGGCGTGCTAAAACTTTATTAAACCATGGACCATAAGTTGTTTCCTTGCAAAACTTGCCGGCCAAAACGAAGTGAAAAAAGATGTCTTCCAAGGAAAAAAAATGAAATAGAAAAAGGAAAAACGCATAAACTCTCGCACGCCTTCCTATCTTATTGGATAACACATAGACCAAAATTTAGCTAACGCATGCCACCGTCATCTCCAATCCCATCACCAGCCAACTGACTGCAGTGAAATAACGAAAAGAAAACTATTAAAAATGGTATACTATGTTTACGTATATATGCATCGAAAAGTAGAACAATGCACTTTTATATTTACGAACTCAAGTTTCCAACTGTTGTAGCCTCCTAATTTTAAAATAGAATAAACATATACCAGGTATGTAAATAACATTTCAGATCGAGTAGAAAGGTAAATAGCACATCTTTAATTAAAATGGTTTATTAAACAGGGCACGAATAAAGTGTAAGCCGATATATACCTTTCGATCGCTTCAACGCGCTTAACTGGTGTCGGTATGGGTAGCACCCCTTTGTCTTTGGCGGGGATCGATGGAGGTATGGAAGAACCAAAGGGCTTACAACCATCCCCATCTAGGAGGACATTCTTGCAGTTGAAGGATTCAAAATGGCCATGATCATAATACGTACACGAATCAAGCTGGAGGGTCTGAGTGCTGCCCACAAGAGAGTTCAAACAATTCGGCAGTGTTGAAATGCTTCCATCAGCGTTCCTTACCATCACCGGAGTGAACTTATCCTGTATGTCAGTGGAATAAAGGTTGTAGACGTGTGACAGGCCAGACTCTGCTGTGAGTATATGTAACGCCCCAAAATCTGAATGTTAATATTTGTCGTGTGTTCCTATATGACACGTCATGAAATAAATAACTAGGCTATTTAACCTAGTTAAGGGTATGGTTAAAAGTATTAAATGATGAAGGTAGTGTCAGTTATGTTTTAAAGGCAAACCCGAGGGGCTAAAGTGGAACAGATGAAAGTTTCTTTACTAATTAAAAGATCAACACACACAAACACACATACGTGTGTGTTCGTGAAGCTTCAGGAGCACTCAAGAGCTCCAAACCCTAACTCACATAAATCACCAAATTGAAGGGTGAATCGAAGCTCAAATTCAAGAAGGAACACGGATTAACGATCACCTTAACGAAGGGATCATAAGGTATGTCTTAAATCTAAGATTGGTGATCATGGGTGAAGTGGGTTATGTTCAAATCCGTGAGTTAGTATGAAATTGATCATGTACAAGGGTTAGAATCATCGTATAGAACATGGGTTACGAATGGTTTGTGTTAATTTGATGATTAGAGGTGAAACCCGTTAGTTAGGGAGAAGATGATGACTAGAATCAGCACCCATGTCCGAGTCTTGTTGAAAGATTGATGTATTATGCAGGTATGATGAATACTTGTTAGATGAATTCGGAGAAATGTGATGATGATATGTTTGATGTTTATTTGGGAATGATACATGATGATTAGTAGTAGGTTTTGATGGGTTATGTATGAGTTTAGAAGATTTATGCATGAATTAGTTGTACGTTATGCTTAAAAGGTAGTACGCACATCAAGTGTATGATGAAATGTATATAGTGTTGTCCGTATAGTCGATTATGATGTTACGAGTATATGATGATAAGTCGATAGTTATATATGGTTAATAGTTAACTCTTGAAAGTCAACTAAGTATAAGAAACATGTTTTGACTCGTTGTTGTAAAAGCAGGATTATAGGAAGTCGTTTGATACATGTTATGTTAATATGCGTTAATTTTGATTACATGATGAAGTACATGTGTTGGAAAGGGTATGAAGTTGATTATATGTTTTATGCTTGTTAGAAATGACTAAGGAAAGTTAAGTGTGAAATATGCGATTGATATGATTGTTAACATGTACAAATGAATATGCTAATAAGAGCGTGATTTCGATGAAATGAAAGTATAGGAATCACGTCGAGACGGGCTCAAGCATGAGGTGTTAACGGGTCAAGAAGAGGCAAGGAATCGGATA
Source organism: Helianthus tuberosus (assembly GCA_030545235.1). Lineage (NCBI taxonomy): Eukaryota > Viridiplantae > Streptophyta > Magnoliopsida > Asterales > Asteraceae > Helianthus > Helianthus tuberosus. The sequence continues at coordinate 189,969,410 of CM060357.1, read as the reverse complement.
TGAGCACGGACGCATAAGGTAAGTGATTTACGTAATCACTTCGTAGTTTGATTAAGTAATATGGTGTTTTAATTAACTAAACATGATGTTTGGGGTCAAATATGTGTTGTAGTCTTTCGTCGTAATTGATGGGATTAAAGTTGACCAAAATGCCCTTGATGGGTATTTTGGGCAAACGATCTTAAAAGTAGCTTAGAAACAAGTTATTCGATTAGTGTAATGTTTTGGTCAAGTATGAAAGTGAGGAGTATGGTTTTGTAAGTCATAAACGTTTTAATGCGCAATTACCCTTAACGGGTCAAAATAAGCTTTTGGAGCGAAAAACGGGTGGAATAAGATGTAAGGTATCCGGGAATGAATCTTTTATGACAAATGATCTTGAAATTATCAATTCATATGAAGTTAAGGTCAAACAAACAAGTTATGTGGGTAAATGCATGACCGGGTCAAAATATGAAAAAAAAAGGTAATAAGCCGAAGGCTTAAAAGTTATAAATTTCGGCAGTCCAATTATTGGATTATCACTCCATGTGATGGAGAATTAAATTACGATCATGTAGGAAAAAGAATCGGGTAAAACGGACCAAAAACGAGGAAGTTATGCACGTTTTCAAAAAATCCGAACGTGCTGGGAATATGCAGCAACCAGCTGCAACCATTCTGGAAAAACAGGGGCGTCGCGCCACGCGACGGGGGTCGCGCGACGTGACGAGTATGTTTCTTCGAATTTTTTTTTTTCACGCGTTTGGTCCGGGAATCTTGTTTAAACGTGTTTTAAGCTACGTGGGACTAATTTAACTTATGTTTTATGACCATTAGGGTAAGCACACATGTAGATAGGTATGTATGTATGTTTGTATATCTCTATACACGTATGTAGAAATGTATGAAAGCATGTATGCACCTATGTGGGTATGTTTATAAGTATGTGAGCAAGAATACGCGGATATATGAAGGTTTGTATGTGAGTAGGCGTGTATGAGTTTTGTATTTTGCAAGTAGGAATGTATGTATGGATAGATGTATAATGTCATGAGAGTACGCAGTGATGTAGGTATGTGTATATGTAGATACGTATATAATGATGTAGATGTATTCATATGTAGGTATGCATGTAGATTGGTATGCAAGTGTGTACATATGTACCTAGGTGGATAATATGTATGAAGTTTAGGTATATATGTAAATCATTCAGTATGATTAAGTTTTTACGTTGTTATTCGGGTGCCGTGAGTTTTAGGTGTAATGCAGGTACAGGATCGAAGACTCACCAGAGGTGAGGTACCCAGAGGGAATGATTAATGAAAAAGGAATAATGGAACGGAAATAGTCCAAGGATAAGTATCGTTTATATTGATAACATATTAATGACTTGTATGTGTTTGGTGAGTGCAGGTTGTTCGAGCCAGATTATTATATTAAAGTGGAGTGATCAAAGATCGAGTCACAAGATAGATTGTACGGAAGTGTTGAGTACGTAACGGAGTGAAGCTAGGTTATGTTTTCTTATAGTGAACGAGTATAATAAATGTATTTATTGAAAAAGAATTTCCGCTGCGACTTTTGTCATTTACGAATTAGGGTGTAACAGTATACTATGAGCAGTGGTCTTTGTCAAGCGTTGGGCGGTGTCTTCAAAGCAGACAACGACAACTTCGGCTGTTTAGTAAAACACCTCGAGTTCTAGCCTGAAACTGTGTAAGGTTTGTAATTTATTTTCAGTTATAAGCCTGCATGAGAATGGCTACAAATTAATACAACTAAACATTTTTAGAAACAAACCTTGCTCTCAGGAAGACAACGGGGTTTTCACACCCATCACACCACATATCGTTGTCTTCACGCCCCACACCTTTCATGCAATTCCCACCGCCACATGTCAGCCTGAACCACTCTTGGCTATTGCGTATGCGTTTGACTTCAACATGACAGGTGCTTTCAGTACTCTGCATATATTACCAGCATAACTATAAACTTTAACCATTTGATTCAAAAATGATAACCAATATTGTGTTTATCCAAAATGACATATCCTAAGTGTATATTACATTCTAATGCAAACCTGATTTGACCTTAACCAAAATGACATTAGTATATTGTAAACAGAGGTAAAGTTGATGAACATCTTTTTTTAATTGTAAAGTACTTAAACCAAAATGAGGAAAAAATTTTGCTTAAGAAAAGCTTATTATTTGAAAGCAATACATGTAGTCAAGATTATACCAATATGCCGACATACATCTTTACGCTTCTAATAAACTACTTATTATAGGAATATTATAATATAGATACCATGAGCCCAACTTTTTTAGCCTTTTTACGTTGTTTATGTATAATAAATGTTGATTGTATATTATTTAAAATATGAAAAAAAAAGGTTTTTCTAGCACATAAAATTTTAATACAACTTTATGTTTGGCTTTTGTAGCACATAAGATTTCGTTATTTTTCATAACCTTGTCATTTTAAAGCCATGTTTATTAATTCAACAATTGTCTCTTACTTTCATCAATCACCAACCACTATCAATGTTTTGACATGGCCAAGATCACGGTAAATCATTTTTTGCTATGGAAGCCAACATTAGCATCATTTTTTGCTATGGAAGGCAACATTAGCTAAATCATTTTTTTGCTATGGAAGCCAACATATGCATATAATAACATAAATAAAAATACTAACTTTTTAAATGAAAAATCAACCCTGCCTTGGTTCTAGTAACACGCAGATTGCAAGTTGACATTAGACCATTAGACCATGTGTAGTGGTTAAGAAAAATAATGCCCCCACCATGGGACATTATCCGACACGTGCCAGTCCAGTCAGCATGGGGCGTTGTTGCAAAAATGGCGTAGTAGGAATAATGCCCAAATAATGCCCCTTCCAATCATTAAAAAAAAAAAAAAAAAACCAAACTAATTTCTCATTGGCCAGTCAAAACCCAGTCAACCCATCACAATCCAAAAGTGGCGTTTTTATAAACACGCCTAACCCATTTTTTTTGAAAAATAATGCCCCATAATGCCCTATGTAATGGGGTGGGGGGCGTTTTTTTTTGGATTTTTTTCAAAAATAATGCCCCACTACGGATAGTCTTCAATGGTGTCAAGTGGTAAACAAATTCTATGCATTAGACACTTTGGGCGCTACCACCCATTTACTGACAATCAAAACTGACAATCACAATCAAAACACTAACGTAACCATCAAAAATCAAAAATTAAATCATTGCAATTCTAATAAAATTCTTTGAAAATTACCTGAGTGATTGCATGAGTTGAGATTTTAAAGGTTATTCGGCTCCTTGCTGAATTGAACGCTCTGGGTTCCATTACCGAACTCCCTTACGTGAAGTCGCCATTTCTGCTACTACTTAAGCCTGTGTTAATTAACAAATTTAGATGAAATCATACATCAATAACATATAGTTTGAGATGAATTGATATTCCTCACCGTCTAGGATTTTGCTAAGGCGGCCTTGTGGTGTCCAATTCAACTGCCAATCACAATCAAAATCAATATATGTGATGATGATACACCTTAATAGGCAGTGAAAATAAACAAACGAAAGCGTTCGGTACTTTAAAAAATCGAGATCAATTTGATACATTGAGCAATACAATATCGATTAACATTGACCTTAACACAAAATCGGCAGACGGCTTCTGGGAAAAGACGGAGGAAGACAAAGAATGGACCAGAATCTTATTCAATTTGAGTTGAGTTGAGTTGTGATTATCATGAATAAAAAAATTGAAGAGAATAATAGAGATATAAAGAATAGGAAACCCTTTCCACTTTCCATTATTAAAAGCCTCACTATAGGGTTCTTTGAATGTTGAGGAATGAAAGGTTTTGTAACCGATGGATTGAGTCCTGGGAATGTCTGATCAGTTTTGACATTACTTCACATTTCTCATATGTATTTATTGTAGCTTTTACGTGAGTAGGAGGTAACATAAGACCTTTCATATGTCATCTTAAATAATGTAGAAATTTTAATTTTAATTCAATTAATAAATTATGGTTTGAGAGATTTATTAAATGGGATTCAATTTTCATTTAAGCCAATTCAGTTTAATACTATAGGGTCTGTTATCTTATTTTAATTTAATATTTTATGATTAATTGAATAGTTATGTAGAAAGACAACTTTATCCCTAAACTAATCTCATTTAGTATTGTACTATAAGCATTAAAACTTGCAATATTATTTTAAATACTGCATTTAAAACATCATAAATGTTGATTTTAAAACAGAACATGTAACTAAATTTTAGATTATATATATATTCCAATGACGTTTCATAAATTTATTATAATAAGTTATTACACAACTAATTAACTTACATTGGCAAATTTTGTTAGATCATCTATAATGGTTAATGCCTATAAGACCGAATATAGTGGGCTCGTTATTGAGTAAACCACGAGGGAACACCGCCCCCTATGCTCATGGTTGGGCTTGTGGTTTGTTGCCTCGTAGCTAAAACAACGTGGAGAAATTGATGAATTTAGATAGTAGCCTTTGGACATGGGTTTTTGTTTTGTTTTGTGTTTGTTTTTTTTAAACACTATAAATACCACATTAATCTTCACAGTTCAACTATACCAAACCACATTAAATCCTTATAATCCCTCACTATCTCAAAACTAACAAACCATGGATTGTTCTTCGTCATTCTCTAATAGTGAAGATAGCACGTCTTTGAATTCTTATGAGATCTCGGAGGCTATAACAAGTGCGGTTTAACTGATGGTAGACTTTATGCAACACGTAAGCCAACCTCCACGCCCGCTTATTAGAAGACAACTAAGCGAACGTGACCATGAGGCTGCAAACAAGTTGTTGATGCGTGATTATTTTTGTGATCGACACGTCCACGGTTCTCACGAATTTAGGCGTCGTTTTAGAATGAGTAAACGATTATTTGTTGTATTACCAATGATTTAGAAGCAAAGTATGATCACTTCAAACAAAGACCAAACACAAGAGGAAATATAGGATTCACGACAATACAAAAGTGTACATCCGCTGCGTTGAACGAGTGTTAGCAGCGACAGAGGTATAGTTTTGTTAGGGGTATCACGGGCTACGGCTCAACCCCGCTCTCGCAATGTATTTTTCAGTTTTATATAAAGGATACCCCTGAACAAATACGAGATACCCTAAAAGAAAATAGGATACAAAATAATCCCAACTTATATAATAATTAAGCCCAAATTAAGTATAACATAGCCCAAGCCCCCCAAAAAAATTATATATCCTTTTGTTTTGTGTATGGAGGCCACGTAAGAAACATAACATCACAAGATTTGCGATCGTCCCAGACTCCCAGCTGCTCGTCCCTGCTGTTGCGCCCACTACGTCAAAAAAGGGCTACGGCCATAAAAAAGTGTGACTATATGCCTTTCGCCACACAAATATTGTGGCTGTAGATCACATCTGACCACACTTTTCTAGTGTGGCTAATAAATGTCACATTTTTTTCTTAAAGTGTGGCTAAAAGTTTTAAATACATGTGTTTTTGGTCACATGAAACAAAAATATGTGACCGAATATCAAATTTGGCCACACTTTTCGAGTTGTTGCTAGTAAATGTCACATTATTTTCTAAAAGTGTGGCAAAAGAGTTTGAACTGGTATACAGTGGTCACATTAAATAATAAAATGTGTGGCTAAAAGTATTTTAAAATGTTATGAATGACCTTTAGTCACACATTTAATAAAAAAAAAAGTGGCAGAGCTGTTTTAGAAAAAGTGTGGCTAAAGCCCTGTTTTTGCATACTGACCGTTGACTTGCATGTTTCGTGAGTGTTTCTTGTCCTTTGATTTTTTGTTTGTGGTTAATGTTTATTTAGTATTGTTGTTTGTAGATTTGTTAGGATTTAGTGTTTAGATAAGTTAAATTTTATAAAAAGTTATTGTTTATTGCATGGTTATTATTTTTTTTGGATACCCTAAATTAATGGGCTAGCTTTGCCATTGAGTGTTAGCTACAACAACTGACGCATGGGACGAGTATCTAAAGATGGTAGACAAAACCTCAAGAGACGCTTTAGCAAATTTTGCTGAAGGTAACTCTTATCTTTTATCGATTAAATATATTTTTTAAGATAGTGTAATTTTAAGTATTTACATGTATTCGTGATTTATTGTAAAAGAAAAGGTGACATTGAACTATACGGCGAACAAAGATCTACAACGTATATATGATGTGCATAAGGATCAACATGGTTTACCCGGCATGGTTGGTGCCATTGACTACATGCACTGGGGTTGGAGTAATTGTCCAACGGCTTGGAGATGTGCACATACTCGGGGTGACCAGAAGGGAGCAACACACATCCTTCAAGTCATTGCATCATACGATCTATAGATTTGGCATGCCTTTTTTGGTGTTCCTGGTTCAAACAATCACATCACGTTTTTGAGTAGTTGCCTATCATTGATGATCACATAGCACGTAAAGTAACCATTGCTTCTTTTTAGGCTAATAGAAATGAGTACCCACACGTTTACTTTCTAGCCGATGGTATATATCCATAGTACACACTTATTGTAAAGATCCTTAGAGACCCTATTGACCAAAGGGGAGCTCATTTAAAAAAAAAGGAACAAGCACCGGCCAGAAAAATATCAAAAAGGTTATTCGGCGTTCTACAACAACTTTGGCATTTTGTGAGGAACCCTTATCGACTATGGCACAAAGATAAGGTTAAAAATGTTATGTATTGTTGTCTCATGTTACAAATATGATTCTAGAGGACGAGGTAAAAAACTATTTCCCAAGATTATGATCTGCATTTTGTAGAAGCCGAACAAGATGAAGTACCTATGGAACAAAGGGTATATAATTCCGCATTTGCGTAACTCTCAAGGACATCAAGCTGCTCTAATGGCGGACTTAGTACAACATGCTTGGATGAGACGAAAGGACAACGAAGTCGACGGAGAAAACGAAGATGAATAATTTTATTTATTTTAACATATGTTTTTTTTAATTTCTAGTATTTTTTTTAGTGTGGTCCCTTTTTATATTATTTATGTTTTATTGAATATGAAGAGTTATAAAAAATTAAAAAAAACATAAATAAACAATCATCTGATAATTAATAACTAATCATTAAGGAGATGAGTGAACCGGTACACCATTTTACTATGTAGTTTGGGTTAGGTGATGTGGCTGACATGTGGCAAAAAAGTGCTTGTGGTTCATATAACCATTACACATGGTCAGCGGCGGAGCTACGGGAGGGTCCGGAGGGTCCATTGTCCATCCGGCGAGCTAAATTGTCAGTTAATCGGAATGCTCAACCAAGAAGCTTTCTTTTACTTTGACCCCCTAGTTTATTTCTCTTTAAGCATTTAAATATGAAACAAAAATAACGAAGATAATATTTCTGGTGTTTTTCCGGCGAACCATACCTGCGAAGACGAAAGAGATGTAAAAAGAAGATGATGAATGTGAAAGGTCTGGGGATATGGGCTTGAGACATTATTTCATATTTTATAATTTCCAAATAACTTGTACGTGCAAAGCAAAATGTCAGTGTTGCCCTCCTTTTAACATTTATTAATTATTAATTTAATTAAATGCACTTCTTTAACCATAATTTTGTAAAGTTTTGTTTTCTAATGTGAATTTTTCATTGCAGCGAACAATTTTCTTAATGTTTTGATGATTTTTTAGCGCTTTTTTATATAAAGTTTTTTTATTTTTTTAGAAATTATCATTGTACCGTACTAATTATCTATCACCCCCGCCGTAATACACCATTGCGACTACTAGTTCATGTATAATAACAAAGTACAATTTTATTATTAGGACACCAAATAAGAGTTCTCATTCCGCCAGTGAACTAAATCTCACCTAAAACAATTAATATTCGAAACATTTAAGGAGATTGTTATCAAGGAAAGCCTATTTATCTCGACTAAAAATCAATTCTATTACGACCCCCCAGCTAAAAGTTTCTGATTCCGCCACTGCACATGGTCTAAGGAGTATTTTTCGCTAAATTAGTATCATCAAACCCCTTTAAAAATGTGTAATGATTAATGCCCGTTAATGTTATTTCATTTTTACTTTCCATTTTTTCTCCTCACTGGCCATTATTATAGAAATGTCTCTCCCTCATCAGGCCCATATAACGCCCAAGAGGACTGTGTTTGAGCATTATCAAACCTTTTGACGCCCCTATAATGCCCATTACACATAATCTTAATAGTGATGTACAATATTTATAGTATAAACATTTATAGCATCGAGTACAACTCCAACTTTTCTTTTAATGCTATGATCCTAGTGGCTCTTTTGTGCCACAAATAAAACAAGGAGTAAACTGTAATTTGCGTCTTTGATGGAAGAGTTCGGTGTCATCACTTCCCCAATGTCAATAACTTTGTTCCTTTATATGATTATGTTAATTATGGATTGATTATTTATATAATTTGGTTAATTAGTTTGGCAATTATTTTGATACGGGTTGATTATTTTCGGAGTTTTTTTGTGCGAAAGGGCTGATAATTTTGGTTGTTTTGTTATTTGTTGGATTATTTTGTAGTCAAAGTTACGATGTCTAAACCTGGTCTTGAACCCTAGATAATTGTCATCCTCGGGTGGACAGGTGAGTTTACGGTCACAGCTGAACTACTTGTATCGTACATCGTGCCACTACATCACTCCTAGGTTTTTCATCCGGATTGGACATGGATGTTTCAATTAATATTTAATTAGTAGATTTTTTCGTTATAATGTATCTTTTGTTAACTTTCGGTATGTTAACTTTTTAGTTTATGAATGTTAATCTTAATTTGGTATATTAATTTTGCGTTTATGTATGTTTAAGAATGAAGTTGAACGTCGGGGGACTCAAATAACAAACAGGTTACAAAACCATAGGGACACTAACAAAAGGGTAAATGGGTCATTTAACTAAAAAGCATAACTGGGTTAGCGCAAGGGACCCAAGATGTAGCGCTTTTACATGACTGGGGACGCAGACAACAAAATGTTAATATTGGGGACGCGAGCTGACATCAGGCTCTTTCATCAAGGACGCAAATTGCAGTTTACTCTAAAACAAGTTTTTGTTACTTTTAGGGGGTGTTTGTTTACCTTTTAATGAGGCTCTTAATGATTCAGACATCTTACTGGTTCAACAGACATCTTACTGGTTCAACACTTAATGGTTCAGACTATTTGTTTCATGAGAAATGTCTGAATGGTTCAAACATTAGCCTCTGAATATGGTTAAGCATTATACTGAGTCTGAATGGTAAAAACCTCTGATCTGAATTGGTTAGACATTTGTCTTTGAACGGTTAAGCATTATACTGACTCTTAATGGTTCAAAGCTCTTACTGGTTTAGCACTTAATGGTTTAGACCTCTTACTGGTTCAACACTTAACCATTCAGAAGTTGCCAAACGGCCCCTAATCATTATACGGACTCTTAATGGTTCAGCACTTAATGGTTCAGACCTCTTATTGATTCAGTAGTTAACCATTCAAAAGTTGACAAACACCCTCTTACTCTCAAAATTGTATGTATACCTTTTAGTGTATATTGGATTTAATTGACAATGGAGGTTTATCCATTCCTATTTCGTTGTTTAATTAATATAAAATAACATTTATAATAAATTAGATATGACGAAGCTGGAGGTATTATGCATGAAATTAACGTTGATTATAGTTTACTTACATTTTATAATTTATACTCAACATATTACTCTAAAAGCTGGATTTTTGTTAAAATTGAAGTTGTAACAAGTGTTGGTAGCATGACGACCTGAATTGATACCGACATCAGTAGCGGTATTGATATTATCAGAACCAGTACAGATAGTATTGTTTTTTCGATCGATCTAATACACGTTTGATATTCTTTTCGGCATATCACAACTATATATTTTTGGGTTCTCTCTCTTGGTTGGTATACTAAATGCCGGTATCGCATCGGTACCGTAACAAAATGAATCGATACTGATCGAATTCGTACCGCGTAGCGTTGAGGAATCCCACTAATTTTTATAAAATGGTAAAACTAAAGTGTCGGCAAAAGTCCTCCTTCCTTGGCAATGACACGTTTGTCCTGTTAAGAGAATTCAATTACACTCAACCAGACACTGTTTTTAAATACATACGCTATAAGCATATATCGAAACTATCAAAATACTAGAGTGCATATCCTACAAACAATTTTCTTGCCATTCAAAAAAATGGTGAATTGGATCACAGTTTCGCAAGGCGTAAAGGAATCTGAATATGGCAAAATAGTGTTCTCTAATGTGATGGTTACAAGGAAGAGAAACCTCTTCATGGGCCGTACATGGAGGACTCTTGATGTCAGAATGGCTCTAGGGATATTAGCTGTTCACTTGCTTGCACTTTTTGCGCCATTTACGTTTACGTGGGGTGCGTTCTGGGCAGGCTTTACCACCTACGTGTTGTGTGGAATTTTCGGTATAACTCTGTCTTATCACCGTAACCTAGCACATCACAGTCTCAAGCTGCCCAAGTGGCTTGAGTACACCTTCGCTTATTTTGGAGTCCTAGCCTTGCAGGTTCGTTTTACTTGTTTCTTCATGTGTGTATTCTTTACTCGCAACAATGAATTGAATTAGTGGCGGATCCAAGAATATTTTTCACCGTGTTCCTTTTAGTAGATTCTCACTATTTTTTTTCCAAATCAAACGAGGTTTCTACTATTTTTTTCGAAATCGAGGGAGTTCCCGGGAACCCTCAAAACACCCCTGGATCCGCCCCTGAATTGAACATACCTTACATGCCATTAATGGTTAAGTGGCATACAGAAAAGTAAGCGTCCCTAAATCTTGTTTTAGCTAAACTCTTTTAGAAAAGTTGTCACAAATCTAAAGTTTTAACCAAACATATTAAATTTGTGTCTTACTAAGGTTAAAGAAAAAAGAAAGATTGTCTCATAAAGTAACACATGTATTTCCAATCCTTTTTTTGTTACACTATCGGTATCTACTAGTTAGATTTGATTTTAGTGACATTTTGGTGTCACTCACTCCAATCTTTTATAGTGACTTATATGAACTTTAATTAAGTTAAATCATATATGTGTACAGAGGGATCCCATATATTGGGTGAGCATGCATCGATATCATCATCAGTATGTTGATTCCGAGAAAGATCCACACTCTCCGATCTTTGGATTTTGGTTTAGTCATATGGGTTGGCTGTTTGATAGCGGCTATATCCTTGAAAAGGTATATGTTCATGTTCCAAAAAGATTAAAGACATGTCTATTTGGCCAATTATCTTGTTTAGGATGATAATATATAATTTTGCAGTACCAAGAGCGCAAAAATGTGGAGGATTTAAAGAATCAAGCATTCTATAGATTCATCCATAGGACCTATCTATTGCATCCATTTGCATTGATTTGCCTCATTTATATTTTTGGTGGATTTACCTACCTCGTTTGGGTCGTGGTACGTGATAGTTTCTTTAATTATTTTTTAGTTTTCTGTAGCAAATGAAAAATGTAATTGATGTGATCAAGATATGATTTGTAGGGAGTTGCAACAACATGGGGATACCACGTGACTTTTTTAGTGAACTCAGCTTGTCATATATGGGGAAACCAAGCTTGGAACACTAGTGATCTCTCAAAGAATAACTGGTAATTTTGTAATAAAAAATAAAAGTATGCGAGTTAGATTAATATTTGGTAATTTCAAGCTAACTTGGAATAATGTGTATATATATATAGGTGGGTAGCATTGATTACTTTTGGTGAAGGGTGGCATAATAATCACCATGCTTTTGAATATTCGGCTCGACATGGATTAGAATGGTGGCAAATTGACTTTTGTTGGTATATGATAAGGTTTCTTGAAGCACTAGGGTTAGCCACCAATGTCAAACTACCAACTGAGGATCACAAACTTAAGAAGTCGTTCACTTCTCTTAACAAGTTCAAGTGAACATAGCCTCACTATATATATAGTCTTAGGTTCTTGTAAAAAGAACATTCTTGGTGAAAAGTGTGAAAAGGCATTGTAATTGACATGTAGGCATCATATTTTGAATTTAGTTATCATGTTTTGTGTTGTTTTGAAAAGAAAAACACTAAACATAATAATTTAAAACACAATGCAATGGATTATAGGCTTAAAACTTAAAACACCATGCCAAGAACGTGAAGTATTATGTTTTAGTTGTGTTTTAAATTTCATGCCTATAATACATTGTATTGTGCTTTAAATTGTTATATTTGGTGTTTTTCTTGTCAAAACAACTCAAAACATCATATTTAAGTCCAAAAAACGATGCCTGCATGTCAATTCCTATGTCTTTTCACACTTCTTACGGAAAAGATTTTTTTACAGGAACCTCATATGTATGAAGAATAAATGTATGCGGTTTTATTTGTTTCTACTTCTAGTTTTATTATTTAGTTCTTAATGTTTGTATGCGTCGCAAACGTGCTTTCTTCTTGTTTTGTCAAGTGTGAAGTGCCCCCCTCGTTTGTTTGTAAGGCGAATTATGCTTGGACGTATTAATGAGCAACAAAAATATGTCTTTGTATCTTTTTTTACTGTTGTGGGTTAACTGAATTAACTTATTTTTGGGCTTCTGATCTTAGAAGGCAGACCCAATTATTTTTTCCTACACTATACTTGAGTTTGTGGGGGTTTAAGCCCCATAAACTCATGTTGATATAAGAGTTAAATTCGTTTTTCAACATCCCTTTTTTTAGTTGAAGTAGTATTCGATAGATACTATAAAATAACTTTTAAAGTGGTTTTGATCGTTAGAGAAAAGTATTACTAGATTTATCATTTAAAATTTTACCTAACTTAAAATATCAACGGTGTTTGTAGCAAATTTAGAATCTTGGATGGCTAGTGTTGTTTAATTATTGATAATCATCATGGTTAAATGGGTAGATTTGGGATATAAAAAAAAAGAGTTAATTACTATTTTCGTCCCTGTGGTTTGTCAAAAATCACTATTTCAGTCCATTAGTTTAAAAATTGCGATTTCAGTCCCTGTGGTTTCACTTTCGTAACCATTTCAGTCCACATCCGTTAACCCCATCCTCTTATTCTGTTAAGTACACGTGAATTGACCATAATGCCCTTATTAATAAAAAAACAAAAAGATATCTAAATGAGTTAATTACTGTTTTCGTCCCTGTGGTTTGTCAAAAATCACTATTTCAGTCCATTAGTTTAAAATTTGCGATTTCAGTCCCTGTGATTTCACTTTCGTAACCATTTCTTCCAGTCTCCTAACACCGTCTATTTTACCGTTAAGTTTTTAATGAAATACCTAAATTACCCTTGTGTTAATTAAATAAAAAACCATAGAAATTTAAAAGATTGTATTCTAGGACCCACTTGTTAAAACACAACCTCACGCTACCCCACCCCACTCCATCCTTGCTCTCATTTCCGGAAAAAGTTTCCGGTCATCTTCTCCGACATCACAACCCCACCCTCTTATGCCCGGCGACCCTTTACCCTACCCCAATTAATATCTTTCTAGCAACATCAGTTAACATAATAACTTCGAAAAATAATGCTTACCTGGACATTTTCTCATTCTAAAATCCAAAATTTTTGGAACCATATATGTAAAAGAAGTTCTAGACTTCTACTTCTACCGAAGCCATGGTGGGTCGAACCCTACAATCCAATTTAAGTCCATATGTTATACAACAATAAAATCATATAAATCCAATAATAAAATCATATAAGTCCATATTTAATTAACACAAGGGTAATTTAGGTATTTTATTAAAAACTTAACGGTAAAATTGACGGTGTTAGGAGACTGGACTGAAATAGTTACGAAAGTGAAATCGCAAATTTTAAACTAATGGACTGAAATAGTGATTTTTGACAAACCACAGGGACGAAAACAGTAATTAACTCATTTGGATATCTTTTTGTTTTTTTATTAATAAAGGCATTATGGTCAATTCACGTGTACTTAATAGAATAAATGGATGGGGTTAACGGAGGTGGACTGAAATGGTTACGAAAGTGAAACCACAGGGACTGAAATCGCAATTTTTAAACTAATTGACTGAAATAGTGATTTTTGACAAACCACAGGGACGAAAATAGTAATTAACTCTAAAAAAAAATAAGGGGGATTTTCGCTTAGAAAGGAGAACCACACCTCATGTATGTCGACGAGAAGAAGGGAGCAACAAGAGGGTTGAATCGCATATCTTAGATTTCGAATTTAGAAGATTGAAGCATGATTCTACCAAACTTTCTTCCATGTTTTAGAAAGATTCAAACATTAGGGTTTCGTTTAGTTCTTTTCGTTGTCTATGCCTATGACGTGGGATCTATGATGCCCGATTTTTAGGGAAGAAATACTAATGATTATGTTATAGGAAATGGTTACTTTTTATTATAATATTACTAGAATAATAGTAACAATCCTCTTGTTATTTACATGGGAAAATACATAGTACCAAATACCAATACACAATGAATACAAATATGTAAATTGTGAACTAAACGTTACATGAATGAAAATAAATTTGAAACGATAGGTTTTCAACATGTTCTTTAAAATTAGGATAAATTACACTTTTCGTCCTTTATGTTTGTATCGGATTGCAACGGATAGCCTTTAACTTCAATAATTACAGTCACAGTCCTTTATTTGCAAAACTAATTACACTTTACGTCCTTTAGCACTAACCAGATTAAATTTTTTAGTTAAGTTTATCCATTTAAGGGTATTCTGGTCTATTCATGCTTTTATTTAAATAAAACAAAAGAAAATTACATATATATACACATATTATATAAAACTCTCCTCTTCCCTGTATCTTTTTCTCCCGCCACCACCATCAGCTACCCCCACCTCCCGCCCGCCACCAACCCACACCACCACCCGTCACCATCAAAGATGCAAAAAAGCAATTCTTCTCTCTTCAGATGATTTATCCTTAACCTTCAATAATAAAGTGGAAGTGTGCACAATTATTTAGACAATAAAGAAACGAACAGAATTGCACACTTTAATCAAGCTGAATAAAACATGAAACAAAATCTCATATCCCCATTTATTAATTTAACCCAGTTCAAACCCACTTGAACCGTACAACAACCCCCATGAAATGCACTTACAAACCCAATTTCAAGATTCATCACAGATCCATAATTTATGCTGCAATTGTCAAAGAATAACAAGTAATCTTTGGAGAAAATGAGTTACAACAATAACCCACTTTCAATTTCAAACCTTACATGTTGGAAAAGAATGAATCTGTTCACAAAGCTCTTGATTATCCCCATTTATTGTTTCTAGGGCTTAAGTTCAAAACATTTAAGAACCTCAAAATGGAACAACTCTTTCCATACCCTTCTACCTCATCTTTAGCAAACAAAGCCCTAAATCCATTGTCATCGCCGCCATGTCACCACCTCAATCTGACAACCCCACCACCCGATCCCACAAATCCAGTCACCGTCGGATTCGCCGTACAACCTCACGTGCCTTGATTCCGCCGAACGAGATGAAGTTGTGGTGATGGTTTCGAAGATGGTTATTCTGATTGTGGCGGCGGAAGAGGTAGGTGGTGGTGGTTGATGGTGCCTCACCAAAATCTAGAGAGAGAGAGAGAGAGGTGGAGAGTTGAGGAGAGAGGGAATTGTGTGTGTTAAAAGAGAGAATCTGAGATATATGATTTTAATTATTTTTTCTTACTTTTTTATTTTGAAATGTTTCTTAAATAAAATGGTAAAAGACATATTTGTCCTCATGTAGGGTCCCCAAAACTAGATTTAACCAGGAAAACTAACTAGGTTAGTGCTAAAGGACCCAAAGTGTAAAGCTTTTAACAAATAAAGGACTGTGACTGTAATTATTGAAGTTAAAGGCTATCCGTTGCAATCCGATACAAACATAAAGGACGAAAAGTGTAATTTACCCTTAAAATTATTTCTTCTAGTATTCACTACCGCAAAGATGAGTAAATAAATGTTGACGGTTGTGACTGTGTATTGTTCAACACGGGAACCTTAGGCTGGTGGGTATGGAGAGCCTCATCCCCAAGGGGATGGGCCACCACGTCACCGCCACGTAGGAGGGGCTTGAAGAGGATGGACCGAAGGGGGTGGGGGATGAGCCCCTATAAATATATATATGTATGTATGTATGTATGTATGTATGTATGTATGTATAGGTATATGTGAGAGAAGGGAGGCACGGCGAGTCCGGCTGGTGGGAGCCGTTTGGGACGGGCCGACCCTATGGGGGGCGGTGTGGGGGACCGGCGTCGGGCCTCAGCCGACCCCCATGCCGTCTGGTCTTAGAAAACATTTTGCTCCTCTACTCAGACAACACGTTTCTCAGAGTACAACAACCAAAGAAGAATATACCGTCGGAGAAGGCCAAGCACCTGAGGTTACACCGGGTAAAATTATAGTATTAGTTGTTAGACAAATATAATTACCTTTAGTAAATATGTATTCATTGTATCTATTGTATCTGTTTATTATTTGACCTTTCATATACTCTGTTTTTAGTATATATTCTTATGGCTCCCAAGGGTTGGAGCACACAATTCACACAAATGTCACATGGTATCTAGAACCTAACCCTCCCCCTTCCTATCCCGTTTCCTCGTTTTACTTTTCCCTTCCCACCCTTTTTCCCTCCTCTTCTCATGGCAGCTTCTTCTTCTTCCTCCTCTGGCCTTGCCAACCCGATGAACACTCTCCTCCATATGCTAACCATCAAATTATCTCCCACCAACTATTTGTTTTAGCGCATCTAGATTCTTTCGGTCCTCTCCTGCCAAGAACTTGTCCCTCATCTCAATGGTTCATCCTCTGCCCCTGAACAGTTAATAACCCAAGGCAACAAATTGGTCTCCAATACGCCATATGTCACGTGGATGGCTGCTACCAAAAGACCATAACGATACTCAATGCTTCTCTGTCTGAAGAGGCGATTGATCGCTGAAACTTTAGGGCTTTCCTCCGCTCATGCGATGTGGCTTGCGCTTGAGTCGGCGTACAACAACACATCTATAGAACGTGTGCAAAACCTTAGAGATCAACTTCGTCATATCATAAAAGGCTCCTCTGTTTCTTAATTTGGGAGAAAGTTTAAGCACCTGTGTGACAAGATCCACCGGTTACTTTGTGGACTTGGTCCTAGCTTTTGAAACCTTTTCCACTGCCATCCGTGCATCCAAACTGGCCCCTCTATGTCGAGATCTCCTCATTCAAGTCGAATCACACGAGCTTTTTATGCAATCTCTTCATGGTTCAACCACTCCACCGGTCGCCTTTTCATCCCAAATCAACTGTAACTTACTGAACCAATGTGGGCGCGGTTCCCGTTTTAATCGTGGTGATGGTACTCACGATCGTGGAAGGGCACGTGGAGGCCGCACTCCTCATTGTTAATTATGTTGTACGGATGACCACTATGCCAATAATTACCCCAATTTTCTGAGTTTGCTCAGTGATCTATATCTTCTCCATCCGACTTGGCCAAGGCTTTTCACGCCCAATGCCATGTTACCAATTTGGGTCTTGATTGGGTTGGTGATACAGGTGCCACAGACCACATGGCTGATCCAACTGTATCGTTGACTAATGTTGCTCCTTACAAAGGTGAACATCAAGTAACTTTTGGTAATGGAAAATCTCTACCCATTACTGATATTGGTCATTTGAATATTTCTAAAGATATAAAATTGAAAGATGTTCTTGTGGTCCCTAATCTTATGAAAAATCTTATGTCTATAAGCAAGCATACCACTGACAATCATTTGGATGTTTTGATATCCTAACCCTATTTTTATATTCAGGACCGCTCAATGAAACAGGTGGTGGCCCAAGGTCGATGTGAATACGGCGTATATGTGTTGCATACACATACTCAAGCTTTTTCCTCAATTTCATCAAGGCCTCCTAAAGCATCATATGTATTGTGGCATTCTCATTTGGGACATGTTTCTTTTGATACTATTTTACGTTTAAATAAAAGTGGGTCTCTAAACCTCACATCTACTTTGTCTAAACCAATAGTATGTTCGTCTTGTGAAATGTCTAAAGGACAACGTTTACCTTTTTCAATAAATGAAAGTCGTGCATCTCATCCTTTAGATTTGGTTCATTGTGACCTATGGGGCCCGTCACCGGTTACGCCCATTGACAATCATAGATATTATGTTATCTTTGTGGCTGATATTTTGCGCTTCACGTGGTTCTATCCTCTAAAGCACAAATCAGAATTTCCCATTGTTTTAGCCACCTTTATGCGGTTCTCTCAAACACAATTTTCCAGAAAAATTAAAATATTTCAAAGTGTTGGAGGTACGGAGTTTGTGAATCGGCTTGTAAAACAATTATTTGATGATAATGGAACTTTCATAGAATTTCATGCCCATATACTCCCAACATAACAGATGAGCTGAACGAAACATCGACACTTGGTCGAAACAGGTTTAGCTCTTCTTTTTAATAGTCAAATTTCTCCAACATATTGGGTGCATGCTTTCAGCACTGCAATATATATTATTAACCGCTTACCAACCAAAGTTTTGGGTGACTAGTCTCCATTTGAGGTTCTCTACTTCACGAAACCAAGTTATGACGATTTTCGGGTGTTTGGTTGTCGGGTATATCCCTATATTCGTGATTATTTCGCACATAAGTTGGCTCCAAGAAGTCACCATGTATATTTCTTGGTTATTGCACTCAATACAAAAGATTCAAGTGACTTTTAGACCCACTACTAGAGTTCCTATGTGACTCTTCCATAGACACAATAGAGAAAGCAACCTTGACAGACGGAAATGGTTTTCTAGTTAACAAATTTGTTCTTACAGTTTGATAAACATCATTGATGCGGGTCCAAGTGCAGAGGAGCGGGCCATCTTGTATTTGGAGGCCCAAAATCGTGTAACAAAAGGGGCTTCACTAAAATGGCTCTAACTTGGGCTACGGGGGTCCGTTTTGGGCGTGCGACCAGGCGAAACTAACGTGAGAACGAGCTCCATCTTGCTGTAAATGCCTACAGCAGTTTGGGTCATCGTTCGGGCAAAAAAAAACGCTTATTTCTATTAGTTGTTTACGTTTTTATGTTTTTTGAAGTGTTTTGGGCATTTTGTTTTTGGGCTTGTGTTTGGCCCATTGTCTTTTTGATGCCCGTTTCGAATTTCTATTTCTATTTATATGTTTCTCTAGTAATTTGAAAGATCAGACATCAATTTTGACATTACTCATTTTTCACTTCAAATTCTATGCCCTTTGGGTTGAATTTTGGGGGTTGGGGAAGAACAACACGGGTATTCGCAAAATCAACGTGTTTTGATCTTCGTTATCGTACCACGCACTACATCAATCATCCGACCCCACAAGAAACTACATTAGTTTAATCAATGTATTAAAATTATTATAATCCTTTACAGCCTGACATGAACATGTTGAAAGCTAACATAACATCAAATTGCTTCCATATGGTATTCAACTTATGATAGTACTCTGAAACAAAAATACCATTCTGAGAAATACAATTAATTTTTTTATTAAGATCATACACTACTACAGAACCATCCACCTTATCATAGGTTTCTTTCAAGTTCACCCAAACCTCATATGCTAATTTTGAAAACACCTAACCTAAGTAAAGTTCTTCTGAAACAAAGTTTAACAACCAGGTCAAGACAACTGAATTACATCTATCCCACTGATTTCCTAACACTTTATCATCTTTAGACCTCTCACACTTTCCATCTATAAAACCAAATTTATTTTTGGCCTCTAAAGCAAGTTTCATAGCACTAGACCATACTTTATAATTTTCAGTTCCTTTTAACTTTATACTTACTATTGTAAGACTATTATAATCACTAGGGTGAAGATAAAGGGGGTCACCAATATCTAGTTTACTAATAAGGGTTGCAGAAGTACTAGTATCACCCATGATAACAAACCAGATAAACAACAATCAATCAAAAATCAACATAGAAAAAGAATACACAGATAAACCTAGCAACGAAACTGTGTCAGGGGCCAGATTTCAGGTTCGTCACTCTTATGGTGCTTGAACAAGTGTTAACACAGAAGCTGATACTATAAACAAATCAAGAAACAACAAACAACACAAGACAATACGGAAATGCAACAGATAGCACCAAAACTTGATCAAGGCCGGTCCGATTACCCCGGTAACAAGAATGCCTAGACGCAATGCAAGTGTAACAAGAAAATAAAAAGTTCAAGGTCAGAACGATCTCACAAGAGCGTTTAACTCCAAAGCTAATCAGACTGGTTTGTTTGCCCTGTAATCTCTAGGATTACAGAGACTAACTCATATCTGAGCAACAACTTCAAGAATCAACAACCCTAAGATATGGTTCCTCCTTTGAAAATGAAGAGTACAACTTCAAAAGTACAGATCTAAGAAGTTCAGTATCAAGAACGCCCAATAATGGTTTCCAAAGCCAGAAACCCTAATACACAAACAACCGCAAATCAAATATAAGCCACAGCGGAATCAACATAGATCTAGATCGAGAGCCATAAATGGCTCTAATACCATGTTAAAAAATCTAGATCAAGATATAACAAACAGAAATAGTGACAAAACGTGACGCAAAATCTTATTAACCCAAATCAAAATAAATTACCCCTGGAAACCCTAGATCTTACAGTTGTAAGATCTCAATAGATACAAAGTACAATGAACAACTGATGATCATCAATCAATGATCATCAACATAAGAATACAATGATCTCTCGAGAATACAGATGAGAGATCATAACAGATTCACCAACAAACCCTCACAAGATAACAAGGAGAAATGTGTGTAAATATAGTGAGTGAAGAATGACTGAGAAATCAGTCAACATCTCTTATATACGTCCACCAATAGAAGTTACATCCATGCCCTTTGAGAATGCATCAAATTGATCGCAGTCCTTACAATGTTGCACATCACCCCCTCATTGTTGCACACAAGCCCCTCAGACTTTTACTCCTATACAAACTAGTCCAAAAGTTTAAGCCTTCATAAAATAACACAATAAAATGTCATGTGGACAATATGAATGAACATAAGAATACTTATATTTTTAACACTCACGATTCAAAAATGAGAAATTTGCACAACGATTCCAAAGGTGTAAAGGCCTCCAAACATGGCAAAATATTGTTCTTGGATGTGATGGTTACGAGGAGGAGAAACCTCCTCATGGGTCGAACATGGAGGACTACTGATGTCAAAATGGTTGTAGTGATTTTAGTTGTTCATTTGCTTGCCCTTTTCGCGCCATTTACGTTTACGTGGGGTGCATTCTGGTCAGGCTTTACAACCTACATGGTGTGTGGAATTTTTTGTATAACTTTCTCGTATCATCGTAACCTAGCATACCGCAGTTTCAAGATGCTCAAGTGGCTTTGAAAGTTATAATCCCTTCACATCCTAAACTACAAGGGTTTTATGGTAATTAAAGAGAAGAGTGGCGGTTACATGGCGGTTACAAAGTTCAGGGGGCAGTTATGACAAATCAGAAGTTAATAACCACCACTCCAAGGGTTGCGAAATCCCTTGGAGAGGCACCTCTTGATTTCGGCCACAAGGAGAAAGAAGGAAGGGACGCAACCATTCGTTTAGAGACGCACCTCTTCACGTTAAATCTCATCCACAAGATCCTAGAGACACACCCGTTCACGAAGAGACACGTCCATTCACTCGTACCCATTAGAAACTATAAATAGGGCCTTAGTTTTTCATTTGTAATCAATTCCATTGTATTGTATTCAAACTCTCAGTTTATATATTCAAGTTATTCGATTGTCTAGAGATCAAAGATCCATTTTGGGGCCAACAATTGGTATCAGAGCGTCAGGCTCTAGGCATTGGGAATCGCAAGGAAACGAATCGCCGGAAGTCATTCGCGATCAGGTTTCATCATTCTATTTTTCAATTCGCAAGTTTTTAGTTTTATCGGTTCAAGGTTATCGAACCAGGGTTAGAAATCTAGGGTTTTTTGATTCCGGGGTTTACTGCGAATTAGATTGTTTGATTATTAAGCGTTGGAGTTATACGCGTGTTAAAGATTTGAGAGTTTGTTGAATTCAAGGGAATTGAATTTACCGGTACAGTGGTTCGTATTGGAGGCCAAGAAATTTTAGAAACAAGAAAGTAAGGGTTGTGAGAATTCTAAGTTAGGAATCAGACTAAGGGTTCGTGAGTGTATCGAACCAAGTACAAGAGCGCAGGACATGGTTCTTTTTTGTTTCATTTGGAGGGCCAGGAAGAATCAAAATTTAATCTGGTGGTTATACGCGATTAGTTTTATTCGCGGGTGAAGGTTTGATGGCCAAATTCATAGTATAGAAAAGAAAATTGAGCGAATCAATTGGGAAAAAGAAAATCGAGTAAGTCGATCGTGAAGAAGAAGCGAGTAAAGACGGAATCATTCGAGTGATTCGAAGCGTGTTTGAAGAATCTAGAATTACCAAGTGAAGGCTCGAAAGTTTTTTTAATCAGAAACAAAGTGCTATGCGGAATAGACAATTGTAGATGCAGTGAATGTAAAGAAACACGATGATGCAGGGGATGCAGGATATTGAAAACTGATGCAGTGAATGTAGGAAACAAGAAGAGAAAATTGTCGCAGTGAGTGTAGAAAAATAAAGTGCAGTGAATGCAGAAAAGGTTGAAGTTATTGAAACAATGAATACTATTGGTGAGACATCAAAAGGTTTGTGTGATTCAAAACCGTGTGGAAAAGTGTAGTCGATTTGTGAGGAGTCGAAGGAAAGAAAAACCGTGTGATGCGGATATAACCTGTGAAAGGTATGATAAAACAGTCCAGTGAGTGGATCGGATCAAAGCGAAGAATCCGTGAAGGAAGCAATCAATAATGAAGAACCGTTGTGAGAGACAACCGTGAAGAAGATAGATCAAGAAGAAGACGCGCGTATCCTGTGACTGGGTCAGAAAAATTGTTGTGTGATACAACCGCAAGAGAGATCTGGGTGAGTCAGTTTATCAAAAATCTATGCGAGATGGATGCAAGTCATGTGATATGATAGTGGGCAAGTCAATCAAGACCGGTGAAATTCGTGTTGAGACAACTACATAAGAAAAGGTTCGTGTGATACAAATCAAGTACGGTCAAGACAAGTGTGAAGCAAGTTCGTGTGAAGCAAGTTCGTGTGAAGCAAGTTCAAGTGAAACAAGGTTCGTGAGGAGCAAGGTTGGTAAATAAGAAGATCCGTGTGAAACGTCGGATACCGAGGAGTTTTAAGAAAATGGAATTGATCAAAGTTCAAGATCTGCAACTCAAGGATGTTCGTGATTAGGGGGGTGAATGAAAGTTATAATCCCTTCACATCCTAAACTACAAGGGTTTTATGGTAATTAAAGAGAAGAGTGGCGGTTACATGGCGGTTACAAAGTTCAGGGGGCAGTTATGACAAATCAGAAGTTAATAACCACCACTCCAAGGGTTGCGAAATCCCTTGGAGAGGCACCTCTTGATTTCGGCCACAAGGAGAAAGAAGGAAGGGACGCAACCATTCGTTTAGAGACGCACCTCTTCACGTTAAATCTCATCCACAAGATCCTAGAGACACACCCGTTCACGAAGAGACACGTCCATTCACTCGTACCCATTAGAAACTATAAATAGGGCCTTAGTTTTTCATTTGTAATCAATTCCATTGTATTGTATTCAAACTCTCAGTTTATATATTCAAGTTATTCGATTGTCTAGAGATCAAAGATCCATTTTGGGGCCAACAGGCTTTAGTACACACGTGCTTATCTTGGAGTCCTATCTTTGCAGGTTTCTTTCATTTGCTTCTTTCATGCATGTTTCTTTACATGCAACATTGTAGGGGCACAATACGTGTCGGTTAAAAAAAGTCAAACACAAAAAAAATGATAAAATAACATAGTTCATTAAATATAATATAAAAATAACTCAGATTACAATTGTTGTCTACGTTTTGTTACGCTTGCTTACATCTTCATTAGTAACATTGAGAACTCCATCTACTTCTACAACACAAATTATGCAAACGTTCAAGATATATACATTCCGAATCCCCGGTTCCAAAATTCCCGTTCAATATATACTTTCTAAATGTATGCGCGTTCTAAAAAAGGTACATTATATTATATATATTAAAAGGAAATGAGTATGGACCGTATTTGAATTTCTTTTAATTATCTCTTCTAATCCATTGTAGGCCTTTTTTTTGAAAAGGTTTGTATGTAATGGTTTCAATTGTCAATGAACAATATCTGAAATTCTTTTAGAGTTAAATGTCATTTTAGTCCTTATGGTTTGGGTCATTTTGTCAGTTTAGTCCAAAGGTTTTATTTTTCACCTGTGGGTCCAAAAAAGTTTCACCGTTGCCATTTTAGTCCACCGGGTTAACTTCGTCCATTTTTTCTGTTAACGAGAAGGCCATTTCGGTCATTTTATATGAAAAATGACCGAATTGACTTTCTCGTTAACAGAAAAAATGGATGAAGTTAACCCGGTGGACTAAAATGCCAATGGTGAAACCTTTTTAGACACACAAATGAAAAATGAAACTTTTGACTAAACTGTCAAAATGGCCCAAACCACTCACATTTCACTCTTTCTTTTATTATTTGAAATTGGACGACGAGGACTGTCACTGTGGGCACTTCACTTGACATTTGGGCTGGCTGAAAACATAATGAGTGTTGGGCCTGTTGGACGGTGGGCCTGTGCATTAAGTATTACACAGTTTTAGAAAAGTAGTAATAACAATTAACAAGTCTTGTAGTTTACCCAAATGTATTTGTGTTTACTAAGCTTTTAAGAAAAGTAATACATTGTTTCTCATAAATTTGGCATTTACCAACTCTTTTTCATGTGTTGGCAAAACACCTAATGCTACATTTCGTACTTAAATTTGACTTTTAGGAACGCTTTGGTTTGTCACTAGCACCATGGCTCTCATAGTTACTTATTCGAACTCTTAAGGTCGGTCCTTAGAAGTCAGGTGCCATGTCCAACTCGAAAAAATATCCCCCTTAGGCCTTAACAAAATAGATAATATAAACTAGTTTTTTTTTGTCATTCATTGTTAGTATTTCGGTTTTTTTTTTTTTTTTTGAAACTAAAATGGGTATTCGGCTAATACCTAATGGGCTTAAGTTATAAATCTTAAGCTTAATAGTTTTAAATGGGTCTAAGGTATAAGTTTATGTTTTATATGGGTTCTTTATGTTTTATATATTGGATTTCTTATATTTAAACTAGTGGAGGTCCTCTTCGCGTTACGGCAGTATTTTGGTCAGTATCGTTTTGGTTTATTAAGTCTGTTCGCAAACGAAATATATCAAGTGGTATTCACCTTAAGAAATAAATTCACATATAAAATATTGTATTTTATAGATTACAAGATAAAAACAAAAAGTACATAAACACTATTTGTAATATTTTTTTTGGACTCAAACGGTTGTTTAAATCAGAAACGTTATATGCAAAAACATGTGATAATTTATTCCTTACAATAGTTTAAATATATTTCACCCCACTCATTATCGAGAAAATTTTACGTCAAAATGTAAAACAAGTTGGATTTATATCGAAATGTACTTAAATGAAGCACGTAAGAAAATAATATTTTACAAGTTAAAAAGATTGTATCGCTCACTGCGGCAACGTTAAAACGTAAAGTTATTCGAATTTATATCGTGAAAACGTATTATTAAGACAAAACGTACACCGACTGAAAACATACATAAAAATAAGCACGTAAATTACCAAAACGTAGACCAACACATAAAAATAAGCACGGAAACATTTTAAATGTGACCCATGTACATAGAAATAAACACGTAAAACTCAAGGGGTTAAAATGACACTTCACAAAAGCTTTTATAAAGCTAAGGGGTGTAAGTAATAATATACTGAAAGTTAAGGGTACGAGAAAAAGAAAAAAAAACCAAAAAGATAAAACATAAAAGAAAGGGTAAACTTCAATTTTCGTCCATGTGGTTTGGTGTACTTGTAGTAATATATGTTTTGTGAATTTGTTATATATAATCTTATTGGGATAGTTTTAAAAACAAAAACAGAAAACATAATTGGTTGGTGGTCAATAGAAACCAAAAAAAATAAAATAAAAAAATAAACTTAAAAGAAAAGCTAAGGTGGTCATAAAGGATAATATTTTAAAGAAAAAAAGCAACCGAAATCAGATAGGAGGGGGTTCTATCTCAAGGTCAGCCGGATAGAATTAGGGCTGCAAACGAATCAAACGTTTGGCGAACAGTTCGTGAATTGTTCGTTGGAAAGTTTGTTTGTGTTCGTTCATTTATTACACAAACGAACACGAACAAGAAATTTTGTTTGTTTAGTTAAATGAACAAACATGAACAAAGGTCGTGTTCATAGCATGTTGTAAAAATGAGAAAATACCATGTTATAAAAAATCGAACGAACACGACCTCTGTTCATGTTTGTTCATTTAACTAAACAAACGAAATTTCTTGTTAAATTACCTGACTTTTTCAAAAATATCTCTCATCTCTCATAAGTCTCTCTCATCTCTAAAGATCACCAAATCTTCATCCCCACAACGGCGACCCCCAAACACCGCACCCACTCCGGCGCCCCCTCGTATCTTCGGCGACCCTCAGACCTGCAACCCATCTCCGGCGACCCTCAGATCTGCAACCCATCTCTCATCTCCTCCAAGGAACCCAAAAGATGTTTGATTGGTGATGAGGAGGTGGTTGGTCGGCGGCGGAAGACGATGGTGGGAGGTGGTTGGCCGGCGGTGCTGGTGTTGGAGGCGGTTTCAATTATGTGGAGATCAGAGCAGAAAAGAGGAGGGTTTCACTTATGTGGACGCCATCGCCGTCTCCGGTGGATGCCGCCGCCGCACAGGGGTGGGTGGGCGGTACCCTTGGGACGGTGTTAGTGGTGCTGGTGTTGGAAGCGGTGGCTGAACCCTTACGACTGATGATGTTACTACATTTGTTGGTAAGGGTTTTTGCTGGTGATTTTGAATGTTTGAATCTGGATGTTTTTGTTGGTGCTTTTGAATGTTTGCTGGTGGTTTTTGCTGGTGCTTTTTTGAATGTTTTGAATCTCGGTGCTTTTGAATGTTTGAATATGGTGCTTTTGAATGTTTGAATCTGTTAAATCTGGTGCTTTTTGAATGTTTTGAATCTGGTGCTTTTTGGTAGATTTTGAACAGTGAACTATGCGGGTTTTGATCCGTTTGGATTTGGGTGGTGATGATGCAAAAAAAAAAAAAAAAAAACGTATATTTTGATGACGATGGCGTGACACGGTTGGTAGATGGTAGATTTTTGAACCTGCAACCCCACTTTGCAGCCTCTGATTATCGGAAAAAAAATCTGAGCCAAACCCCGTTTTTTTCAAGAATCCAAACATTGTTTTGATTTTTGTTGTTGATTTTTTTATATTTCTTTTCCCAGTCGATGATGATAACAATCTATCTGAGACACCTACCGAGTTGCGATTTCTGGGTGCGTTCGTTTTGTGTAAAAAAGTTTTTGAAAAAAAAAGTTAAAACCGTAAACTTTTTAACGTAAAACGTAAATTTTTTAACGTAAAACGTAAAGTTTTTAACGTAAAAGTTAAAACCGTAAACATTTTAACGTAAAACGTAAACTTTTTAACGTAAAACGTAAAACATAAAACATAAAGTTTTTAACGTAAAACGTAAAAAGTTTAACGTAAAACGTAAAATGTAAAAAGTTTAACGTAAAACGTAGAACGTAAAAAGTTTAACGTAAAACGTAAAAAGTTTAACGTAAAACGTAAAAAGTTTAACGTAAAACATAAAATGTAAAAAGTTTAAAAAATCTGTTAAAAAATCTGAATTTAAAAATGCTTTTAATAAAAAAATTATGTTTAAAAAATAAAAACTAATATAATAATACAAAAGAGTAATAAGAAACAATAAAGACACAAAGACAAAAAAGAGTAATTTTACTAAACTACTCTTTTGAATTAAAATATTAAAGACATAATAAGACAAAAAATATTTAATATTATTTTTAATTACTTTTAATCTCATCCATCGATTTTGAAGATCTAATAGTTGAAAAGTAGTTCGTTCGCTTCTTACAACTGGGGGTGGTTTTCATTTAATATATATATATATATATATATATATAGGGTAAGGTTCATGCGAGAACCACCCTTATTGCGAGAACCGCGAAAACCAATGTGAACACAAAATAAAATCTAAAAAAAATCAAAAAAACACTCAAATTTTTTTTTTATTTTTTTTAATATTTTTTAATAAAAAATCGCTATATTTCGTTCCCATAAAAAAAAAAAAAACTTTTTTTTTTCGAGTAAGAGTTATCCATGCACATGTGCATATGTATCATTACTTCAACAAATTCGGTAATACGTTATCAGGAATAGACAATTGCACTTTAATTTACAATACCATTAGTAATACACTACTTTTTACATTACCAATATTCAAAATGCACATGTGCATAATTAGGTATAACCATGATATAACGTGTTTTGGTACAGAAAGTTTGTGTTTGTGATTTTGAATGGAGAAGTAGACCCATATACATGTTTTTTGGTTAGTTATATCTAGTGGTTGATGGTTTGGTTATAGTTGTCAATTTTTTATGTAATATGTTGATTGGATGGTATAAATGGTGTTTACATACATGTAATAAAGTGAAAATATTGTTAATGATATTGTATTATGGATGGTAGGAGGTAATGGTATTGTATTATGGATGGTAGGAGGTAATGGTAGTGTATTATGGATGGTATGATAGATGAAAGGGAAAGTGTATTCAAAGTGGTGTACCAAAACACCTTATTTCATGTTGATACATATGAATGCACATGTGCATTTCTAATATTGGTAATGTAAAAAGTAGTGTATTACATATGGTAGTGTAAATGAAAGTGCAATTGTCTAATATATGTAATGAATTACGGAATTTGTCAAAGAAATGACAAAAATGCACATGTGCATGCTTGTATATTATGGATGGAATGATAGATGAAAGAGAAAGTAGTGTACCAAAACACCTTATTTCCTGTTGACACATATAGATGCACATGTGCATTTCTAACATTGGTAATGTAAAAAATAGTGTATTACACGTAGTAGTGTAAATGAAAGTGCAATTGACTATTATTTGTAATGAATTACGGAATTTGACAAAGAAACGACACATATGCACATGTGCATGGATAACTATAACTCAAAAAATTTTTATTTTTTATTTTTTTGATTTTTTTTGATTTTTTTTATTAACAAAATATAGCGATTTTTTCAAAAAAAAATAGTAAAAAAATAAAAAAAAAATTTTGGGTGTTTTTTAGATTTTTTTAGGAATTACTGTTTGTGTTCACACTGGTTCTCGCGGTTCTCGCAATAAGGGGTGGTTCCTAACGGATCTTTGTCCTATATATATATATATGCATGAAAATGGTAAAATGAGAACCGCATTGGGTTGTGAAAAACATGAGAACTAGCCTTCCAAAAGGTTTTTTCAAAAAAAAAACCCCATAGTTATTCAGCTAAGAAATTCTAACCTCTTAACATTTTTTGTTTTTGAAAAAAAAATCACACATGTAATCTACATGTTTTTAAGAGTTTTGAGCAAAAAAACGATAAGAGGATATCTTTTAAAAAAACAACTTTTGCACAATGCGACTTGTTTATTAAATAAATTACCGGTACCCGGTACCATTTACTCATCCCTAGGTGATGTTACTATTCATTAAGTTCTATTTTTAATATATAGGTATGTGATGTTACTATTCATTAAGTTCTATTTTTAATGCGTTGGTACGTGACATAGCTCATAGGTGATGTTAGGGATGAGATCGGTACCAATTGCTACCGAAAACCGGTACCGAAAATCCCCAAAAGTGGGTACCGGTACCGAATATACCCGGTACAATATGGTACCTGTATTTGAGAGAAAAACCGGTAAATATAGCTACCGAACCGGGACCGATAATGTCAAAAGTCAATACCGAATCGGTACTGAAAATATACCCGGTTTGGTAAATTAAGTACCGGTACCCAGTGACATTTGCTCATCCGTAGGTGATTTTACTATTCATTAACTTGTATTTTTAATATATAGGTAAAGGTAATTTGGCAGACGCTTTTTTTTCTCAAAACCCTTAAAAACATGTAAACTACATCAAATCATTACTAACCCCTAAACTTCAAAAAAACAACTATACCGTAAACCCCACAAGCTAAAAACTAGATATAAAAGCTAAACCTTAAAATTTAATCCCTAAACTCTAAAAAATATACCATAAAACTAAACACTTTTCAACACAATATCAATAGTTTGATAAAGTTTTCTCACGGAAAAAGAGTTTTCTAATGATCTTCACCATATATATATTGGGTGAGGTTTCTGTAAAAGGGACATTTTGAGAAGACATAGGAATTGACATGTAGTTATCATGTTTTAGACTTAGACATTATGTTTTAGTAAGAAAAACACTAAACATAACAATTTAAAACACAATGCAACGTATTATAGTTATGAATTTTAAAACATAACTGAAACACACTACTTAACACTTAAAACACACTACTTAACGTTCCTGACATGATTTTTAAGTTTTAACCCAAGAATTCATTGGATTGTGCCTTAAATTGTTATGTTTGATGTTTTTCTTACCAATACAACCCAAAACATCATACCTAAGTCCAAAATATGATGCCGACAAGTCAATTCCTATGTCTTCTCACACTTCTCATGAAAATGTCTTTTTTTACCGGAACCTAAACATATATATGTGTATATATATATATATATATAGAGAGAGAGAGAGATAGAGTTAGGCTCATGTAAGAATCAATAGGGTAATTGAAAATAATTCTAGAAACACATTTTTTCTAAGAAAAAAAATGCAATTTTCTTTTCTTTGTTTTTTATTTTGGAAAATTACAGCTTTTTCTGTCATTTTTTTGTGTGGATGTATACACATGTGTAATTTGCCAATCTTTAACTATAATAAATGTGTATATGCGTTTAAAACTGAAACATAAACAAAAACACTATTTGTAATATTTTTTTTGACTCAAACGGTTGTTTAAATCAGAAACGTAATATGCAAAAACATGTGATAATTTATTCCTTACAATAGTTTAAATATATTTCACCCCACTTATTATCGAGAAAAATTTACGTCAAAACGTAAAACAAGTTGGATTTATATCGAAATGTACTTAAATGAAGCACGTCAGAAAATAATATTTTACAAGTTAACTCTTTGACCATTCCTTTACATCCTTATACTTAATTCGTTTGACACGTTCATAACGGGTCAACACTTGACCATTCCTTTACATCCTCATATTTAATTAGGTTGACCCGTTCGTAACGGTCAACACTG
The DNA here is from genome assembly GCA_030545235.1 of Helianthus tuberosus. NCBI lineage: Eukaryota > Viridiplantae > Streptophyta > Magnoliopsida > Asterales > Asteraceae > Helianthus > Helianthus tuberosus. The sequence goes on along the minus strand of CM060357.1, from coordinate 189,937,993 downwards.
TGACCATTCCTTTACATCCTTATACTTAATTCATTTGACCCGTTCATAACGGGTCAACGCTTTGACCATTCCTTTACATCCTTATTCTGAATTCGTTTGACCCATTCATAACGGGTCAATGTTTGACCATTCCTAACATCCTCATACTTAATTCGTATGACCCGTTCGTAACGGGTCAACACATTGACCATTCCTTTTGTGACAACTGGCATTTTTCCATGTATCCGTACAATGTTAAACAGTAATTTGTGCTTTAATGACTGTACATGATTAAATTAATGACATGAATGATTTTCGGATTGCTGTCATATACATACAAGTGCATTACATGTTGCATGATTTCTTATCATTATTGCATGCAACACAGTATGATTCAACTAGTGCACAGAACAAGTTAGCACATTTATCAGACAAACTAGAAGTACTGACGGGAGTTCAGTACTCAGACAGACATGATGTTAAGACACAGAATGAGCCCGAAACCAAGAGTTACAGTAGAATAGTGTGTAGGAAAGTAGGGATTACAAAACTGCCTTCCGAGTGATGATTTAAGTGCCGGAAAGTGCCGAAACACACAAAAACTGCATAATTCTACAGAAAACAACAAAATTCAGCAATTTTCAGCATTTTAACATCAAAATATAATGCAGAATTATGGTTTAAGGTCCAGAATACTTTGATAAGTGTCGGGAATCAAAACTGTCATAAAAGACAACATAAAGCACACTAAACTGCGCAATTTAGCACCTTATCGAACCGGTAATAAACCGAACAACCGGACACTACCTGAAACACCAAAATTTCACTAGAAACATTGTTTTAGTGTTACGAAGCTAGTTATGGTCACCGAACATCATAACACATCCTTAAACACTATAACACCTAAAACACTAACTAACATACTTGAAATCTAACTAATATCCTAAACGAATGTTTAAAACAAAACAAGACCCCCCCCCCCCCCACCTATGGACGGTTAGACATGGGCCCCAGAAGGATGATTTCTTATGTTATTTTATTAGATATGTTGAGATGATTTGAAGCATATTGTCCATTGTTTAAAATAAAGTTGGAAGACTAATTATAAAACCACAAGACATAATTCTCTAACCATTTCATCATCATCTTCATCACACCACAACTCACCTCTCTCCATCTCTAAAGCTTACGACCCAAACACCCCTCATATAATCATCCTTCTTCAATCCATTTCCAAGTATTCTAAGTGTTCTCTAAGACGTAAGAAGCATATCTAAGAAGCTTGGAAGCTTTGGAAGTTGAAAGACCTCATCAAGGAGCTATTTACCACTTAAATCTTCATCATCTTCATACAAGTTTCTTCCCTAGCCTTAGAGCTAGTAGTAAGCCCCTTATAACTTGTTATTACTTCCAATTTTAGTGGTTAAAGTGTTATGTAACTTGTTAAACTCAAGATTCGAAAAGAAACATAAGCATGATCCTTAACATAAAGCTTAATAACATGAAAATCAAAGATGTTTAAGTGTATGTAGGATACTTGTTTGTTGATTTCTTATGATTATGATGTTGATCATCATAAGAAGCTTGCTAGATGATGATTAAACACGTGATCTAGCAAGTGTAAGGATGGATCTTGAGAAATTTGTAATGATCATCCTTTATGTTAAACATGAACTTGAACATGAACTTGTTTTAGCGTATGATGATTATGTTTACAAGTTATATGTCTTGAGAAAAAAAGATTTCAAAGATAGCATTTTCAAGAAACCAAAGTTTATTACAGGATTTAACATGAAATTGATTTTTAAAGAAAGTAATCATGTTTTAAGTGTTAAAACAAGGCTAGAAAAGTGTTGGTAACAAGAAGAATACAAGAAGAATTATTTTTTGAAAATCATCAACAAGTTGTAAAGAACTAAAATTTACAAGAATGAGTTTCATAAACTAAAAACCATGTTTTTAGAGGTAACTAAGCTTACTAAACAACATGTGAGATTACTACAAATTTTTACAACCTTTCAAGTTCATGTCATAGTGTAAAATGCACATTTTTGGCTCTTGGTAAGTTATGTGTGAAATTGTTGATGATTAATGATGAATTTCTAAAAGAAAATGATATGCCTTTAAGCATGGAAACCTCCTTTTTTAGGGGAAACTATGGCAAATTTTTCACATTGGTTCTCGCAATAAGGGTGGTTCTAGCATGAGCTCCTCCGTATATATATAGGGAGAAGATTATGCGAGAACCACCTCTTATTGCGAGAACCAATGTGAACACAACCAAAAATGCCTAAAAATAGCTAAAAATCACACAATTTTTTAAATATTTTTTATATAAAAATCGTTACTTTTCGAAGCAAAAAAAAAAAATTAATTTTTTTTGTTTTTAAAAAAAATTAAAATTTAAAAAAAAAAATTTGGCCACTAAAAGTAGCGATTTGAGCATAAAAAATATTTAAAAAAAATTAGATTTTTTTTAGATTTTTTTAGGTTTTTTTGGGGTTTAGTTTTTAGCATTTTAGCTTGGGGGATGAGGGGGGGGGGGGTGGGGTGGGGGGGTTTAGGTTTTTGGGGGGTGGGGGAGGGGTTAGGTTTTTTGGGGGTTTTATTTTTTAGCATTTAGCTTGGGGGGGGGGGGGGGGTTTAGGTTTTTTTTTTTTTTGGGGGGGGGGGGGGGTGGGGGTTAGGTTTTTTTAGCTATTTTAGGTTGTGTTCACATTGGTTCTCGCGGTTCTCACAATAAATGGAGTGCTCGCATGAGCCCCTCCCTATATATATATATATATATATACGTATGGGATTATTATTGACGGGAACGAAATACCTTCGATTTCGAATCCTATTATTGTTTTTGACTCGCACAAGGAGACTGTCGACCTCACTCTTATTGCGAAGCTTGTGGCTGATGTAGTTACCAAACGAGACCCTGAGCTTGTTTCCGTAGAAGATGGCTGTCCTTCCCTCTCGAATGCGAAGGTGTCTGACTACGACAGTGTCGGCGAGGCGGGGGAGGCAACTGTAACACCCCGAAGTTTATAAAACTTTATAATAAGAAATATAAAGTATTGAATAAACAAGAATAAGCTAACTAGAAAATAAGTAACTTAGTTAGTCATGGACTTGTAATATTACATGAAAGAACAAAATGCTCAAGTTATAAACCAAACTAAACTTGAGGGTCCTATATTGCTAAACTTGAAACTTAATTACATAAAAATAAAATTAAAACACACCAAACACACACTTTGGGTGTGACTGGTCTATCAAGAAGCAGGGGGTGACAAGGGTTCTTCACCAAACCCTAACTCTCACAAAAAATTGATCAATTGAAGGTCCAATTCAGTCCCAAATCGAATTCTAAACATGAATTAGTGATCACCTCACTGAAAGGATCACAAGGTATGCGAAATTCTAGTATTTTGATTCATCTCAAGTTCTAGGTTAATTATGAAAAATCGAAATTGAGCTTGATTGTGCCTTGCATGTATGTAATTAGAAGAGATATGGTGTTTAGGGATGAACCCTAGGTGAAATCTTGTTAAAAGATTTCATGATAAATATAGAGTTTATAACCACCATTGTAGGTGATTAATGGACTTGAAGAAAACTTGATAAGCCCTAGAATTATGTTCTTGTTCTAGCATAAATCTGAATATAAGAATAAATTTCAGAAATATTGATGCTAAGACATGTGTAGAATTGACTAATTGAAGTTAGTTTAGATGATGATTACAAGTCATGAACTTGGTTTTGTTTATATAAAAATCCGACCCGCTAGGTGTTTGATGGAACGCCTAAGTGAGGGTTAAAATGTTAAAAGTTGGGTAAAAACGCAGATTTGATCATTGTAGAGAATTATGCGTTAAAGCTTATGAAAGAGTTCTAAACTTATTGTGAATTGAACTCTTTAGGCAAAGAATCCGGAACGTCAAGCGGACACGCCGGGGGATATACGCGCTTGAAGGGTGTGCTCTAAAGGTACGTGACCTTAGTCTCGTTAAATTATGCATATATGTTTGGGTTTAATGTATAAATGGATTTGTAGCGTAATAAGATGCGTTTGATGTGTCTTAAAGTGGCGAAGTTTACTCGACCATCAAACGGGTCAAAATAAAGATTGGAATTGGGTTTGGCTTGTTAATAAAGTGATGGTTTTCACTAGATAGTCAAACGAGTCGAATTGATGCCATAAAAAGAATCATGAAAGTAGCGACTTGAAAATCTCATATTTGTTAAGTGTTGGATTGCACTACGTCAATGAATTTGGCGATGATTACATTAAGTTTGTAAATCCGTGATGTTGGATCAAACAATAGAAATAAGACGCAAATGTCGTTTGAAACGGAATGCTCGAATTCCGAGGAAACTAGTTTATAGCTCCAAGGGAATATAAATCCATGAATGGCGCCATTATGCCAAGGTTATAAGCCCGGGGAAATGGGTAACTATGTCTAAAAGCATTAAGAAACTGAAAAGTGGTAATATGCATTTATAGTTAATGAGTCAGATAATCAAAATAAGGAATTCGTAATCAAAACACTGGTAATTCGATTTTCGTGTTATGAAATTTACATGGTTAGATCCGTAATTTTATTACGGACTCATAGGAAAAAGAATCGATTAAAACGGACAACCGAGTAAAAAGTTATGATAGTTTTAAGTTGAAAAGTTGTAAATTTCGGAGCTAGGTAGAAATGCAGGTTTCAAACCTGCACCTGCTGGAAAAAGGTTTCCCCCACGCCACGCGGAAGAGTTCTTTGGATCCGCCGCGACACGCGGAAGCCGTCGCGACACGCGACGGGTTTGATGATTTCTGTCGCGACACGCGACAGATCCAGAACTGAAAATTTATTATTTTTTTTTATATTTCGATGCTGGAACTTGTTTATACACCCTATTTCAATGTCAAAACTAACATTATAATGGTTTTGACTTTAGGTAATGATGGGGACTATACGGATGGTGATCAAGCATAATTATCAAGAACCGAACACGCATTTTGAAAGCTTCCGCGTCAACTTAACTTTGTCTAGACATGTTTTTGATGTAAATGAATTGCTAAACATGTTATGAATGTTTAAACTAGTCGGTAGTTGACTAGAAGGTGTTACCTTGAAACTTTTATTTTGTACTTATGTTAAACCAAGGTATTTAATATATATATAATGAAGTATCTTTTATTATATAAAATTAGAAATTTAAACGAGTGTTACAGCAACCTTGGACATCAACCTTATCAGTGGGACGAGGTCCCTGAGGCATTTGTGAGACAAGATCGACGACACTCTTGTCCAGACGAGGAAGATGAAGTACTCATCTTAAAGGTGCCCCTCCAGCTACTCTTACTAGGAACTCTCCTTATTCCTATTTTGTCTAAAACATTGTGCCAATTCACGCGTAATGTCAACGGATGATAGCGCGTGGACCACCATAAAGGTCCTTTCCCTGTTGAAGGTACGAGGACAGTAATGTCCCCTCTCTGGCTGCTTTGAACGAGGGAAAATTAGGGTGACCATGCAAGACAATTTACTATTACGGGGGCCCATGTAATAACGACTTGTATTGCATGGAGATCCTGGTGGACTCTGCGGGTCAAGCTAATGATCACCACCCATTCCAAATTTCTAAAGTTGTTCAAATTTTCATCTAGTAGAACACTAACCGAGATAGTTACTATAACACTCTACAAAGTAGGAAGCTTGTCTACTTCGCACGTAACAGTTCTACCTGTAGTACGAGTCGTTGGGACCTGATATCTAAGCAAGTGAAGATGGCTAACACTCAGGAAAGACTTTCCTCAACACTTTAGAATTCTTGCGTTTGAAATGGGTACGGAGCCTACAACACCCCAAACTTATCCATTGTAGTTACCACGATAGGCCTTAAACATTTGACATCCGTATTACCCCAAGGACGTAACATGGCGCGAACTGTAGCGTAACCCACTTACCAGACTCTTTTCGGCATTCGTGGAAACTATATCAACCGTATTGGGACTCATGGAACCCCAGCAAAACCAAAGTGTGCGTCGCACAGTCCAGTGTGGCGAAGGGGTCCTTTCTACATCAGATTGTAGGTCCCGTTTTTCCCGGTGAGGATCGATAACGAAAACCTATTCCCTGTTTATAACAAACACGGTAACGGGTGCGGAATCCCCGTGACGGTGCAAACCAAACAAAAATAATAAAGAACACGGATTAACCAATGAAACACACTCAATTGATTAAGCGGGATGAGAACCGATCACAAACTGATACAAACACAGTTTTGACAGAATTTTGGCAGAGTTTCTTTACATGTATGCTCTCATCTCTATTTCATACAGAAACAGAGAGAGGTATTTATACTAGACACATACTGACTGACGAAATGCATAAAGGCACTCGACGAAACACTAAAGTCGACGAAACACATTCTGTTTCGTCGACATACATATTGATCCTATTCTGTTTCGTCATGTGTAATACAAGCCCAATCCAAGTCAATGTCCACTTCAACTTTCACGGCCCAAGTATGAAGTTACGGCCCAGTTATGCTTTCTGTTGACAAATGTTGCCACAATTTCAATATAGGACAAAGTTGTGACATCATCAAGACATCACTAAGGTGATGTCATGGTGATGTGTTTGCGGGAATTTGCTTGCGGCGTTCCGTGCCTCGCGTGTCGAACTCTGGGGCGCATGACGGAGGAATGTCATGACGTCGGGCTTGAGCCGGACCTAACCGAGTCGACCCGAACCGAATCGAACCGAGTCGAGTCGCGTCCACATAAAGTGTACCAACAAACTCCCCCTTGGACGCTACTCGTGAGGTTCGTCTTCCGTGTCTTTTGTGTCTTTCATGTCGGGGGATCTTCAAAGTCTTCACGCGTCGTAAGTAGAAGGTGTATCAACAAACTCCCTTTTCATTTAGGTAGTGTGTTAACAAACTCCCCCTTAAAATGAACTCTCCATTGAGTCATGCTCGTGAATCTTTTGACTTGTCAATTCTTCAGATCCTTGTGGTGTTGAGGAGGGATCAGCGGCAACTCGATCATTTTTATCTTTTGAGTGCCTTCACTTCGTAGTGTCTTCACTTTACGGCTTGTCATCTGACACGTTCTCTTCGCCTTTAGCTGATTCTGATGTCGCATCTGCACATACAAGAAAGCTAAACACGTAATGAGAACAACTGCTTGGAATATAGACAAATTAAACAAACGACACATATGAGATCAAGTCTCAATCAAACACCGACCGACAACAGTTTGAAAGTTTAGAAAATGATCAATTTTAATTCTTTAACTTTCAAAACTTGTTAACTTCGACTGTTTTATGAATGTGCAATTGTTTTCCGGCTTACGATCAGGATTTTGGGTAGGATAGACTCGAGTTCCAACATCAGTCAATCAAAAATAAACTAGAAGCAAAATCTTTTTGGATTTTATAAAGTTTAAATTAAAACACACCTAAAATCTTTTTGGAATTTATCATTTTTCCAAAAATGTAAGGACGGAAAGCAATAAATAAATATATACAAAGATGCATAAACTGAAAACAGTAAATAAATATTTACAGACATTCTTTTTGCGAGTTTCGAGGGTAAGAGAATCATATCAGTGTACGGTCATGCCAAAACGCTCTTTTTGTTCAATTAGTTCACATTAAGATAAGCATCCTATAACAATTATCGGTATTGTTGTCCACTTAAGCTCAACTTATCAGATGTAATCATGGCGAGGGGATACGTTAAGGTATGATTTATACTTACCGACCGGTGTTCATCCACACACGACACATTCCCGTATCAAGGTATGCACGAGAGTTCATCTTACCGGTGAGTATACCGTTTATCATCCGTTTGACCGTAAAAAAAATGTGAGAAACTCACTTATTTTGATTGAAAACAAGCCCTATGTGATAGAATCACTTATTGAGGAGGAACTTGATTTTCAGATGCATGAGGGCACATGAGCAAGTCCGTGAACAGGTCAGTACTTCCGTACAGCAGAGAGACGAACTTGACTCCCGCAAAGAATCTGTGATAAATTATCACTTATTTTGATTGGACATGTGATTGTTGATCACTTATTGAGGTCGAATGCAATATGTACACGTATGTATAGTATCATGGAAGATCTTAGACTTCGTCTCCGTTATTTTTACGGTTTGATACAACCATGATACCCAGATGATAAGACAGCATAAAGACCGAATATCTCAGAACCTCGGCAATCTCTCAAACGAAATTTCGGTACTAAGACCATATGCCAATGTGCGGTTCCCACCTGGTCTTCAGTCGATTAAGGTTTATATCACCCTGCACACTTTAATATGATTGTGAGCCTACCGATACATTTTATATAGAGCTACTTATCATTTTTCATTTTGCATTTCAGTTTAAAGAGGTTTCAACAGACCACTGATCTACTATCATTTTCTCTTTTTATCTCCAGGAAACTCATTTTTGTTTTTCTATTGTTTTTGCGTTTTGAACATTTTCACTGTTTTTGAATTTTTAAACTTGGATTTACTCCCCCTAAAATCAACAAACTAAGATAAAATTTTAAAAGACACAAAGGTATTTACAAAAACGATTTTCCAATGTTGGTTAACTCATGTTTTACCTCAATGCCGTTTACCAAAATTAATTTAATCAGAAATGATTTATCGAATTTTGGAAAAATCAGTTGGCATGTCGGTAAGCGGTGCGGACCATGACAACATTGTCTGGCCAAAGAGTGCTACGAGAGGATAACAATTTATAAAGCAGCTTAAATATCGACAAGAAAAAGGAGAGATTAGAAATTTAAAACCGTATCCTGCAACTGCTTTGTGCATTGCAAGGAATCTGAGCGCTCTCCCAAACTGGATATCCACCTGGTGTGGATTTCAAAGTCGATTTTGTAGCTACTTAGAAATCTCTTGACAGCAACAAGATCAGAAACCTTTGGGTCCGGCTGGTCTTCCACATTGCACCAGCGAAGGTCTTTGTCTTTCTCTTGAGAAGTAGTGTGCGGTTGTTCAATCCATGCCAAGGCATCCGCACACCCGGTTGGTTTGTTCAACAAACACATTTTCTTCAATTACACCGCGAAGAACTGTACACTGCACATTTATTTTGTTGAATTTGAACATCAGACGTGCTGCAGGTGCGTACATTTTGATTGAATCTATCCTGGGGACCCGATTAAAGCCTTGAACAATCAAACTCTTGGATTGATTTTCAATTTGTCGAAGCTTTCAATCTCTTTCGACAGACAATTATGTCTTCTTTTCTTTTTCTTCTTCTCTCCATCAAAGGAAACAATTTCTTCTGTCGCCTATCTTGTGCAAGGACGCTCCACTATCAACAATCCGATGACTATCGATAGTTCCTCCTGGAACATCCTGCACACTCACTCAGAGATTAGTTGGAGAGGGGGACCCAAGCCTTAACAGACTTGGGTCGTCCTTCATCATCGAAGATTGTGGCTTCGATTTCCTGATGATTCAAAATGGAGTGAGCTTCCCCTGAAACAGTTACCGATTTTGGTTTCCAAATCTGTTTTTGTTTTTCATTTTTAATTTCTAACTTAACAGACTTTGTTTGGACAACCTCTGGTTTTAACGCCTTTTCAACTTCTTTGACGTTTTGACGTCGTTGTTTTGTTTCTTGTTCTTTAACAGTTCTTTTATCATGTTTTGGTGAAACATGACGACGTTGTGGGCGAACCTTTTCAGGTGGTGCTCTTTCCACAAATTTCTCTTTAGGAGTGTTTGAGCAGTTCTTAATGATATGCCCAAACTCCCCACATTTAAAACACGTTCTCCTTTCCACAAACTTAGGAGAACTTGATCGACCAACAGATGTCGAGCCCGTAGAGCCTGAGGTACTTGCTCTTTCATCACACCCATTTGTATGTTGAGTGTAATTGTTTTGGCTGTTACGTTTTAAAATCTTGACTTGTTGTATAAAATCGGTGTTTGATTTGTTTTCAAAAGTCTCAATTTTATCAGTACCCTTTGATGCTACAAACTTGACATCTTTTGCTTTCTTCTTGTAACGAGCTCCTTTTGATTCAACCTTAGCCCTTGGCTTTGGAGCTCGTTGTTGCTGTTGTTTACCCTTAGAAGCAACAGGTTGTTGCTTTGTCAGTGATTCTGTTTTCCAGGGATTGTCTTTCCCAAAAATTTTCTTGTATTATCTTCAAACACTTTGTCAATCAAAGATTGATTGACGTTTTTGATTGGAAAATCTATGTCTGAATAAATTTTACTATCACCGACTAAAGTATACAACAAGTTATTGCTCTTAACAGCATACACACATTCATTGTCATCTTTGACATTCTTGACAGGATCTATCACTTGCTTGGCAACAGGTTGCACGGCAGGAGTAGGAGGATCACAAAGAATATGATTCTCAATTGGAATTTCTACTCCTTTCGTCTCATCAAGTGATTCATCCTGGTCATTCACATCTGATTCATCATCCGACGAATCATAGTCCTCAATGGTTGGAGAACTTTGATTTGAAGCACATGATGACTTTTCTTTCCGATCAGATGAGCCCTCCGATGAATTGTCCGGTTTGAACCCTAGGCCAGTAGTAACTTCCTCATAATCAAGAGGTACACTGGGTTCATACCGAGGCATATCCTCTTCATCGGGCGACTTGGTATAGTCGTGTCTCAAAGGGGGCGGACACGAATTATACCCAACGCCTTTTACGTTCCCTTTCAGTTGTTGAACGTCAATGATGTGATCAAGCACATATCGGGAGTTAGAATAACTCTCCAATTTGAGCTTGATTGCCTCATGTTCACATTTAGCCGTGGCTAGCTCTTTCTTGGTTTCCTCAATGATATTAATGTAGTTATTAATACCAATTTGTTTGTTGAAAACAGTTTTTGTTAATTCGGAAACACTTTTCTTTTGGGTTTCAATAAATGTTTTAAACTCCTTTTCATTTCGAGCTAAGGCCATGTTTGCCTCTTTGCACTTTGACAGTTCAACAACTAAACTCTGATTGTGACTATGAATCGTATCACATTCAAGTTTCACATTAGCACAATCACTACATATGCTAGGAGTTTCAGAACTTACCTGACTCGAAGAGGCTGTGACATTAGCCATGAAGGCAGTCTGAGAAGAGAAAGATCCATCTTCAGAATTATAATCTCCCGCATTCGAGCTTTCTTCATCTGAACTCCCACTAAAACCCGAGCTATTATCACTTTCAGAAAACTCTTCCTTGTGAACATGCTTGATGTGATTGATAATTTTTGCATAGCATGCAGTTCCACCTCCTTGATCATTATCTCCCAATTGTACAGACCAATCGCACCCTTCATCAGCTTGAACGGTCAATGCTCGATTGGTGTTTGATGGTCCAGTCTGGTTCTGGTTGGTGGTGTTGTTCACAGCTACTATCCCTTTTCCACGGTTATCTTGATTGGCATTGGAAGTACTTGTCTGATTTCTGAATGGATTCTGGTTGCCTTGTCTGCTTGGTAGGGTGCACTCACGTTTGAAGTGACCCTTTTCGCCACAATTGTAACATGTAACCGCATCTTTATTGAACCCGTACTTTGTATCATTTTTGCCTTCCAACGAAGTTCTTCCAGTTCGAGTCATGAAATCCTTTGCCCTTCTAACAGCACTTGCAAACGCCCACTTGATATCCATTAACTCCATTTCATCACGGTCTATCTGCTGATAATCTTCATTGGTCATATTGATGTTTCCAATTTGACCTGCTACCAATCCACAGTATGAACTGAACATTGTGTTGAGAAGTTCCAAATGTTCCTTTGCAACTTCTACACTGACTTTTGAAAGATTGGAAGTATCAACTTTGACAGTGTTGGTGTTTTGGGGTGAAGGATTGTTGGTATAATGCGCTTGTTGTTGTTGTGGTTGAGCTTGAGGTTGGGGTATGGATTGTGACATGTAAGTACTTTGATTCCACTGTGGAAATGGAGATGAGCTTGTATTGGACACATACGCTGTTTGAAGCTTCGGTTGTTGAATAGAACTAGAACTAGGTGAAGGACTAAAACCAGGCAAATACATTTCTGTGTTTTGAGGAGGTGCAGTTGCAATCCTTTTAGCTTTCCGAATTTCCTCTTCGTTCTTGTGCTCCAACTTCTGAATGAATTCATAAAGACTGACATTGGCTGCATCCAGAGCGCCCGTATGCTTTAGAAGTTCAATGAATGGACTCCACTTAGGAGGAAGAGCATCAGCAAATCGTGCAACCATTTCCGGATGAGTCGCAGCAACACTATAAGAAGTCATTTCAATAATCAAATGATAAAAATGAGAAGTCATATCATTTAGAGTTTCATTCTCCAAAAACTGAAATGATTCAAACTCTTTCTTCAATAAATCATGGCGTATCTTTCTAGTAGCTGCATTTCCTTCTCCTCTCGCTACCAATGCATCCCATAAACCTTTCGTGGTCTTACAATATGAGAATTGATGAAAGATGTCTCTGTGAAATGCTTGAGTGAGAATAGCATACGCCTTCTTCTCCAGATCATATGCCTTTTTGTTGGCTTCTTGCATATTATTGAAAGTTGTCGCATTTGATCCTGCTTCTTCAAGAGCTTCACTAAATGCATAGATGAAACACGTCCATAATTCTGTGTTTTGCCCTTGAACGTAGTTATGGAAACGACCCTTCCATGATGGATAGTCGTTCATGTAATTTAACTTTGGAGGGCGATTATTGCTACCCGTCTCATTCTCACTAAGCAAAATATTTTGAATGCTCTGATTTTGATTCGACACCATTGCCCATTGACTTGAACTTATTGACTGTTGTTGTTGAGGTATGGTACGCCTCATATATTCGGCCATCGACATCTGTTTAAGATCTGGTTGCGGATCCGTACTCCAATCCCAAGGATTCGTACAACTCATATTTGATGTATGAATGTGAAGAACTGATCACACTCTTGAAAATAGACAGTTATCACACTTTTGGAAGTCCTCTGTTAAAAATTTATAAGTATCGACGAAACAGGTCGAATGATGTCCGACGAAACAGGCTTGATGATTGGTTGTGACGAAACGGATTGTTTGTCTTGTTCGACGAAACAGAAGATATATAAATTTCGACGAAACTGATTATGCTTTGATGTGTCGACGAAACTGATTGAGTTGATGTGTCGACGAAACTGATTTTGTATTCTTGTTGTTGACGAAACAGTTTTGTTGAAGCCCAAGTTAATGTTAAGCCCAATGAGATGAAGAAGCCCAAATCTTCGACGAAACTAATGTTGAATGATGTTAGTGGACGACGAAACCGATCCTGATTATATTGAAGTCGACGAAACAGTTACTAGATATTATCTTGGTAGATATTTTCTTGAGCCTCAATTTTCAAAGTTGCTTGTATCGAGACTTCTCTGTTTTCAACAAAACATCATCAAATTAAGTCACAAATGTCAAACAATTATATAATAATCAATTTACACTTTAAACAAATTCCAAACAAAGATCAAACAATAGAAACTTTCAAGAACAGTTTGAAGACAACTGAAGAACACGATGAATATTTGAAGATTCCGGTCACCGAATAATTTTCCGAAACACGATTTTGCTTAAAACTTTCAACGAAAACCAAACGCAAACATGTAGAAATGCAAAATAATAAGGTTTTCACTAAAACTTATAGCAGAACAACACTTCAAACACTGATTTTCAGCAAAAATTTCCAGAAAATATGAATTTTTTCAAGAACAAAAATCTGAAAAACACTTAAAACAACTTGTTTCAAACACGACAATGTTTGGTTTTAAACAAGGAAAAGAGCCAAGGCTCTGATACCACTTATAGGTCCCGTTTTTCCCGGTGAGGATCGATAACGAAAACCTATTCCCTGTTTATAACAAACATGGTTCGGGTGCGGAATCCCCGTGACGGTGCAAACCAAACAAAAATAATAAAGAACACGGATTAACCAATGAAACACACTCAATTGATTAAGCGGGATGAGAACCGATCACAAACTGATACAGACACAGTTTTGACAGAATTTTGGCAGAGTTTCTTTACATGTATGCTCTCATCTCTATTTCATACAGAAACAGAGAGAGGTATTTATACTAGACACAGACTGACTGACGAAATGCATAAAGGCACTCGACGAAACACTAAAGTCGACGAAACACATTCTGTTTCGTCGACATACATATTGATCCTATTCTGTTTCGTCATGTGTAATACAAGCCCAATCCAAGTCAATGTCCACTTCAACTTTCACGGCCCAAGTATGAAGTTACGGCCCAGTTATGCTTTCTGTTGACAAATGTTGCCACAATTTCAATATAGGACAAAGTTGTGACATCATCATGACATCCCTAAGGTGATGTCATGGTGATGTGTTTTCGGGAATTTGCTTGCGGCGTTCCGTGCCTCGCGTGTCGAACTCTGGGGCGCATGACGGAGGAATGTCATGACATCGGGCTTGAGCTGGACCTAACCGAGTCGACCCGAACCGAACCGAATCGAACCGAGTCGAGTCGCGTCCACATAAAGTGTACCAACACAGATAATCGAGGACCATGAAGTATGGAACACATATTATAAGGACGAAAACGGCCATTCGATTCACCCCTTCTCAACAGATTCCCATTCCATTTAGGTGCATGGATGAAACATGTAGGAAGTTTCTTCTCGTCCTTCACCTCATAAGCACCCTGTCACCCATTACCCATACTACAACACCGACACCCCATCAGTACTTCCACCCTCTCTATCCCGTGGTGCACCCAATCTCTTAGGTAGTACATTCACACACTGGAAACCACTTTACGGTTGCTACAAGGTACAATTTGGTCCCGAGGAAGAAGTCATGTACCCTCACGACCTTACTTCTGTGTTTCCACTATCACCCCCTACACATGGTAGTAATGCACAACCCCATCCTCTGGGAAGTATACCCGTTTTTGTAAAAGTAAAGACTATGGAAGAGTCGGAAACTTGAGGATTAAACAAGGAACGAGGTGAAGGGAAGGCCTCACCGTATTGTGTATAGCACTGGATGACTTGCATCAATCGGAGCAAGGTGACTCCGAGGAGGTTTTCTACTCAAGACTAATTGCAACAAGTTGTCATCGTGTATGTAAAAGTCGATGTACCCTTAGCAAGATTTTGTTGAGACTCATTTTACCTCACTACAATGACGAAATGATTATGATGGGAAGATTTGCATAGACCTCATTTTGAATTACCTTACCCTTATGCTCATAGTGCATGACGAATGAGCTTTGTTATCACTTATCGACGATAATATTTATTCTGAAATAAATGTCTAATTTCGTCGATATATTTTATGCATATGAAGCTCATGGAACCACAACAAAGGGACGTTGGTCAGACCCAACCAGAACCTTTACCTGTAACAAGAACTGAGCTCGAAGCTCTAGTGAACCAGCAAGTCGCTAAAGCAATCATCCAATACGAAGCAAGCAACATTGCAAACAACGGCGGACTAAGAGGAACCATAATGGGAATCGCTCAGGTAATAACTCTTGCCCTAGGTCTTACCGAGGGCGGAGTAACGGTGGAGAAATCTAATGAAAGTCCAGTAAAATGAAATATGCATGTGGAGACTTCGTGTGACAACAAAAGAAAGTTTTTAAGCCTGACGAAAGGAACCCAACCAAGTCATGATAACTCAAACGCAAATAAAAGAATGGAAGCAAACCCACTTAGTGGCACGAGAGCTTTTGGAGCCACCAATAAGGCCAGAGGAAAGGTTTATTTGGGAAATAAGCCGAGATATGACGGATGCAGGTTTCACCATGAAGGTCAATGCCCGAGACCTAAGTGTGATAGATGTGGGAAAAAGGGACATAGCAAAGATACCTGTTGGGCAAGATACCCCAACCGAGGAGGAAATGGTAACTACAACTAAGGGGATAACAACAACAACCATGGCGGAAACGGTAATGATAAAGCTCCTGGTTGTTTCAAATGTGGTGACACAGGGCCATTTAGGAAAGATTGCCCTAAGAAGGACCAAGCACGAGGAAGAGTTTCATGAACGGAGCTCGTGAAGTGCGCCAGGACTTGAAGATTAAAACGGGTACGTTCCCTATTAACCAACACTATTCATCCATTTTGATTGATACTGGCGCCGACTTTAGCCTTGTAAATATAGAATTTAAGAACCTACTTGGTCTAGAGGTAAGTAAGCTAGACTCCCCTTATTCAATAAAATTAGCAAATGGGAAATTAGTCGAAGAGGATGGAGTTATTAAGGGTCGTACAGTTGAACTTGGAGAACGAAAGTTTCCTATTGACCTGCTACCAGTTGGTTTAGGAAGTTTTGATGTTGTAGTCAGCATGGATTGGGTATCCAAGAATGGAGCTAAAGTTGTTTGTCATAAGAAAATCGTTCGCATCCCTCTTGCGAATGATGAAACACTTATAGTACACGGCCTTCATACAGTTGATGCGAGGACGCTGGGCCTCATAAGGAGGAAGATTATGACATTTCACATTGGCTTTGAGAGCGCAGAGGTGTCTCCGAAAAGGCTGCATAGCCATCCTTGCTGATATTGTCGACAAGGAGACCAAGGAGTCAAGAATAGAAGACATCCCCGTTGTAACGGAATTCCCAGAAGTCTTTCCCCAAAGACTTGTCTGGGCTACCTCCACAGCGACAAGTGGAGTTTTGGATAGATCTAGTGCTGGGAGTGGCACCAGTGGCAAAGGCGCCTTACCGACTAGCTCCGTCCGAGACGCAAGAACTTTCGACTCAACTACAAGAGCTGCCAGATAAGGGAACTTATTAGGCCGAGCTTCTTACCCTGGGGAGCTCTAGTGTTATTTGTTAGGAAGAAGGATGACAGTTTTCATATGTGCATACAGCCTGACCGGAGAGGAACTCAAAAGAATTAACGAGGAAAAAGTATTGTGCATAGGTTACAGGAAGTTAAACAACTAACCATCAAGAATCGGTACCCCTTACCGAGAATTGATGACCTGTTTGACCAACTACAAGGTTCCAACTAATATTTCAAGATTGACTTAAGGATAGGATATCATTAATTGAGGACACAAGAAGAAAGTATCCCTAAAACGACCTTTAGGACTCGCTATAGGCATTACGAGTTCCTTGTCATGCCGTTTGGATTAACAAACGCACCGGCAGTATTCATGGACCTCATGAATCAGGTGTGCAAGCCATACCTGGATAAGTTCGTGACTGTATAAATGGACGACATTCTTATTTACTCGAAGACCAAGGAAGATCATGAGCAACATCTACGAACTATCCTGGAGCTTTTGAAGGAAGTAAGTTGTATGCAAAGAAGTCAAAGTGAGGATTTTTGATTCACGAGGTGCAATTACTAGGTCACGTGGTGAATGAGAATAGAATTCATGTAGACCCTGCCAAGATTGAGGCAATCAAGTATTGTGAAGCACCAAAAACCCCAACTGAGATACGGAAATTTCTTGAGTTAGCGGGCTATCACAGACGATTCATTGAGAATTTTTCAAGGACTGCTTAGCCGCTAACGTCCCTAACCCAGAAAGATAAGGAATTTGATTGGGAAGAGAAATGGGAAACGGCTTTTCAGACGTTGAAGGATAAACTCTGCGATGCACCTATCTTATCTTTACCTGACAGTACCGATAGATTTGTAGTTTCTGGTGATGCTTCTCGACAAGGTCTTGGTTGCGTGTTGATGCAACAAGACAAGGTCATCGCTAACGCGTCACGTCAGTTAAAGGTGCAAGAGAAGTGCTATACGACGCACGACCTTGAGTTAAGAGTTGTGATAATCGCGTTAAAGATTTGGCGTCATTACTTGTATGGTACTCGTTGCACGATCTTTACTGACCATAAGAGTTCACAACACATTTTTGATCAGAAGGACTTGAATATGAGACTTGTCGATGGGTTGAACTGTTGAATGATTATGACTGTGAGATCAGGTATCACCCGGGTAAGGCGAACGTTGTAGCCGACGCCTTGAGTCGCAAGGAACGCATAAAGCCTCTAAGGGCGAGAGCCTTACAGATGACGATACAAACTAATCTCACAATTCAGATTCATGAAGCCCAGCAGGAAGCACTTAAACCAGAGAACTTATGAGCTAAATCACTACGTGGTATGGAAGTGAAATTGGTTCCAAAGGAAGATGGAACAATGTATTTCATGGAACGAAATTGGGTACCATTCTTCGGTGATCTATGAGCACTTATTCTGGACAAAGCTCATAAGTCAAGGTACTCGATCCATCCTGGATCCAACAAGATGTACCAAGGCTTGAAGGAATGGTATTGGTGGCCCAAGATGAAAGCTGACATTGCTACATATGTGGGTAACTGTCTTACTTGTGCTAAAGTTAAGGCGGAATACCAGAAACCATCAAGGCTGCTGCAACAACCTGAGATTCCCGTCTAGAAGTGGGAACAGATCTCAAAGGATTTCATTACAAAGCTACCAAGGACCCAAAAAGAACACGATATGATTTGGGTGATTGATTGATCGAATCACGAAGTCTGCACAGTTCTTACCGACCAGCGTGAAATATTGCACGAAGAAGTTAGCAGAGATATATCTCAGAGAGATTGTGGCACGTCATGGAGTGCCTGTATCGATCATATCCGACCGATATGGTCGTTTTGTATTAAGGATTTGGCAGACATTTTAGCAAGCTTTTGGATCTTAGCGAAACCTCAGTACTGCTTTTCACCCTCAGACGGACGGCCAAAGTGAATGGACGATTCAGACTTTGGAGGACATGCTACGTGCTTGTGTGATAGACTTTGGTGGGAGTTAGGATACTCACTTGCCTTTAGTGGAGTTTTCCTACAACAATAGTTATGACACCAGCATTCAGGTCGCCCCGATTGAAGCTCTATATGGACGTAAGTGTCGGTCCCCGTTGTGTTGGGTGGAGACCGGATATAAACGGTTTATTGGCCCCGAGTTGATTCAGGAAACTACGGACAAGATCGTTCAGATACGTGATCGTATCAAGTCAGCACGTGATAGACAGAAGAGTTACGCCGACAAGCGGCAGAGACCGTTTGAATTTGAGGTTGATAATATGGTTTTATTGAAAGTCTCGCCTTGGAAAGGCTTGGTACGGTTTGGTAAGCGTGGAAAGTTAAACCAACAGTACATTGGACCCTTTGAGATCCTGGAAGGGATCGGAACCATTGCGTACAAGCTAAAACTTCCAGAAGAACTTAGCAGTGTCCATGACACGTTTTACGCGCCTAATCTTAAGAAGAGTCCAACTCAGAAAACAGTCGTCATTCCTGCAGATGAAATCCACGTCGACGACAAACTCCAGTTTACAGAAGAACCTGTTGAGGTTTCGGACTGGAAAGTCCACAAGACACGGGGAAGTCGTATTAAACTTGTCAAAGTTCGCTGGAATTCACGTCGTGGCCCAAAGTTTACTTGGGAGTGTGAAGACCAGATTAAATCAAAGTATCCGCACTTGTTTCACAACTCCCCGGCAACCAATAACGTAGCTTGAATTTCGGGACGAAATTCTTTTAACGGGGGGAGAATGTGACAACTGGCACTTTTCCATGTATCCGTACAATGTTAAACAATAATTTGTGCTTTAATGATTGTACATGATTAAATTAATGACATGAATGATTTTCTGATTGCTGTCACATACATACAAGTGCATTACATGTTGCATGATTTCTTATCATTATTGCATGCAACACAGTATGATTCAATTAGTGCACAGAACAAGTTAGCACAATTATCAGCCAAACTAGAAGTACTGACGGGAGTTCAGTACTCAGACAGACTTGATGTTAAGACACAGAATGAGCCCGAAACCAAGAGTTACACTAGAATAGTGTGTAGGAAAGTAGGGATCACAAAACTGCCTTCCGAGTGATGATTTAAGTGCGGGAAAGTGCCTGAAACACACTAAAACTGCAGAATTCTGCAGAAAACAACAAAATTCAGCAATTTTCAGCATTTTAACATCAAAATATAATGCAGAATTATGGTTTAAAGGTCCAGAATGCTTTGATAAGTGTCGGGAATCAAAACTATCATAAAAGACAACATAAGGCACACTAAACTGTGCAATTTAGCACCTTAACGAACCGGTAACCAACCAAAACCGGACACTATCCGAAACACCAAAATTTCACTAGAAACATTGTTTTAATATTACGAAGCTAGTTATGGTCACAGAACATCATAACACATCCTTAAACACTATAACACCTAAAACACTAACTAACATACTTAAAATCTGACTAACATCCTTAACTAATGTTTAAAACTCAACAAGACCCCCCCCCCCACCTATGGACGGTTAGACATGGGCCCCACAAGGATGATTTCTTTTGTTATTTTATTAGATATGTTGAGATGATTTGAAGCATATTGTCCATTGTTTAAAATAATGTTGGAAGACTAATTATAAAACCACAAGACATAATTCTCTAACCATTTCATCATCTTCATCTCACCACAACTCACCTCTCTCCCTCTCTAAAGCTTACGGCCCAAACTCCCCTCATATAATCATCCTTCTTCAATCCATTTCCAAGTATTCTAAGTGTTCTCTAAGGTGTAAGAAGCATATCTAAGAAGCTTGGAAGCTTTGGAAGTTGAAGGACCTCATCAAGGAGCTATTAACCACTTATATCTTCATCATCTTCATACAAGTTTCTTCCCTAGCCTTAGAGCTAGTATTAAGCCCCTTACAACTTGTTATTACTTCTAATTTTAGTGGTTATTGTGTTGTGTAACTTGTTAAACTCAAGAATCTCAAAGAAACATAAGCATGATCTTGAACATAAAGCTTAATAACATGAAAATCAAAGATGTTTAAGTGTATGTAGGATACTTGTTTGTTGATTTCTTATGATTATGATGTTGATCATCATAAGAAGCTTGCTAGATGATGATTAAACACATGATCTAGCAAGTGTAAGGATGGATCTTGAGAAATTTGTAATGATCATCCTTTATGTTAAACATGAACTTGAACATGAACTTGTTTTAGCGTATGATGATTATGTTTACAAGTTATATGTCTTGAGAATAAAAGATTTCAAAGATAGCATTTTCAAGAAACCAAAGTTTATTACAAGATTTACCGTGAACTTGATTTTTAAAGAAAGTAATCATGTTTTAAGTGTTAAAACAAGGCTAGAAAAGTGTTGGTAACAAGAAGAATACAAGAAGAATTATTTTTTGAAAATCATCATACAAGTTGTAAAGAACTAAAATTTACAAGAATGAGTTTTATAAACTAAAAACCATGTTTTTAGAGGTAACTAAGCTTACTAAACAACATGTGAGATTACTACAAATTTTTACAAACTTTCAAGTTCATGTCATAGTGTAAAATGCACATTTTAGGCTCTTGGTAAGTTATGTGTGAAATTTTTGATGATTGGTGATGAATTTCTAAAAGAAAATGATATGTTTTTAAGAATGGAAACCTCAATTTTTAGGGGAAACTCTGGAAAAATTTTTGTAGAAATTAAACAATTAGAAAAATATTTTTAAACAAGTGTTTACAAGTAAATTTTGATCATGGTTTTCATATAAAACTTTTCCATAATTTTTATTACAAAAATTTCAAATATTGGAGGTTGATTTTTTATAATAAAAATGACTAAGTAATATTTAGGAAAACATATATTTAGATGTCACAAATTGTGTGCTATTTGTATATTGATTGTATTAGTTATATTATTTTAGGAACTTGAAAATAATATAACTCACCAATATACCAAGATTGTAATATAAAATATTACCAAAATTCTAAGAAAATAAATATATAATTTATACCCGAGTATTGGACAAACGGACGAACGGACATATGGACTATAAATATATATATTCCGGAAATAAATTCGTAACTCGACAAGTATGACAAACGGTATTTTGGAAACCAAAGAAACGGAAAATATAGATTTTTACAAGTATTACAAAATATATCATACTTTGTCAAATAGAAAATATATTATTTTTGAGTGGAGAAAAATATATATTTTCTTGAACAATTTGAAGATATACTATTTTGAGTGGAGAAAAATGTACATTTTCTTAAACAAGTTAAGAATATATTATTTTGGGTGAAAATTAGAAATATATATTTTCTATATTTAATCTTAAAAATATATACTATTTTTGAGATATATATGAAGGTATATTTATTTTTGCCAAGTAAAGTTATAGATATTTTTCTATAAAAATTCTTTTAAAATATGAATATTTTAAGAATATAAGTTTGATGATTTTTAGTTGTCTAAAAATAATATTCCGGAAAATTAAATACAAAATTAAATATAAAATACTTAATAAATACAAGAAAATAATTATCCTCATACATATAAATATAAATATACACCGGAATACACCCCAAATACTTGGCAAAATACACAAGTATAAAATTACACAAGTACAAGTACACCCGTACTAGGGAAAATACATATGTGAAAATACATAATAAACCAAATTAAAAATATATTGTTTTAACAATATTCCAAATAATTGGATAAATATAATTTAAGTTAAAATATTACTATTTTAACTAAAAATTATATACTTTGGAATTATATAATGTACATCAAAGATGTAACTCAAAGTATACCAAGAATTCCAAAATAAGTCTTAATAAACAACTAAGACTAAGAGTCGTTACACGGCCTAAACGTCTAATAAAACATAACACGTGTGTAGGTAGTGGTGCGATATCAGGAAGAAATCTTTGAGTTTACGTGACAGCGGGACGCAAAACCGTTCATGTCCCCCTTTTCTTTTAACTGTTTTCAGTTTTATAACTTCAGGGGTAAAATACATGTTACAAATGTTTCAAACGTTTACAAATGGTATGGTTAGCTAAGGAATGAACTGTTAGATCATGTGAATGGGTAGGCGCACACTTAAGACATTAATCCTTGTATAAGGACCGAGGGGCATGAGTGATATATCTATTTGGGTGTTGCGAGCCTCACCCATGAGACCGCGAGTTGGACCAGGTGGTGACTATGTCGTTCCCGCCGGGTGGCCCAGTACGAAATACGTAAAGGTTTGAGCCTTCCTACACCGTTGCACACATATTAATGACCTTGCAAATTATTAATTGATCTGTTCATAGATGCTTTCATACCGGATTACAAGTGAATACTTACAAATGTTTACAAGATTATTTGAGCTCACATATAAAACACATGGACTCGCTCAACTTTTGTTGATGTTTTCAAACTACATGTATTTCAGGAAACTAATTTGGATCTAGCGGGCGTTGAAAGTTTCAAGAATTGATGTCATCCTGTTTTGGAAAGGTTTGAATCGTATATCTTATCCTTGATAAGATATATGAATCAAAACCTTGGTTTTTAATGTCTTTTGTTAAAAGTTCGTTATGGAACTTAGTATTTGAATGGTTTGTAAGATAAACATGAAGTATGTTGGTTGGTACTAAACAACTGGTGTTTGTAATGTTTTAAAGTTTATGAATGGATGAACATCTTGTTTTAATCATATAGTTATTTGTTATAATTGAATGCAATTATGATACTGAGCAAGTCACACATCATACACTTCCGCAAAAGTCAGGGTGTGACACCTTTAGAATTCAACCATGAACAAATACAAATAGTAGGACTTTAATTTGAAGACAAATTAACATACCTTGATCTTGCGAGCCTTGAGGTTTCCAGTTGCTTGAACATTTCTTTTTCACGCCTACATTCAACACATTCACTCTTTAGTTCTAATGAATCCATTCCATTTTATACAATGGTGTTTCTACATTCTAAACCTAAACATCACCAATAATTGTCATAATTAACACAATTTTCAATTAATGCATTTCATCGAGCACTTGGTGTGCAAATATCACAAGAAACTTCAACAATAATCATTCAATATACAATCATGATGATTAGTTAACACCAATTTTTATCTAAGACTTCATAATCTATGGTCATAACTCAAAACCCACTTCATGATTCATGGAGATTTTCTATAAACTATATAAACCCATCAATTTCATACAAATTAGAATTCACATAAGTTTCCTAATAAGGTTCCATATCGATTTGCATCATACATACTTTGACACATAAGGTATAACCATTTTTCACACATTCTCATAACATCAAACCTTCACTAAATCACAAATTATGACTTACCTCTTGTTAGGCAATCTTAGATGACCAAGGATTAGTGTTCATGCACCAAATTTAGCCTTAATTCCCCTTTCAATTTTACTGATTTGCAAGGTTTGAGGGTTTCTCCCTCTCTTTCCCTGCTCTGGTCGACAAACACTGAAGTGTGTGTTTTGGGTTTTTTAATTTTTGTTTTAATAATTCATCTTTTCAGTTGCCCCATTTTAACCCCGCATGTTTGATTGTTTATTTTTAAATGGCTATTGTCTATCTTAAGTTAAGTTTTCACTTATATTCTAACTAGGTTTGTATTCCTAGTTACCATTTTCAAAAAAATAAACAAACAATTATACTTATTTACTTATTTTTTAACACATATACATACATATTATTTTTGGGGTGTTACAATAACGTAATCATTCAGTGTGGTTTCACATAAAATATATTATAATGAAATCACGTAATCAGGAAATGGGTATTCAAAATCACGTAGTCATGTAATAATACATAGTCAACTATTGTTATGTAATTACGTAATCACTTAGTGTAGTTCCACATACTATAATGAAATCACGTAATAGGTATTCAAAATCACATAGTCATTTGCTAGGTATTCAAAATCACGTATAGACAAATAGGTATTCAAAATCATGTAATTTTTTAAGGAAACTATAGCAATAGGCTGCTCGAATTA
Organism: Helianthus tuberosus; assembly: GCA_030545235.1. NCBI lineage: Eukaryota > Viridiplantae > Streptophyta > Magnoliopsida > Asterales > Asteraceae > Helianthus > Helianthus tuberosus. Next base: position 189,913,216 of record CM060357.1, on the reverse strand, counting down.
AATGCTCGCTAATACAATGTTTTTTTTTTAAATTAACATACAAAAAGTTATAAACTTTTGAAAATCAAGGGGGAAGGAGTTTAAGTGAGAAATGACCATAATACATTATTATGTTCCCTATTTGTTTCTTCAGTTGTTTAAACCTCATAATTACGAAAATGACACCGCCTAGTTTTGAGCCATTGATCTTGATCTTGAGAGATCAATGGTTAAGTTTGTATCTTACATTTCTTACAAGAATTCTCTCTTGTACATGATCCCTTATCGTATTGTAAAACCCTGACCATACTAACAACAAAATTATAATAACTAACTTTTGAAAAGCTTCTAAATTAAACAGTTTATGTTTATGATTTATCAATCTGACTATCCAATGTTCGAATCAAATGTACATGATCTACATGATCATCACATGTACTTTAACAAAACGTAACTCTACATTAACTAAAACTAACTCTCATATGTCCCTTAAATTAAAAAAAAAACACTAAAAGTTGTAAAGATTGGGTTGACAACACGTTTTAATAAATTTTCTTTGATTTCAACTTCAGTTCCCCATGTGAAGGAGACAATTATTAATATGTGGGAAAGAAGATTTTTATTTATCAAATTTTAAAGTTCTTAAGTTACGAGCGTTTAGAGAGAGAAAGAGAGATTTTGGACAGCGTCTTAATTGTGAACCTAGTGACTGATTTTGTGAAGCAAACAACGGGTTGCATGGTGTATAAAGTGGATCTAGAAAACGGCATGTGATAGATTGAGGTAGGGGTTCTTGGAGGACATTATGGGCAATAGGATATGGTATGAAACTGTGTAAGTGGGTCGAATCATTCTTGAAGACAACCACGATTTTCAATATTACCTATATATTAAAACTAGGTTATAGCCCGCGTGTACACGCAGTTTAACATACGAAAATACTTTGAATTTGTTCAGATTTAATGAATATAACTTTACAATGAGGGTGACTTTAAATCTGTGTGACTCGTTCCCTATTTAGCCAAACTGTTTTAGTTGACCTGTTCGTTTGGGATAAAACATAACCTAAATCAACTCAAACATAACTAAATGGGTCGAAAGTACAATATCCTAGCAATTTCCCTACATTTTCATGACTTCGTTTAAGAACTTGATGGAACATAAACAGAGCATAATCTAACTTTGTTTAAGAGCCTGCGATGGAGAAACAAAACGAAAATTAAGAGATGAATAGAAACTTGGCAGTGAACTAAGAAGGAGAATTTGCCATCGCTTATGTACAGCTAAAAAAGAATACTTGTACCATTAACTAAGTTTTTATTTTCTATTCAAAAACTCATTCATGTTCTTATATTCAATGGCACTTTAAATGTTTTATAAAAAAAAATCCCGTACCTTATGTGTACAGGAGACTCAGTCGATTTAGTCGTGTCCGTCAAAATTTTAGTAAAGCAAAGCTGAAAGGCACCTTAAATAGCTGCATGCAGTCCGCCTTAACCGCCGAGAAACCTCACCACAACCACCGTAATGACCAGGGCCGTCCCTGAAAATCCAAAAATTTTTTTTGGCCCTGTGCGAGATAAAAATTTGGGCCCTGTTTGAAAATACCCGTACATTCAAATAATCAAAGTCTAAACCTTAATTTCTAAACATTTGCAAATTGGGCCACAAAATTACAAATCCAAAATTCTAAAAGGCCCAAAAATATTTTTGGTTCACAAGGATGAGCCAATTTCTATATTTGCACTTGAGCTAGCTGATGCTACAAAAGTAGCTTTGATTCCTTTAAAATGCCTTTTAAATTTTAATCGTTAAACTATTTTGTGTTTATTCATTGCACCATTTAAAGTTAAAAAAAGCCACATTTTTTTAACAACACATTTTGTTTTATTACTTTATACATATAGATTTTTCATTTTATATGATTTACTTGCATATCTTTTTAATTTTCAAAGTTTAAACTCTCCATGGTACAAAATTGATTAGTTGAGCGCTCAAACGGGTCAGGAAATCAAATACTTGGTGGTTAATTCTTTGATTTCAATTTTTAGAGTGTTTATAGAATGGCAACACTTATTTCCCTAGTGGAGGAGTTTGTGTGGACTCTAACTTGTTTGAGGGGAGGTGAGTTAGAGTTGTCGTTACAGTTGTTCTAATAATAAATAAAACAAAACAATTGTAGCAAAATGATATGTGTTATGTAGTTAAACGGATCACGAGGCTTTCCACTTGTATTCGACTAATGAACACGTTGCAGGGTCGGACTGCATTTTTTATATCTCAAAGTCCACGATCAGCAAGCAAAATTTTAATATGCACATCACATGTTTCAATAAAAATAGGGTTCAAGTATCATCTAAAAATCGGTATGACAATTAGCACAATTAGTTATAGGATCGTTAATAAATCCAAGCTTTATGTCACAAATAAATTAATACACCTAACATTAGTTTCGCACACTCGAGACAAGCAAAAAGAACTAACACTTTAATCATTTCAACAAAATGAATTGTGTAAACATATCCAAATTAGTTTGGCAACACGAACCTTAATAAAATAAATAAAACTACAAATTTTAAAAAAGTTACAAATTTAAACAAGAGAACATGTAAAGTTTATTTTTGTTTAAATGAGAAATAAAATATTACAAATTAATGGAGGCAAAGTTTATACATGTAAATCTTGCAAATTCATGTGGGTCTATGGGCCCTTCCCCCTATTCCCCTGTTAATAAGTTCAATACAGAATACTCCTTCAGCCCAAACAAAACATGAATGAACTCAAAAAAGAAAAAAAAATGAACGCAACAATTAGGAATCGAACCCAGAAACCTTAGTTCCGTAAGGAGTTGCCGCATCCAACAAGCTACAGTCATTCTGTTTTACATTTTTCTAAAACAAATTTATATAAAATATCTATATATTTTTAAATAATTTTGGGCCCTCCGAGACTTTGGGCCCTGTGCGGTGGCACCTCCCGGACAGGCCCAAAGCCAGCTGATGCATGTGAAGTGTTATATATATTAGGTGTATATTTTAAGCCCCTTTAACACTTATTTTTAGCCAAGTTTTAAATTTATAAAACACGATATTTTACTAACACTAAACACACATATGGGCAAGTGCACCCATCGTGAGCGTAGTATAGTGTTGGCAAGATACCGAGGTCGTCAAAGGACACAAGAGCTTTTAGTACCGGTTTATCCTCAACGTCTAATCAAAATAAAAAGGTTAGAAAACTGTTTTGAACTAAGAAAAATAAAAAATAACTAAAATGCTGAAAATAAAATAAAAAGAAAAACAGATAGACAAGATGAATCACTTGGTTCCGACTCGTATCTAGTGTGACCTTTGATTATTTCCGCACTTTTGCACTATTTTAAGAGATTATCTTAGTTATTGTAGTTGGCCCCTCTTTTGAAGGTGACGTTACCCTCACCCCAGTAGTTTGAGTCAGCAAGGATACAATCCTAAAAGGGTGGATTATTGAAAGATAATTAATTAAGTTATTAATGCAAATTATGGTAGGCCCCTCTTTTGGAGGTGACGTTACCCTCGACTAAGTAGTCTGAGTCAGCAAGGATACAGTCCTAAATAGCCGGGTTATAGTATTAATAGTAGTTAACTTATGAGGGGATCAAAGAGTTTGGACCCCCGCTATCCAATACCGTTAAGTATTGAAGGAGGTCCTACTAAATTTGACCCAGGTCCATTGCAGGACCTCTAAACGCTGAACAATGGCAAGACCTTTACCAAACCGTTCCCTTAACCCCCGACCAGGTAGCCAACATACCTCCATATAGACCGTGGAGATATGAATGGTGAAAATATTTTATTTTATATAGACAGTAAAATAATGCCAAGACACCACGGACAAACGATAAGGAAAGATCACCTTCAACATAAGCAACTAGTTATTAAAGTCATTAATACAAAACCAAGTAAAAAGTGCAAAAGATTAGAAATAAAAAGTATTACACTAGACACTTTGTCTTCACCAAGTGATGTAAGAGACTTAGGCAAACATGGCCTTGATTGTCAAGAACTCTTACGATCAATCTTGAATCCCGAGACGACTCACACACTCTATGATGGACAATGGATGATGGTGGTGGATGATGGTGTTATGGTGGTGGTGGGTGGTGGGTGAAGTGTGAGAGAGGTGGTGTGCCAAGGGATGGTTTGAGCTTAAGCCAAGCACTTCTATTTATAGGCTGAACAGAAGCTCGGGCACGGCCCCGTGTCCAGTGGGCACGGCCCCGTGTCCACATCCTTCTCTTTCTTCATTTAATGCAGCTTTGTCTTATTAGTTGACCATGCCCCCGTGTCCGCTGAGCACGACCCCGTGTGCAGAATAATCTTTGTACTATGAAGATTTGCCTGGATTGTGCGAATCTTATAGTTGACCACGGCCCCGTGTCCGCTGAGCACGCCCCCGTGGTGGGCAATAGAAGCTTCTACCACTTTGTCTTTTCTGCTGACACTTGGGCACGCCCCCGTGCTGGCTGAGCACGGGGCGTGTTCAGGCTTCTGATGTCTTGTTTTGCTTGGGAAGATGTTGTCGTGGGGTCGGGCATGTCACGTCTTGTTCCTTTTCTTGTATTTATGTTAGATTTTGATGTCTTTTTTGCTTCTATTGTTAATTTGAGCTCATTTAATCCTGAAAATACAAAAGGAAGACAAAAGCACACTTTTTCCAACATTAGTACTAAAAAAGGGTTAGTTTTATGCCACAATTGATGAAATTTATATGTTGCATTTTGAACACATCAAATACCCCCACACTTGAATCTTTGCTTGTCCTCAAGCAAAACTCTTTAATACGTGGCTATTACACTCCCAAATGGAATGGGTAGAGAAGAAGGTTTTTGGGCTTGTCGTAGAGTGTCGGGATTTCCAAGATTCTTTATTTAGTTTTATTTTAATTTATTTACAATCCTATTCGTCATGATTTATTTAAAACTTTTCATAAGATAAATTACTTATTAGGGCATAATATGCCTTTGTAAAATTCTATTTATATACAAGTTCACATACCTCACGGGGATCACTCAACACTCGGCCGAAAATGTATTTTTGTGGATCACTCGAGAGCGGCATGGAACTTACTCCTACCATAAGCTTGCCAAGCAATCAATCCTCCTCCTTTTTAACTTATATACCTTTGTAAATATCAAGAGGACTTTGTGGGTGAAGGGTTAGGCTTGGGTTAAAGGTAGGTGGTTGGGTTGGTGGTTAGTGGTTAGTAGAAAAAGGGCGAAAAGCGTAACAAGTTTCGGTTTTCGTAAGACTTTCTATTTTTTTAACTTTTATTTTGATGAAGCTATTATTCAAACAAAGTTATTTTTGATGAACTTGTTTGTTTATTTTCTTTTGCTTCATCATCAACAAAAAAAAAAAAATATATATATATATATATAAATATATATATATTTTGAAAAATCATACGAAAAATCGAACTTGTTTCTAAAACAAAGGGGGTAAAAATAAAAAGGTTTTGGTGGGTAAAAGGGTGTTTGGTTTGGGTTATGAAATGAAAAGGTTTAGGCTCAAAGGGGCTAACTAGGGGGATTTTGGGTAAGTGGTAAAAAAAAAGAAAAAATAATGGTGTAGAAATAAAAAGGGTTAGTCCTAATGCCTCCATCATTTACTTACTCGGGTTTAAGTTGGTAAGGACCGGGAATGTATCATCATGGCAAGTTCTAGAGTCGTAAGAACCAAGAGGCTATTCACATAAGAAACGGAAATGAACATTTAGTCAATTGATATGTAAGTGTTTGCTCAATAAAGGCTCAAAATTCACTTTTGTGGGAATGTGTTTTTATGTGATCAAGTATATATAATTAAATTTTAACTAAGCTTGTCATGCCTTTTCATAATTTTCTTATGTTGGTTCTTTTTATTACGACGCTATCGGTTGTAAATTTGTAAAAATATAACCTTTTTGAGAACTTGAATTTCCCGAGTTAAACCTAGACAAGTAAAAAAATAATTTTTTTTTGAAAAAAATTTGGGGTGACTAGCGGTTCCAATAGAGTTTTGTGTAAGGCTTGTATTTAGGACTTGCAAGATTCAAGGTTTTAGCATCCCCCCACACTTAAATTACTCATTGTCCTCAATGTGTCCCAAAAATAAGTTTTTAGGTTGATTGAATGTGTAAAAAGGTGTAAAAAGCGAAATTTTTGTGTTACTGGTTACCTGGGCACGACCCCGTGTTGAGTGGACACGACCCCGTGCTCAGGTGCCAGTAATGAGAACATACAGAAGGTGAACATGGGGGCGTGTTGGTTGGACACGACCCCGTGTCTGTCAAGGAGTGCAGAATTTAATCAGACAGCAGGTTCAGGGGAATGGGCACGGGGGCGTGTCGGCTGGACACGGCCCCGTGTGGACAGTCTGCAAAGTTGAAAAACAGGTTTCTTTTGTCGGTTTTCCTGTCCCGGCTTTAGTAGTACTAATGTTTAGCACTCTAAGCCTCGTATGTACCTGCTTAATCAATAAACACCATACCATACCATAGCAAACATCCTACTTTTAGCAATATTCAACATCCATGTCAAAGTTAAAAGAAAAATGAAGAAAATAAAAGAAGTTAAGGAAAGTAAATTGTTCAACACTTGGCACGCAGGCCATCAATTGTTCAAGAGTGGAAAAGGGTTAACCTGGGGAACCATCAAACAACCTCCTCTTCCTCCGCTCCTCCCGCCTACTCCATGGCATCGTCATCATCATCATCATCCCCTCCATGGCGTGCAATGTGGTCTCGTATATATCCAACATCATCTTGGATATCAGATATGTTTCTTTCGATAGCTCCGACCCAGTGGTAGGTGTTGCTCGCCATGTTGTAAGTGTTCCGGGTGCACATAAGGTTTTCCTGCAACAAATCATGCAAACTTTGGAAATTAGGAAAACCGCCTCCCGAGGAGGATTGGCCCGGATCACCTTGGGGTTGGTATTGGTACTGATGATGTTGCGGAGCTTGGAGGACAAGTGCTTCTTGTGGGTTCCATGCATGACCTTGCATCCTTTGAAAGCTCACCGTCCCGCCTTCCGCCTCATAAATCAGGTTCATTGAGCGGCATATGTGTTGATGTGCGATAAAGTGTCGTATATATTAGGTGTATATTTTAAGACCTTTTTAACACTTATTTTAGCCAAGTTTTAAATTTATAAAACACGATATTTTACTAACACTAAACACACATATGGGCAAGTGCACCCATCGTTGAGTGTAGTATAGCGTTGGTAAGATACCGAGGTCGTCCAAGGACACAAGAGCTTTTAGTACCGGTTTATCCTCAACGTCTAACCAAAATAAAAGTTTAGAAAAATGTTTTAAACTAAGAAAAATAAAACTAACTAAAATGCTGAAAATAAAAATAAAAATAACAACAGATAGACAAGATGAATCACTTGGTTCCGACTCGTATCTAGTATAACCTTTGATTATTTCTGCACTTTTGCACATAATTAAGAGATTATCTTAGTTATTGTAGTAGGCCCCTCTTTTGAAGGCGATGTTACCCTCACCCCAGTAGTTTGAGTCAGCAGGGATACAATCCTAAAAGGGTGGATTATTGGAAGATAATGAATTAAGTTATTAATGCAGTATTGTGGTAGGCCCCGCTTTTGGCGGTGACGTTACCCTCGGCTAAGTAGTCTGAGTCAGCAGGGATACAGTCCTAAATAGCCGGGTTATAGTATTAATAGTAGTTAACTTATGAGGGGATCAAAGAGTTTGGACCCCCGCCATCCAATACCGTGAAGTATTGAAGGAGGTCCTACTAAATTTGACCCAGGTCCATTGCAGGACCTCTAAACGCTGAACAATGGCAAGACCTTTACCAAACCGTTCCCTTAACCCCCTACCAGGTAGCCAACATATCTCCATATAGACCGTGGAGATATGAATGGTGAAAATCCTTTATTTTATATAGACAATAAAATAATGCCAAGACACCACGGACAAACGATAAGGAAAGATCACCTTCAACATAAGTAACTATTTATTAAAGTCATTAATACAAAACCAAATAAAAAGTGCAAAAGATTAGAAATAAAAAGTATTATACTAGACACTTTGTCTTCACCAAGTGATGTAAGAGACTTAGGCAAACATGGCCTTGATTGTCAAGAACTCTTACGATCAATCTTGGATCCCGAGACGACTCACACACTCTACGATGGACAATGGATGATGGTGGTGGATGATGGTGTTGTGATGGTGGTGGGTGGTGGATGAAGTGTGAGAGAGGTGGTGTGCCAAGGGATGAGATGAAATGAATCCAAGCACTCCTATTTATAGGCTGAACAGAGAGCTGGACACGGCCCCGTGTCCGCTGGGCACGGCCCCGTGTCCGTCTGACACTCTCTCTCCTCATTAATTGTAATTCACAATTACAATAAATGCGCCTGCTGTACTTTCGACACGCCCCCGTGTCCGCTGAGCACGGCCCCGTGATGGGCAATAGAAGCTTCTATAGGTTTGTCTTTTCTGCTGCTTCTTGGGCACGGCCCCTTGCTGGCTGAGCACGGGGCGTGTTCAGTCTTCTGTTTTCTCTATTTTGCTTTGGAAGGTGCCGTTGAGGGTTCGGGCAGTCCACTAATGTTCCTTTTCTTGTATTTATGTTGGATTTAGCTGTCTTTTTGTTTCTTTTGCGTTTTTGAGCTCATTTAATCCTGAAAATACAAAAGGAAGACAAAAACACTCTTTTTCCAATATTAGCACTAAAAAAAGGGTTAGTTTTATGCCTCATTTGATGTAATTTATATGTTGCATTTTACACACATCAAATACCCCCACACTTGAACTTTTGCTTGTCCTCAAGCAAAACTCTTTAATATGTGGCTTACACTCCTAAATGGAATAGGTAGAAGAGAAGGTTTTGGGCTTGTCGTAGAGTGTCGGGATTTCCAAGATCTTTTTGGGTTTTATTTTTATTTATTTACACTCCTATTCGTAATGATTTATTTAGAACTGTTCATAAAAGAAATTACTTATTTGGGCATAACATGCCTTTTTAAAATTCTATTTATATACAAGTTCACATACCTCGCGGGGAAATCACTCACACTCGGCCGAAGGTGTATTTTTAGTGAATCACTCGAGAGCGGCACGGAACTTATTCCTACCATAGGCTTGCCAAGAAATCAATCCTCCTCCTTTTTAACTTTTATACCTTTGTAGATATCAAGAGGACTTTGTGGGTTAAGGGTTGGCTAGGGTTAAAGGTAGGTGGTTGGGTTAGTGGTTAGTAGAAAAAAGGGCTAAAAGCGTAACAAGTGTCGGTTTTCGTATTTTTGCAACTTTTTATTTTGATGAAGCTTTTATTCAAACTAAGTTATTTTTGATTAACTTGTTTGTTTATTTTCTTTTTGCTTCATCATTATTACAATTTTTTTTTTCACGAAGAACCGAACTTGTTACTAAAATAAAGGGTTAAAAATGAAAAAGGTTTTGGTGGATGAAAGAGTTTTTGTTTGGGTGATGAAACGAAAAGGTTTAGGCTCAAAGGGGCTAACTAGGGGGATTTTTGGGTAGGTGGTAAAGGAAAAAGAAAAATAATGGTGTAGAAATGAAAAGGGTTAGTCCTAATGCCTCCATCATTTACTTACTCGGGTTTAAGTTGATAAGGACCGGGAATGTATTGTCATGGCAAGTTCTAGAGTCGTAAGAACCAAGCGGCTATTCACACAAGAAACGAAAAATGAGCATTTAGTCAAATGATATGAAATTGTGTGCTCAATTAAAGGCTCAAAACTCACTTTTGTGGGAATGGGTTTTTATGTGATCAAGTATATAATCAAATTTTAAATAAGTTTGCTATGCCTTTTCATAATTTTCTTATGTTGGTTCTTTTTATCACTACGCTATCGGTTGTAAATTTGTAAAAATATAACCTTTTTGAGAACTTGAATTTCCCGAGTTAAACCTAGACAAGTAAAAAAAAATGAAATTTTTTTTTGAAAAAATTTGGGGTGATTAGCGGTTCCAATAGAGTTTTGTGTAAGGCTTGTATTTAGGACTTGCAAAATTCAAGGTTTTAGCAACCCCCCCACACTTAAATTACACATTGTCCTCAATGTGTCCCAAAAATAAATTTTTAGGTTGATTAGATGTGTAAAATAGTGTTTAAAAAGCAAAAAAATTGTGTTACTGGGCGCTGAACACGGCCCCGTGTTATCCGGGCACGGCCCCGTGTTCAAGTGCCAGTAACAAAATTGAAATAAGTTAAACAGAAGGCTGGACATGGGGGCGTGTTGGGTGAACACGGCCCGTGTCCAGGTACCTGTACTGGGCGTTTTTCTGCAGGTGGTTCGGCACGGGGCCGTGTTGGTTGGGCACGGCCCGTGTTGAACCTTCTGAAATGGAGAAAATTGTCGGGTTGCCTCGTTCTTGTGCATGGGATCATTTTTCTCGTTCCCCTCTTCATCCTTTACCAGCATGAGTGTGTTGTACTCATTACAATCCATCCAAACCTTAAAACCATCATTTCATTTCACCATAGAGAGAACTTACATAATCCTAAATTAAACTAGATAAAACAAAGAAATAACAAACCATGGAGTCCTAGCCTTTACTTTATTTTAATTTAGCAAAATTTCCAAGAAGTAATTAATCTTGGTTAAACAAGGCCTTTTTGAACTCCTTCTTCCGAGTGCGGTTCTCCTCAAATGTCGGCGAGCCATTCTTCTACCTCCCTTGGAAGGAGAAAAGAAGGCTCATTGGCATTAGTTTGAGGAGTTTCAACTTCCACCGGGATCTCTTGTTGGTGTTCCATGGGAGGTTCCGCCGGAAAGTCTTCCCACCCGGTAGGATTGTTGATTCCGAGTGCCAGGTTCCAATCCTGTTGAGGAAGGACTGGTTCCATTGGAGGTGCTACAAGAATATTTAACCTCTGGTGCAAGAGGTTAATTTCTTGGAAGCTGCTTTCAAGTCCCATCATAAGATCGTTAATACGGTCGATTAGGACCTCCTCTACTGAAGTCATTTCGTCGAGAGCCTCCCTTAATGCTATCACATAGTGTACAAGTGTAGCTTCAATGGAGGGTCTTCTTCCTCTTCGGCTGTTTGGCGAATGCACAGGAGATGTTTCGCTGTTTTCACTCGTCATCCTACGAAAAATAAACTAAAAATAGTTTATTTAATGAAACAGTGACCGGACACGGCCCCGTGCTCACTGAGCACGGCCCCGTGTTCATCTTTCTGCAGAGTTTTGGAACAAGGAAACTTGGATTTTTAAGTTATTTTCTGAACGTTGTGGGGCCTTTTTGGCTACTAATAACTTAAAACAATGTTTCATAACATGTTTTTACCAAGATTCTTTGAACAAAACTCATTTATCCCTACCATAGAGTTTGGAGGAATTCCAAACTTTCAATGGTAGCTCTTGGAGAAAGATGAAGAAGAAGGAAATGGCTAAAAGAGGAAAGGACAAGATGGGTTGTTGGAACCTTCTTTTAGACTTACCTAGGATAGTTTGAGAGAAGATTCTTGCAAATCTCTGCCCCAAGTTGGTCCAAATGTGCAGAATTCTTGGCTGCATTTATAGAAAACGACAACATCCTGGACACGGCCCCGTGTTCAGTGGACACGGCCCCGTGTGCAGGTGGAGTTCTGACACAGTTTGTCCGTATTCTGACGTACTGATCAGAATGGAATCTTTCGATGGACACGGGGACGTGTTGGATGGACACGGCCCCGTGTCTAGGGACTGTTTTATGAAGTTGTCTAATTTAAGGAACTTGTTAGTATCGGGTGGCTCCTGACTGGTTGGAACAACCCCAAAGTGCCTAATATACCTTAATTGTCCTAGACTAAGGCGAGAACGCAAGAGGTTGTCGGTGAGGGTAATTCCTATTTTCATTCTAGGTGGACAAGTCCAACCCTTTCCCGGGCTCTTGTTAAAGAAGGTATATGCCGAATCGCTCAGGTCTATGTATGCCCCGAACGAAGTCGATGGAGAGTCCTTCACGGCACAATCGACACAGGGACGACTATCGTCCAAGTCTTTACTAGGTACGAAGGTATTTTTGGGAGCAACGAGGTTGTCGGAATGCGGTTCCAACATTTCTTCATGGGTATCGTCTTGGGGTGGATCAATAAAATCCTTCCCAAGCTCTTCTATCCATTTCAGAATTAGCTCTTCTAGTTGAAATAACTCGCTAAGGAGCATTTCCCCTAGAATATCTGGCTGGGCGCATTCGAGGGAGAAATAGTGCTTATTTTTACTTTCGCCCCTCTTAAGGTTGTGAGAAGATGGTGGGTCCATGTAGTGGGGCTTATAATTTAGGAAGTAGAATTTTACTTCTTCATGTTCGCCACCACATAATTGACACCACGTACCATAAGAGTGCCGAAAGTAAAAATAATTACTATCACTCATGTTTATGTCAGAAATTACCAACCGTCGGGATCTAACGGTTCTGTTTTCAGTAACTGAAACTTGGGCACGGGGGCGTGTTGAGTGGGCACGGCCCCGTGTTCAGCTTACTGTCTGATGTAAAACAGGATTGCCAGTTCCAATGATTGAGCACGAGGGCGTGTTCAGCGGGCACGGCCCGTGCTGAGCTCTGCAGAAGCTGAAAAACTAAGAAAATCCTAAAAAAAATAAAAAGAAAAATAAAAGATGATTAGGCCGTTGATTCCTTGTGTCCCCGGCAGCGGCGCCAAAAACTTGATGTGCGATAAAGTGTCGTATATATTAGGTGTATATTTTAAGCCCTTTTTAACACTTATTTTAGCCAAGTTTTAAATTTATAAAACACGATATTTTACTAACACTAAGCACACATATGGGCAAGTGCACCCATCGTTGAGTGTAGTATAGCGTTGGTAAGATACCGAGGTCGTCCAAGGACACAAGAGCTTTTAGTACCGGTTTATCCTCAACGTCTAACCAAAATAAAAGTTTAGAAAAATGTTTTAAACTAAGAAAAATAAAACTAACTAAAATGCTGAAAATAAAAATAAAAATAACAACAGATAGACAAGATGAATCACTTGGTTCCGACTCGTATCTAGTATAACCTTTGATTATTTCCGCACTTTTGCACATAATTAAGAGATTATCTTAGTTATTGTAGTAGGCCCTTCTTTTGAAGGCGACGTTACCCTCACCCCAGTAGTTTGAGTCAGCAGGGATACAATCCTAAAAGGGTGGATTATTGGAAGATAATTAATTAAGTTATTAATGCAGTATTGTGGTAGGCCCCGCTTTTGGCGGTGACGTTACCCTCGGCTAAGTAGTCTGAGTCAGCAGGGATACAGTCCTAAATAGCCGGGTTATAGTATTAATAGTAGTTAACTTATGAGGGGATCAAAGAGTTTGGACCCCCGCCATCCAATACCGTGAAGTATTGAAGGAGGTCCTACTAAATTTGACCCAGGTCCATTGCAGGACCTCTAAACGCTGAACAATGGCAAGACCTTTACCAAACCGTTCCCTTAACCCCCTACCAGGTAGCCAACATATCTCCATATAGACCGTGGAGATATGAATGGTGAAAATCTTTTATTTTATATAGACAGTAAAATAATGCCAAGACACCACGGACAAACGATAAGGAAAGATCACCTTCAACATAAGTAACTATTTATTAAAGTCATTAATACAAAACCAAATAAAAAGTGCAAAAGATTAGAAATAAAAAGTATTATACTAGACACTTTGTCTTCACCAAGTGATGTAAGAGACTTAGGCAAACATGGCCTTGTTTGTCAAGAACTCTTACGATCAATCTTGGATCCCGAGACGACTCACACACTCTACGATGGACAATGGATGATGGTGGTGGATGATGGTGTTGTGATGGTGGTGGGTGGTGGATGAAGTGTGAGAGAGGTGGTGTGCCAAGGGATGAGATGAAATGAATCCAAGCACTCCTATTTATAGGCTGAACAGAGAGCTGGACACGGCCCCGTGTCCGCTGGGCACAGCCCCGTGTCCGTCTGACACTCTCTCTCCTCATTAATTGTAATTCGCAATTACAATAAATGCGCCTGCTGTACTTTCGACACGCCCCCGTGTCCGCTGAGCACGGCCCCGTGATGGGCAATAGAAGCTTCTATAGGTTTGTCTTTTCTGCTGCTTCTTGGGCACGGCCCCGTGCTGGCTGAGCACGGGGCGTGTTCAGTCTTCTGTTTTCTCTATTTTGCTTTGGAAGGTGCCGTTGAGGGTTCGGGCAGTCCACTAATGTTCCTTTTCTTGTATTTATGTTGGATTTAGCTGTCTTTTTGCTTCTTTTGCGTTTTTGAGCTCATTTAATCCTGAAAATACAAAAGGAAGACAAAAACACTCTTTTTCCAATATTAGCACTAAAAAAAGGGTTAGTTTTATGCCTCATTTGATGTAATTTATATGTTGCATTTTACACACATCATGTGTATATCCACCATACCCGACCATGGGCTCCTCTCAAATGACCTAGGTACGTGGGCGAAGTGCCTGAAGAGACGGTACACCCATCCCCCAAAGAAGATAGGAGTTGGTGCACTAGCAAGGCAGTTATGATGCATGTTTCGGAGCATGAGGAACGGAACATCCAGCGGCCTGCGGTTGTGGATGCAGTGGAGGACAACCAGATCTCTTAACCCAACGACGCCACTACTATCATGCCTTTGGCTAAGAGAGTAGCCAAGGAGCCTATGAATGTATCTATAGAGCGGATCCCTCAACTTTGTACTCTTAGTGCTGCTCGGATTGTAGTACCCTTCACCAATCTGAGCCCAAATGGCTTGGCGTTCGTTTTCACCTATCTCTCTCATTCCTCCAGTATTCTCTTCGTTTCCCGCATCCTCTTCCGCATACAACCCGACAATCGACCCAAATTGTGCCATAGAGATCAAATACCTCGTTCTGCCACATCGGAATGATACCCCGTCATTGTCGAACGGGTCGCACCTTGAGTTGAATGTGAAGGTGCTATAGAACTCCAAAGTGCATTCGTGGACGGAACGGAGTCGAGTTGTTAGGGCTACTCTGAGTGGTCCTGTGACAATGTTGTTGAAACGGTCGATTTGATTTACCACAGTTAACAATTTCGTGCATGCTTGCCTCGGGTATTCCTCCAGCCTTGTTTGAAGTATCTCGTATCGGGCTCTAGCATCGAGCTCATTGGCGTTGAATCTTGTGAACTTCCTAGCCATCTGAAAGAATACACCAAAAGTTAGCACGAAACAGAAATATTTTCGGACGAAACTGCAAACAGTGGGCTGGACACGACCCCGTGTTCAGCGGACACGGCCCCGTGTCCAGGCGTCTGTTACTAAAAAATTCCATTTTTCGACCCGGTTTCGAAAACTTGAAAATTTTTGGTCCAATAGGTGCGGTTTCCGCCGAAAATGAAACCCTAAGTGCCGTTTTTCCCAAAATAACCCGGTTACCCTATCAATTTTATCTTCTTTGGTTCAAGAACAAGGGTTTAGGGTTTTTGTGAGAAATCGGGTGAAACTATGAACAATACAAGTGCATTTACTTCCCATAACACTAATCTAACTAAATGCAAACAGATCTAAACAAAAATTTGAGGTTCGATCCGTAAGAACTTCAAGAACCCTAGATTTTCCCCCAAATTTTTGTTGTTTTACTACATGTAAGTAACTAATCTAACTACTAAAAGTAATAGGATCATACCTTGATGTTGTTAGAGTGATAGGAGACGTCGAAAATCTGCGAAAAATCGCCTGGAAGCAGAGCTTTTTCGAGGAAACGGGGCGTGTGGAATGAAGCAACTGTTTTAAAAAAGGGGATATATCCCGACTGCAGCGCGGACACGGCCTCGTGTCGAGCAAAGTTTTGAATTTTTTTTAGTGCTCGTGTGAGTGCCCTTGTTTACCATAAGCTTTGGTTAGAAAACTTACCGCTTTATTTGTCGTCTCAATCGTTCGTAACTTACCAGGTATGATGTTGGTTTCATTCTTCCATCGTTTGAAACGAAATCTCTTCCTCTTCATCCTCAATGAATCCTTGATAAAGTTTCAGCCGTTGGCCATTGACTTTGAATGGAGGCCCATTTCGAGATTTAATTTCTACTGCACCGTGTGGGAAAATATGGGTGACGGAAAAAGGTCCTGACCACATAGACTTTAATTTACCAGGAAACAATCGAAGTCGTGAATTAAACAAAAGAACTAGATCTCCTACCCGAAATTCATTAGGTTTAATATGTTTGTCATGCAAATTTTTCATTCTTTCCTTATAAATTTCAGAGTTTGAGAATGCATAATTCCTAAGCTCGTCTAATTCATTTAATTGACAAAAACGATTTTTACCAGCAAATTCTAAATCTAAGTTTACATTTTTAATTGCCCAGTAGGCTTTGTGTGCAATTTCCACTGGCAAGTGACAATTTTTTCCATAGACTAGCTTATATGGGGTTGTACCTATTGTTGTTTTATAAGCAGTTCGAAAAGCCCATAAAGCATCATCTAATTTATCTGCCCATTCCTTTTTATTTACCCTACGGTTTTTTCGAGTATTCGTTTTAAACCTCTATTAGTCACTTCGGCTTGTCCGTTTGTTTGAGGGTGATATGCTGTTGAGACCCGGTGATAGACCCCATATCTTGTTGAAATTTTTTCAAGTTGATGGTTGCAAAAATGGGTACCTCTATCACTTATTAAGGCTTTAGGTGTGCCGAAACGAGAGAATAATTTTTTCAGAAATCTTACCACAACTCTTCCATCATTTGTTGGAAGTGCCTCGGCCTCGGCCCATTTAGACAAGTAGTCTACTGCCACAAATATATATTTGTTTCCTTTCGATGGTGGGAGAGGTCCCATAAAGTCGAGTCCCCACACATCAAAACTTTCACAAACAAGAATGCCATTTTGTGGCATCTCGTTTTTGGAAGAAATATTACCTGTTCTTTGGCAAGCATCAAATGTCTTGACAAGACTTTGGGCGTCTTTGTAAATGGTTGGCCAATAAAATCCTGAATCAAATACCTTTCGTGTGGTACTAGCGGCACCATGATGCCCTCCGTATGGACCTTCATGACAATGGCAGAGAATTCTTCGTGCTTCGCTACCATGTACGCATCGTCGGACGAGTTTGTCGGCACAGATTTTGAAAAGATAGGGATCTTCCCAAAAATAGTGTTTCACATTGGCAAAGAATTTTTTTCTTTGATGATGTGACCATCCTTTTGTGACTATACCGCTAGCTAGGTAGTTAGCATAGTCGGCGTACCATGGTTCTTCCTTGTATTCCACCATTTCCAGGGACTCAGTGGGAATTTTTTCGTTGATTTGCTCGTCCCTGGTCGCCTCCAAAGCTGGGTCTTCTAAGCGCGAAAGATGATCTGCTGCGGTATTTTCTGCTCCTCTTTTGTCTCTGATTTCAATGTCAAATTCTTGGAGGAGTAGAATCCACCGAATCAAACGTGGTTTTGCGTCCTGCTTCTTGAAGAGATATCGAATGGCTGCATGATCTGTATAGACTATAGTTTTAGAAAGAACAAGATAAGAACGAAATTTATCAAAAGCAAATACCACAGCTAGTAATTCTTTTTCATTTGTTGTGTAATTTTCTTGTGCATCATTAAGCGTTTTACTAACATAATAAATTGGGTGGAAATGCTTTTCTTTTCTTTGTCCCAAGACAGCTCCAACTGCAAAGTACTAGAATCACACATGATTTCGAAAGGGAATTTCCAATCAGGCGCTATCATGATAGGTGCATTGACTAACATTTCTTTTAAGGTTAGAAATGCTTGATTGCAATCCTTGTCAAAGATGTAAGGGGCATCTTTTTCAAGTAATTTTGTTAGAGGCCTTGAGATTTTTGAAAAGTCTTTGATAAACCGTCTATAAAATCCGGCATGCCCTAGGAAACTTCTGATAGCTTTTACGGAGGATGGAGGTGGTAATCTAGAAATGGTATCTATTTTTGCTCGATCCACCTCCATTCCTTCGCTTGAGATCTTATGACCGAGTACTATTCCCTCCGTTACCATGAAATGGCATTTTTCCCAAATAAGAGCGAGGTTAGTTTCCTCACATCGGGATAGCATTCGTTCAAGGTTATCGAGACATTGGTCGTATGAATCCCCAAAGATAGAAAAGTCGTCCATGAAGACTTCCATTGTCTTTTCTATCATGTCATGGAAAATGGCTACCATGCAACGTTGGAATGTTGCGGGGGCATTACATAGACCAAACGGCATGGGTCGAGAAGCAAAAGTTCCATAGGGACATGTGAAAGTTGTCTTTTCTTGGTCTTCGGGTGCTATCGGGATTTGAAAGTAACCTGAAAAACCATCCAAGAAACAATAAAATTTATGACCGGATAATCTTTCTAACATTTGATCAATGAAGGGTAAAGGAAAGTGATATTTTCTTGTGGCTTCATTTAATCGTCTATAATCTATACATATTCTCCATCCTGTGACGGTTCTCGTTGGTATTAGTTCATTCTTTTCATTAGTTATTACCGTCATACCTCCTTTCTTTGGAACTACTTGGACGAGACTTACCCAAGGACTATCGGAGATAGGATAGATAAGTCCGGCGTCAAGTAACTTGATGACCTCGTTTTTAACCACTTCTTGAACATTTGGATTCACTCGACGTTGTGGTTGTATGACCGATTTGTAGTCATCATTCATCAAAATTTTGTGTGTGCACATAGAAGGACTAATTCCTTTTATGTCTACAAGTTTCCAAGCTATTGCATTTTTGTGTTTTTTCAAAAGACTAATTAAATTTTCTTTTTCTAAGCTATCTAATTTAGACGAAATAATTACAGGTAAATTACCATTTTTGTCTAGAAAAGCATATTCCAAACCTTTTGGAAGTTCTTTGAGCTCAAGTGGTGGGTCTTTAGGAGACTCCTTATTTGGTTGCTCATTTCGATCAAGAACTTTAAAAGTTTGTTCTATGGCGACCTCTTCTTCAACAAAGTGGTCAATCTCTTCACTTGTATCGGGTGGTTCATCTTCATCTTCAATTAGGGGGTCATTATTGCCGAAAGGATATTTCATTGACCTTTCGAGATCGACACTTCTTTTAAATGCCCCTAATTGAAGAGGTAGATTGTTGAACTTCCGGTTTTTCAAAGCTTCGTGAGTTTTTACAAATGGTCGTCCCAACATTAGAGGAGCGTCATCAAGGATGACAAAGTCGGTCGGGATTACCATTTGATTTGTTTGAACCAATGCATCCTCAACTATACCGATTGATTTTATTACTTTCCGATTGGATAGAAAAATGGGTATTTGAAGTGGAGAAAAATCACTAATACTCAATTTTTCGAAAATGTAGTTAGGCATTATGTTAACACAAAAATCTTTATCGATTGTGACATTACTAATAAATGAATTTTGAAAGAAACATGGAACCGGTGTAATGTTAATTTCAAATGGGTCTTCTTTTATTAGCGAAGTTTGATCATTAGTTAACTTAACGCTTACCGTTTCGTCAATTTTAGTGTTAGTGTTTAACTCTTTTAAAAACTTAGCATGAGTGGGTACTAAACAATGATTTTCAAAAGAAGGTGACAAGAGATTAATTTCTTCAAAATTAGACTCTTCTTGAATTTTACCTTTGTCGGACTCACCTTTTTCGTTGTTTAACTCATGTGTCGGCTTTTCACTTATTTGTTCTTCCATTTTTACACTTTCAGTTATCTCTTCTTTTTTTAATTCTTCTCTTGCGCGGGACTCCTCTTCCCTTACGCGAGATTCTCTTATACAGCGATCGATAACTCTTATGTGTTCTAATATCCTATCGGTTACTTCGGTTATGGAGAAAGAATCGGGATTTTCTAAGCTTGAATCCGGTTGTTCGACCCTTTGTTCCTCATAATACCCATATGAAGTCGATGGTTCACACCATTGTTCTTCATTGTAAGCATATGATGGATAAGGTTCGTAATTTTGTTCTTCATAATACTCATATGAGGTGGGTTGTTCACGCCATGGTTCCTCATAATAAGCATACGAAGGTGGTGGCTCATATCTTGGTTCCTCAAAGTATGAGTATGAAGGCTCATACCTTGGTTCATCAAAATATGAGTATGAGGGAGGAGGTTCATACCTTTGGTCTTCATGGAACGTGTATGAAGTTGATGGCTCGTACCTGGGCTCCTCATAGTAGGTGTATGAATTGGATGGTTGATATGAGTGATTATTTTGAACCGAGCGTGAGTTACGACAATTAGTGCAATAATTACCCCTATATTCATCCTCCTCATAGGTGTAGTTGTAACCTCCTGAGTATTGATCCATAAGAATCACTCAGCAGACCACAACCAAGTCTCGAGATCAGAAAACAAAAATAAAAACAGAAACAGAGGCTGGACACGGCCCAGTGTTCAGTGAGCATGGCCCCGTGTTCAGGATCTGTATCTGGGCTTTTTAATTAAATTTACTGATCTAGTTGAGCACGGGGCGTGTTCAGTGAGCACGGCCCGTGTTCAAGCTACTGTTACTGAGTCTTTTTATGAAAATGTGCAGCACGGCCCCGTGTTCAGTGAACACGGCCCCGTGTATAGGCTACTGTAAATGAAAAACTAAACTAAAATGCAGAAAAATGTGTGCGCGTTAAAAAGGTTTTGAAAAACTGATTAGGCCGTCGATTTTAAGCTTTCTTAAAATCCTTGTGTCCCCGGCAACGACGCCAAAAACTTGATGCGTGTGAAGTGTTATATATATATATTAGGTGTATATTTTAAGCCCCTTTAACACTTATTTTTAGCCAAGTTTTAAATTTATAAAACACGATATTTTACTAACACTAAACACACATATGGGCAAGTGCACCCATCGTGAGCGTAGTATAGTGTTGGCAAGATACCGAGGTCATCAAAGGACACAAGAGCTTTTAGTACCGGTTTATCCTCAACGTCTAATCAAAATAAAAAGGTTAGAAAACTGTTTTGAACTAAGAAAAATAAAAAATAACTAAAATGCTGAAAATAAAATAAAAAGAAAAACAGATAGACAAGATGAATCACTTGGTTCCGACTCGTATCTGGCTGAGCACGGGGCGTGTTCAGGCTTCTGATGTCTTGTTTTGCTTGGGAAGATGTTGTCGTGGGGTCGGGCATGTCACGTCTTGTTCCTTTTCTTGTATTTATGTTAGATTTTGATGTCTTTTTGCTTCTTTTGTTAATTTGAGCTCATTTAATCCTGAAAATACAAAAGGAAGACAAAAGCACACTTTTTCCAACATTAGTACTAAAAAAGGGTTAGTTTTATGCCACAATTGATGAAATTTATATGTTGCATTTTGAACACATCACCAGCCCTGATAACGACCCCTTATTATCTCCACAGTTGTGTACCTAACTTAAGTCATCGAAAAAACATATAAGCAACTCACGAAACCCGACTCCACCACAATTAACCGAAAACACAGTAGCTAGGGTTCGTGAAACATACCTTATCAACACCAATCTATGACACGCAGTCCAAAACCGAGTCACCAGAATCTCATCAAAACATAAGCTTACACAGGACTTCAAAGTCAAACTAATAAAGTACATTATGAGATATAATAACCATAACAGGAGGAGAAACTGTCCAGTTTCCTTTGTTATAATCATAAACAAAAAGCCAAATCGCACCTGAGCAAGGAACCGTGATTAACCAGGGTTCTTTTTGTCTTCCCATGCGAACGGGTCGACCTTTGTTCCACCAGGGAATATTTTATTACGGATTGTGTTTGACATTCTTCATCTGTATAAACAAACGACACAAACGTAATCAAATTTATTGAAATTTTGATGAAAATTAATTTAAGAAGAGAAACCTGTAGGATCGGATTTCGACCTAAACGAGTCGTTCAGAAGAGTTCTAGTCCGTTTCAGAGGCGGAAACTAAGAAACGGACATGTAAACAGCTTGTTTCACACTTTAAATCTCTTTTATATTGATATTACAACCTTTACAATCAGAAGAGAAACCGGCAGCACTTCGGTACACTTGGCCAAAAACTGTTCGAACTATTACAAATGAAATGCCAACTAACCTATATATAGGACACATGATTTCGCTTGAAGCTCTCAAGCGAAATCCTCATGACAACTTTCAAGCGAACCTTCATATTACTTTTGACTTGAAGCGAAATCATTCATGCAAACATAATCTGATTTCCAAATGCTTTTTGTCCTTTTGTAATGTGATGTCATTGATGATATCACCTAGATGATGTCATCATGACATCATGTCTTGATTAGCTCCGCATCGAACTGAGACTCGATACAAGACGAAGACGACAGATGTGTGCACCAACAGACTCCCCCTCAGATGTTGACGAGTCTTAAGTGTCGAGTCTTCTCAATCTTCAGTCTTTATCAGTCTTTGGACTTCCTTCAGGATCTCTTCCTCGCTCTATTCTATCTCCAATTCTCTCTCTCTCTAATAGACTCCCCCTCAAAACATGCTGGGATCGTAGTCTGGCTTTTACAGTATTTCAGAATTCTCAGGTATCGGAACCTGGCACTCTATCTGCTATCCTGCACATCCTCTACCCAAAAATAAGATTCAAAAGAATAAAATATTTAACAATTTATCAAATATCATGCACCAACACTGATCCTTCTCCAATCAGTATACAATCAAACATTAATAATGATCATTTAAAGAATTTTCATCTCTGAAAAACTTTTCAATCAAATTCTCCCAAACCTGTTCGTCATGTTTAGCACTTGGAATTTTGAAAATCAGCTTTCAAACATCAGTTGTCTAAAATCTTTTTGGATTTTCTAAAATTTATGCTAAAACACACCGAAAATCTTTTTGGATATTTGAAATAACAGAAATAAAATGCAGTAAATAAATATTTACAAACAATATTTTTGTGAGTTTGCGTAAGAGGATCATATCAGTTTATGAGACAAATCACCAACACCGTTAAGCTTTAAACATTTTAAGTTCTAAACAATTCACCTAGATTGTCAGTATACTTGTCCACTTAAATTTTCACACAAAGTTCAACTGATCTGAGATACGTATTAGTGTTTTAGGACTTAAACATCTACATGTGTCCCACCTCAGTATATACTCCCGTATCCAGACCCCAGTATTCAGTCTTATAGGTGAGTATACCTAGATGATATCTGTAAGGGGAATAAATTATGCAACCGTGATAGCTCAGGTCAGAACTTCCGTTCAGCAGAGAGCCTAGTTGACTTTTAGGTGTGTCCCCTTTAGAGGATCTTTTGAATTACAACAGCCATGATTAGCATTTTTCAATGTTTCATCATTTTTTAGCTGAAGGTGGTGCTATATTTCAAGCAAGCAGAAAGTATTCTCCGGGGACTAGGCCATTGCTTCCGCAAAATCAGAAGTCCCGGGATAATACCCCAGATATCACTAAGCATAAAGACCTAGTATCTCAGAATACGGGACCCTTCAAACAAGATTTCCGGGGTTACCTATATATCCTGGAGGTGTTCCCCACGTAGACGCAAGTAAATTTTATGTTTATATCTCGTCACAAT
The DNA here is from genome assembly GCA_030545235.1 of Helianthus tuberosus. Lineage (NCBI taxonomy): Eukaryota > Viridiplantae > Streptophyta > Magnoliopsida > Asterales > Asteraceae > Helianthus > Helianthus tuberosus. The sequence continues at coordinate 189,889,789 of CM060357.1, read as the reverse complement.
TTACTAAATGTGTAAAAACCTACTAACACATCCACAGTGAGATTGTTTATCACTATTTAACTTCCATTTCTTTAGCATGTTGTGACAGTCCACTGATGTACTATCATTTCCTCTATTATACAACAAAACTCATTTTTGATTTTATCATGTTTTTGGCTTTTTCAAATTTTCTAATGTTTTTGGATTTTCTGAAAATTTTTACTCCCCCTAAAATGCAAACACATTTTAGGAAATTTGAAAATAAACTTTACAATAAAGTGACAACCGATATCGAATCGCTTCAATTCGCCATCCACTTGGCATAAACAATCAGAACTCCCCCTCACAACAAACTATTTTCCCATTGTGATTTCAAAACACTTAAGTTTGTTTTAATCAAATGGTTTTTCCGGAAAATAAATTTGATTGATTTTACCACTTGTAGGTTAGGGATTTCATCATATTGTTATCATATCAAAAACCACTTGTAGAAAATCAGATACAATTTAATGTCCCTGATTTACCACTTGTAAGTCGAAATCACTTTCGTGAATTTCTCAAGAAATGTGCCGATTCCTGCTCCACTTAAACCAACCTGGGAGCTCCGGCAAGTCCGGTTTTTACTTAAACATAACGTCCACCCAAGCCTCACCAGCCTTGGGTGACTTTGGTGGCAAACATCTATCCCACCAACATTTTGATTTATAAAATTCTTGAGCACCTTTTACCTTCCTATCAACCATCTTACCGAAAATATGTTTGACTTTCCCGTTGAAAGCCTTCTCAACATCAAATTCTCCCTTATCAGCGAAGAATTGATTTGAGATCTCTACCTTCCCAACTTTCGACTTCCAATTTTCCTTTGACAATGAAGGAAAATTTTCATCGTTCACCTCAGGAACGGAATTCACAATCTTTTTCTCAACAAATGACTCATCTGATTTTATGGAATCAGATTCATTGTCAGAACTTCTTTCAGATTTTACAATCCATTTTTGTTTGGTTAAATCACCTCTTCTTTTGTAAAACCGTTTTGAACTTTCACCTTTTTCAGAAATAGAATTTTCAAACACTTTTGATTTCTCAGTTGATTGTTTCTTCTCAAAGATAAGTTTTTCTTTCAGTTTTGAGTTAGAAGTAACTTCCTGTTTTGTGTTGTTGGACTGTTGACAATTCCAAGCAATATGCCCAACCTTTTGGCATTTGAAGCAAGTTCTTCTATCAACTCTTTGAGCAAACTTTCTCACATTCTTCTTTACTTCAGCAAGAAACTCTTGATTGGATTGTTTCCAGAATGGTTTCTTCTGCTCATCTTCACAACTTCCACCTGCAACAAATTTTGTATTTGGTTTATAAGTTTTCTGATTTTGATAATTTTCAGGAGGAATAAATCCTAAACCTTTCTTTTTGAGATTACCGTTGTAGTTTGGTTTCTTTCGATAACCATAACCAGAACTATAACCCTTTTTCTTGTTCAATCTCTGTTGAACTCTTGAAGTGTATTTTTTAGGTTTTTCATCAAGATTTAAATCTTTTATATCAGAAAGATTAATTTCTGTTAATTTGAAAACCTGTTTGATCATTTCAGTTTTTACACTTCTGATTGGAAATTCCTCATCAGAATATAATTTGTCTGAATCATTCAAAGTATAAGCCACTTTGATTGATCCGTCATTCAAATTAGATTTTGATAACAGGAATTCTCTATTGTAAACCCTATTAACCGGTGAACTCGGACTCTTTTCTGACGAACTCGGACTCTTAGACTCAGACTCCGGTTTTGACTCCTCATCCGTATCCAACACCTGATCGACAACTTTCTTTAATAACTCAGACTCATGATCAGTGTCAGACGCTGTGAATGTAACATCAATATTGTCTGGTAATTCATCAATGATTTCAGACTTTAACTTGATGTTGACTGCCTTTTTTAGACGCTCCTCGTTAGGATTCCTTGGAGAATAAGTTTCATGGATCGGGGGCGGACATCTGTTATACTTGACACTTGGTTTCTTACCAGTATCAGTATCTTCAGTCTTTTTGTCCATGAACGCTTCTAGACCTGCAACAGTAGGATAAACACGATCAATCAAGTAATCACAAGTAGTGTAACTCAACAGTAATCGTTTAATCCTTTCACTCTCAATCTTCTCAAGTTCCACTTCTTTCTTTAACTTTGCACAATCTTCGATGTACTCATTGATGACTTTTTGCTTTGTCATTAATGTTGCACTCATTTTATCCATTGCCTTTTCGGTTTCTGTATTCGTCTTCTTCAGACTATCAACTGTTCTGTTCAGCACATCATATGATTCTTTAATGTACTTCACATCAGACAGTAAGTCTTCTTTAATCTTCTCTAATTCAGCAATCTTCGTATCTTTCTCCTCACAAGCTTTGCAAGACTCTGAACGCTTCACACATGGTTTTTCAACTTCAACCATTTTTTCAACTATTTTTTCAACCTCGACAGTCTTTTCAACTTCAACGAGTTTCTCTATTTCAACAATTTTTTCTACTTCCACAATTTTCTCAACTTCGACCAGTTTTTCAACTTCAACTATTTTTTCAATTTCAACAAGTTTTTCCACCACTTTCTCCACTTCAACGATTTTCTCAATTACTTTCTCAGTCACTGGTTCAACATTTGCTTCTCCAGCTTCTGTCTTTGTCTTTTCATCAGCTTGCATTTTTGTTGCTTCCAGCTCTTTCCTCAATCTTGCCATCTTCTTCTGATACAACATCTCCATTTTATCTGCAAAAAACAAATTAAAACTAGTAGGATCAATGCCTTTTCTGGCTCTGTTGAGATGTTCTTCCTCATCATCAGTATCCACATCACTTCCAAGATCTGGAAAAATTGGGATTCTTTTCTGATTAACCTCATCTTCACCTAGAATTCGAGCAACAAAGCCTGATTCTGATGGAATGTATTTATCCCAACTAAATCCCTCGGCAACTTTTTCATCATCTTGATGGATAATTAAAGCTTTCTTCTTTCCATCATCAGTAGCATGAGCATGTACAATTTGAGGTTGTTGAGTAGTCTGATGGAAGATTGATTTCTGGTAATAATTGTTTCTATCTTGATTCCCGGTAGTTTCTTTACTTTTGCACTCTCGATTAAAATGACCTTTTCCTTTACAACGGAAACAGGTAACTTTCGATTTATCAAAACCCAATTGAGAAGTAGCCATTCCTCGAAATTCATCTCTACCAGTAATCTCTTGAAATTTTTCAGCTCTCCTCCAAGCACTTGCTAAGCACCACTTGATATCCATCACTTCAAGTTCTTCAGCATCAATTTGGTCGTAATCTTCTTTGGTAAGCATCGGATTGCCAATTTTCCCACCGATCAAACTTTCGTAAGACTCTAACATAGTAACCAATGATGCCATGTGCTGCTTGGCAACTTCCGGAGACAGATTCTGACCATTTTGAATATTTAAGGTAACATTGCATTGAAGATTTGTTGAATTCGATTGTTGAGGACTTGATGTTGTAAAGTTTGGATCAAAACTCGAGAATGATGAAGATCCACCACTTTGAGTAACATTACTCTTTGTTCTTGATGAACCATCTGCACTGAAACCAGTTTGAATCTTTGGGCTAGGGCTGGGGTTAGCCTCAAACTTGTTCCCTCGGTAGTACAAACTGACGTCTTGTTTGGCATTTGGATTCGTCATGATAGCTGTTTTCTGAATATCCAACTCATGCTCTTCAATCTTTTGAATAAACTTTGCTAGACTCATATTCTCAGATTTTCTCATGTGTTTGATAATCAACAAATAAGTTCCCCATTTCTGTTGTGGTAATGCCTCAGCAAGTTTATCCACCCATTCCTCATCATCCTTCTTTATATCCAATCTCCCCATTTCCAAGACAAGATGACAATATCTGTCAATTGTCTGTTTCGTTGATTCGTAATCAAAGGCTACAAACATATCGAATGATTTTTTTAGCAACGCCTTTCTGTTTTTAATCATATCCGCGCTTCCTTTGAATTTCTGAATCAATGCTTCCCAGATTGACTTAGCTGTATTGTCGTGTTGAAGCAAAACAAATATATCTTCTTTGATTGCCTGTTGAAGAATACTGATCATCATTTTCTCACTAGTATACTTCAATTTGTCAGCTTCTGTAAAGTCACAGAAATCCTTTATAAGCCCACGTTCATTTTTCGGTTTTTCATAGTCTTTCTCCAACGAACACCATGCATCGAATCTGTAAGCTTGAACCCAGTTCTCAAATCGATTCTGCCATCCTTTGAAGTCTTCAATGTACATGAGCTTTGGTGGCTTTTGATGAGTTCCCGTCTCTTTTTCACTGTACAATGCTTCAGCAGCTGTAACCGGAGCTACTGGTGTGGCAAACGCGTTGTAGAAATCTTCTTCCATGCTTCAGTAATTAGCAAAAACTTCGGAAAACACCTTGCAAGTACCTTTACCTTTACAATCAAACAAACAATCAGTTTTAAACGTTTATCAATTATCTGAAAGAAACTGTTACTCGAACTGGTGACTATTTTGTGCGGACTGAACGTTGACCAACTGTACGGACTTCTAGGACCCGAATCGAAATCAAATGACTTGACCCTTTGAAATCTTTGAACTTCAAACCGTATGAACTGGACAACTATCACGCAACTTGACCACACAAAATGACTTGACTGATCAAATGTACTGATCGAACCGTGCTCCAAACCTTGTGACCTGATTACTGACTAGACCGTTTGTATATGACTAACAACAATTATCAATATGAGATCTCGAAACAATTACATGTGCCGACAAATATGATCACATGAAATCTGTATAAGACTGACACACTTACATGTTTAACATGCAATGAATTATCATATCACGTGTAGTCAACATCACAACACATACCTACTTTACAAGCAAACTGATATTATCGATAAAGTTGGGCTGACACACTCACAATTTTCAATTGATTCTATTTGACCTCAAAGTCCACTATCCTGACAAAATCACACAAAACTAAAACTACACTAACACATGTAACAAGTATAGCTTCTTGGGATGAGAGTTCTACTAAAACGAAAATTTGTGAAAGGACTAAAAAAAATTACGATAACTACAAACAAACTGACACAAACATACTTTGAACAAACTTTTGTGACTTTAATCGATTAAACAATACATGCAATCACATGTAATCTGACACATACCACATGATGACTATCTCGATTATCATGTTACACATTTTAACATGCAAGTTCATTAATGATCTGTCAATCAACACGTTAATTCACACAACACATGATTCCATTTATCAATTAACTGTGACCTCTTTTAATATTACACATACCACGATACAAGTTCAACACGTGACCTGAATTTGTTTCACATTACACGATGTATATTCAATCGGTTCACATAATTCGATGCATTTTACTCGTGAAAAACAACGTATTTTCAAACAGTCATCATTCAATCAATATTAGATTTGAAGCAAAATCAAACAGGATTCATATAAGTTCAAGCGAAATCTTCATGACACTCAAGCGAAATCAACATGATATCATACTTTCAAGCGAAATCATCAAGTAAATTCAAGCTTTCAAGCGAAATCAGATCTAAAATGTTGCTGATGTCATCTTTTGTTCGAACAATTGAAGCGAAATCACACAAAATTACAAGTTTTAGGCCGATTTTAAACTTGAAATTTTCAAGGATTTGTTAAAACATGTTTTCGCACGTATTGTGAAAGTTTGAACCGATTTTGTTCGTAAAAAGTTGAAAATTTTCGAAAAGAATGGTGTAGAAACAGAAATCGTGATGAACACAGGCTGTTTTTGGCAAGAACTCCTCGTCCTGAGCTCTGATACCAATTGTAGGATCGGATTTCGACCTAAACGAGTCGTTCAGAAGAGTTCTAGTCTGTTTCAGAGGCGGAAACTAAGAAACGGACATGTAAACAGCTTGTTTCACACTTTAAATCTCTTTTATATTGATATTACAACCTTTACAATCAGAAGAGAAACCGGCAGCACTTCGGTACACTTGGCCAAAAACTGTTCGAACTATTACAAATGAAATGCCAACTAACCTATATATAGGACACATGATTTCGCTTGAAGCTCTCAAGCGAAATCCTCATGACAACTTTCAAGCAAACCTTCATATTACTTTTGACTTGAAGCGAAATCATTCATGCAAACATAATCTGATTTCCAAATGCTTTTTGTCCTTTTGTAATGTGATGTCATTGATGATATCACCTAGATGATGTCATCATGACATCATGTCTTGATTAGCTCCGCATCGAACTGAGACTCGATACAAGACGAAGACGACAGATGTGTGCACCAACAAAACCAATTTCAAGATTTTCTTAAAAAGAAATAAATACCCATTTTTAGATCACAACCTTCTCATGCATAGCAGGTCAAGAATAATACTGCTTCGATTATTAAACTTAAAAAAAGGTGCACTAGAAAAAGTAAAACGCATTATTAATATATCATCTTTGGCAGTACAGTCAACATTACACTCAAGCAATGTTTCCACAGTTGAGTTGTATTCAAAGCGAGTGCCAAACATAAAAGTGTAACGGAGTCATTCCATTCTATTAAAGATTAAATCTTTATCATGTTCACCGTGTAATAAGTAATTAGTATAAAAAAGATAGAACACATACATTTGCTTTGGTTTCGATGGAAACCCCATGAGAGATAAGCAGCCTTGCAGCTTCATTACCAACGTTTTAGTAGCCATATGCAATTGGGTTCTTCCATACAGCAAAATCAGATGTACAGAAACATCAACTACCATTTTAGCAGTTTTCTATCCATTTATCTCATCTTCATTTTGGTTTACCAGCAGCGTTTATGTGAAACGAACATAGAGCAAATTGGATAAAACATTAAAGGCATTCTTTTGTTCTCAAAAGACCACTAAAAAAACAAAGGATATGCAAAACTAACACAAACAACATCCACACACATCAGTATAATAACAATTTTAAATCACAACTCAGACTATGATAATTTATAATAGAGTAATCTGAAGCCAACTATAACATTGCTAAAAAACACATATACAAAGTTAAAAAATAAATATCAAAAAGTAAAAATTAAGTAGGCTGGTTGAACCAGAGGTCGATTCGAGTCGAATATGGCACCAGCTCAACGAACCAACTACAGTCTAGGGCTTCGGGATCTTTAGTACTCTTCTGATTTCTGCTCAACAAAAAAGTGTGTTTGTCTGAATTTCAAAATTGAATAATATCATAGATCTCTATATTGTCACACCCCCAAAATCCACCATGCGGAGTATCACCGCTTGGAGGCGTGACATGACCAGGATCGAGCCACCAATCATATTGAACAACATAATTAGGTAAATAAAACCAACCACGATACGATTGGTGACCAAAGGAAGTTAACCAAGTTCAATTTAATCAGCGGAAGCATAAGACGCTAAACCAAAACACAAATTCGTGGTTCATAAGTTTAAAGACCCAAACATAAGTTTCATAAGTTCATAAAGTTTATTTATTAAGTACGGGAGATATCAGTTCGCATCCCACAATGACCACCTCCATGTGCAAGCTCCAAAAGCATCTAACGACCTGCAAAGCATGTAGTAACGAGTCAACAACAAAGTTGAGTGAGTTCACGGTTGGTTGTCCATTTTAGAGTTGTTTCCAAAAACATAGTTTAATCTCATTCAGCCATCCAGCCGTGGGGGTTACCCCATAGTTCGAAAACGTTTATTAGTTAACCATCCCATGTCCACCTTCCCTGGCTATCCAGCCCGACACTTCGGCCGTGGGGGCTACCCCATTATTTTAAACTACCAGACTCGTTTATCATATCGACTACTAACAAAAATCAATTGTGCCCTAGCGTCGGTGTCTATCATCACCGACGTGCCATAGTCCATTAGTACACGCCCGTCCGACTGGCACGGTGTGAGGTTTGTTAAACCTAATAGCGCTATTAACTAATGACCCGCTCGCCATAGCCTCGACGATTAAGTCGATTCAAAAAGGGAGGGACTTCGCTGATAGAGTTCTAGTCCAGTAAGTCTAATACGTCCCAACAGGACGAGGAATTTACATTCCTGAACACGTCTCAAGGACGAGGAATTCACATTCCTGAACGCGTCCCAAAGGACGAGGAATCCCTATTCCTGTACCCATTCCCATTCCCACCGGGAATTTACCATGCTTTGTAGAAAAGTGTGAACTCACCTCGGTTGCTCGGTTTGACTCTCACAAATAGCTAGCAATCAAGGTTGGTCAATCACGTCCTAGTATGTTTACCAGTTAGTCATTTAGTGGTTTCAAATAGAGCACAAAGTTCCTACACTTATCTATCACATAACATGCATCACTTTAACGGTTTATGCCCATATAAACTCCCCATCTATTCCCACTCATAAATAAACATACGATATTGCACATAACACATATAACATGTTAGATCATTCACAGATAGCATACTCGACATTTAGACACGCAAATTACAACTTATGTCGTTTCAGCTTAAATATTCAAAACTGTGATGTTTTCGGACATTTTAATAAAATAGTTAACTTATTTCAAAAATTTCCAAATTTTTATAGAATGTCTTAAAAGCTCCAAATATTATTGTGTAAAAATATCGGGGTCCAGTACATTACCAATATTTTATAAAAATTCATTTTCCGGACTGAAATCAGATTTGTCTTTTTCTGACTGCAGTCCACGGAATAATTTATTTAAAATTTATCGAGAGTCTGATTTACGAAATTCCAGTGAGAGAATTACAAATACATCGGTGGTCATCTACAGTACAATTTTCATGATTTAAATCTACACAGAATTCAAGTTATAACTGAATACAAAACGCATATTTTCAGCAGAAAAATGCAGCTCTAGCTGCTGTTACAAAATGACACTTTAAAAATAGTAAACGAAGTCCAAAAATTATGATTCTGGTGCCATTAGAACCGTATTTCATAATAACACGTTATAGACTCAAAATATCAGTTTTTCGTTGAGTTATGACCTGTTTACAGCCAACTGAAGTTGGCTGTAAAAGCTTGGACAGATTCTGTTTTCAGCCTTTAGCTTTCAAATTCGTGTTCGATTGATTCCGTTAACATGTTTAGTGACCACAACAACATCAAACATCAATATTAACCAGCAAATCATCAGGAAATCAATCAAGAATCATAACAACACAAGATCTACATGATTTACACACTTATCTTCTCTTTATCCATCTTTTATTCCTTATGTTCAAGACTTTAAGTTATGTTCATGTGTGTTTCTGATTTTTAACCATTACATCTACTGTTAACCACTTTAAACAAGATCAAGATGATGTTTAGAGGCACTTACTACTAGCTCAAGGCTAGGGAAGAAACAAAGTGTAAATGTGGTGGATAAAAGAAATCTAGAGACACTACTACAAAACTGAGCTTTAGACGGGGTGAAATGGGTTTTAAGACGGTGTTTTCAACACCGTCTTAAACCACACTGGTTTAAAATCAACTCTTATTAGACCGGCTTAAACTTTGTGAACCCCGTCTTTTAATATCAAAACATTTATAGGTGAACCCCGTCTTTTAATACCATTTTAACACCGTCTTATAATGTGCTGAAAAAATACATTTACTGAATACGTATTTTCCAAAAATACATTTGCTGGAAAAAAAATACATCAACCTTATATACACCAATGGAACATTTTCAAATCAAACCAAAACAATACACATTCAAATCCAAAATAAACCCGTAGACATCCAATTCGGAAATAAACCCGTCAAATTACAATCATTTGTGAATACATAACAAACTACACATAAGCTAAACTAACGAAATACCTAACTCGCTAAAAAACTTCGGCATCAACGTCATCAACAAAACATCTATTTCATTATCCGTAGCCTCTCTCGTGTCGTGCCACATCTAAAATAAAAGTAGATAGAAAGAGTTATTATAAATATTATAGAATAAATCTAAAGGCAAAGAGAAAAATCGATAACATCGGCAATAAAGCTATGTATATATTTACATGTTATATACATCTAAACCTTCTAAGTTTTAAAAAAAATAAACAGTTAAGTAATAAATTGATAAACAAGTATATTTTACTTACTTCATTGGGAAATTGGTTTTGATACAAATTGACAAAGTCAAACATATGTTGGAGAACCATGTAGCCGCATTCCCATCCACCCTTTGTTGCTTACACTGTAATAAATTAACAAATTATTATTTAAAAGTAACGAAATTCAAACAATTTAGAAATAGCAAACACACATACATCGACCATTGTGTAGTTGAACTCGGATCCTAAGGCGGTAGGAATTAGGCTTGAAAGACGATAATTAGAAGCATTCTTTTCGCCTCTTATCTTTGTTGAATCCAAAATATATACATGTCCTATGTATTGGGCAATGATGAACAAAGACCAATGGTCACCACAAAATTAGCGTTATAGAATAGTTAGGTGAATCATAGTAATAAAATAAAAGCAAGTTAACTAAAAAAACTTACTCAGCGAAATGCGGTGCAAGAATGAAATCTTTATCGACATGATGAGTCGCTAAACTGAAAATGTGATCTTCAACCTCTCTAGGATTTCTTTTGGTACATCCAATCTTCACGATCCTCCGTCTGAAAATTAAAATAAATAAATAATGATGCGAGCGTATGCGTATGATGTAAATCGATGCTCTAAGGCGGTGAATTATAACCCACTTTTTAAATATTCCATCAAATAAGTATACATTTTAACGAGACGACATTTAAGAAAAAATCGGCAGCATTTCCCCTTAACTCCCCAAGTATGCATAAAACCGCAAACCTGTAGGAGTAGAGGAAATACCAACCGATCTTTTCTTAAATGACGTTTCGTTAAAATGTATACATATCCTAAATGTGATAGAATATTAAAAAAGCAGTCCCAAAACGGGACAATCCAAAATTTATCTCTATTAGATAAATTTTAGACGGGTAATTCTAAAGGGTTATCTAAATCTATATTTATACACCTATATGTAAATGTAAATATAAATAACATCTATATGTTAATAAAAATATAAATAACATCTAATTGTTATTGAATAACCATCACAAATTTATAAATATGATTATCATCAATAAATGAAATAATAGAGTGTGGTTATGATGACAAAGAAAAGATGAATGCAAACGGTTCTTGTCTATCAAGCTCTTCATACTCATACTTCATGAGAATCACTAAAAACATATTACAACAAGGTTAAAACTTAAACATACTATATTACTATATATAAACTAATTTTTATATACAATTTACTAGTGATTTATCAAAACAAAGCAAGAAAAAATCAAATTTGAATTTTTAACAAGAAAACATATAATTAAACATTATATAACTACTATTTATAAAACTAAAAAACATTAAATAACATATGTAAAGAGAAAAAAAACTAACCTTGAAACTTTGTAAGGTTGTTAATGGTGAAGAAGATGAAGAAGTTGTTATGAGGAAGATGAAAGGAAAGGGATAAGGTTTTGGTGGGTGTAAGCTGGTCGATCTTTTTTCAGTTTATAAGACGGTGTTCACAGACAACACCGTCTAAAGGATGCAGAAATTAGTTTATAAGACGGTGTTTAAGCATTAGACGGGGTTTTTTTGAATTTTATTGAATAGTTATAAGACGGTGTTCAGAGGCAACACCGTCTAAAGGTTGGAGAAATTAGTATTGTTGGTGCATACATCTGTCGACTTCGTCTTATATCGAGTCTCGGACTGAAAGTTTGAAGAGGTCTAGTTTGAAGAGGTCTAGTTTGAGAGTGTCCTGCTAGTTTGAGCAGGGTCTAGTTTGAAGCAGGCTGTGTCACCTTCAAACTAGAGGGTCCCTTCACATGCCACTTTCAAACTAGAGGGTCTTGTCCTATAAATAGGCTTCAAACTTTCTCATTTGTAACTTTCTGGTTTCCGACGCCGAGGTGCTGTCGAAGTGTCTCTGTACTGTAAAGTGTTCAATATCAATAAACAAGACATTTAATAGTGAATACAAGCTAAACGAAGACCGAATCAATGAATTCCGCCTCTGATTCGGTCTGAGCACTCTTCTGATCGACTCGTTAGGTCGTTTCACGATCCTACAAGTGGTATCAGAGCTCAGGAGGAAGAGTTCTTACCGTGTAGCTCGTTTTCACTAGCAAATTCTGATTTTCTACACCTTCTTTCACAAAATTGATACTTTTCACGGTTAAAATCGGCTAAAACTTTCACAATGTGTGTGTAATTGCATTTTAACAAACCCTTGAAAGTTTCAGCTTAAAATTCGAAGTTAAAGTGGTAGAAATGGCTTGATAACTGGTGACCGTTTGAAACCGCCACCTTATTGTTTGAAACTGCCACCCTATTGTTTGAAATTGACCCTATTGTTTGAAACTGCCACCTGAAAGTTTGAAAAGGGGGTCCTGTTTGAACCTCTAGTTTGAAGTGGACCTCTAGTTTGAAGGATACACCTCCAGTTTGAAAGTGTCACCCGTTTGAAACTGGCTTCTAGTTTGAAATTGGCTTCCAGTTTGAAATTGGCATCCTACCGTTTGAAATTGGCTTCCAGTTTGAAATTGGCTTCAAGTTTGAAATTGGCTTCAAGTTTGAAACTGGCTTTTGTTTGAAAGTGGTTCTAGTTTGAAAGTGACATACCGTTTGAACAAGTTGTTTGAACAGGTTGTGTTTGGATTATGGCAAAAATGTTTGATGAAATGGAAAACCATGATCTTGAAAGGATAAATAACTGGTATCGAGGGTATTTCAGTAGTCATTATCAAGGTTTGTCCAAGAATGTTTGGGTTAACCGGTTCGATTGTTTTCTGTGTAAGAAAGATGAAAAATTAGATGATCTGGAGAAGCGATTTGATTGTTTGATTGACCATTTGAAAGAAAACAAGATAATGATATCAGAAGCTGAAATGATATCAAAGTTTGCTAATGGATTACCTGCTGAATGGAATGTTTTTTTGAAAAATCTGAGAGAAAATTCTAGTTTTTCAAAATTATCTCTGAATAAATTCATCAGTAAACTGAAAAATCATGATTATGAACTTTATAAAAAGAAGAGAGATGTGTTGGATAAGATAAAATTGAATTTAGAAGATTTGAATTTAGACGTGATATATGAAATAAACAAAAGAATCAATGTTTGTTGGGCAGCGAAAAGAAATTTGATGTATGATATGAAAAGGGGTTGTTATATTGATGATAATGGAAATTCTATTGATCTTGTTACAATCTTTGGTGCAGGTACATATAAGATAGAGAAAGAACAAGATCCAAAGAATGAAGAATCAGTGAAGAATGAGTCTTCAAATTCTGAATCAGTGTGCTCCAAATGTGACAACTTTAAGACTTACATTGACAAACTCTTGAAGGATGCGGAAAGTTTGAAATCGGAAGTCGAGAAGTTGAAAGATGAGAAGCAAACTGATGTAAAACAGATTCTGGATTTACAGGGAAATTGTGAAAAGCTAAAAGTTGAAAATGTTAAACTGTTAAATGATTTGAACAGTTTGACATCAGAAAACAAGAAGTTGAAAGAAAAAGCAAATATTTTTGAAGAGAAAATTAAAAGTTTTGAAAATGAAAAATCGAAGATTGAAAAAGTTTTTCAAAGTCAAATAAAAATTTTAGAAGATGAGAGAGATTTGTTTGGTAAAAACAATCTTGAAAAACAAATTGCAATCAATTCTTATCTTGAAAAGATTATTCGATTTGAAAAGGAAGCAGAATGTGCTCAAAAGAAAATCAAAGAGTTAGAAGGTAAAATCAGGGAATGGGAAGAAAAGTTGAAGGTTTTTGTGAATACTTCAGCTATTCCTTGCCCAAAACCTGTTAATTCTGTTCCAATAAGTGAAAATGTCACAAACTTTGACAATGTCAAAGTTGAAGATTGTGATGAGAAATCTGATGATGAAAAAGATAAAAGTGAAAAACAAAAATTGTTTTTGAAATTAAAAGAAAATTTTCAAGAAACTGTTCTGCGATCGACTGTAAAAGGAGAATGCTCTAAGCAAAAACCTTTGAAGAAGAAAGTGGAACAAAAACAAAAAGAGAAAATTTTGAAAAATGTTAAAAAAGAAAATAACAGCTCATCTGATAGATCATCCAATCGCAATCAAAAACCACAAAAAGTAAAAAATGAAAACTCAAAAATTGTTGGTAATAAGTGGTGCAGGTTGGACCACAGTGCTCAAAAGTCAAATTCAGCAAACATGAGGAAGGAATATCACCAAGCCAAACAGTGCTATGATCTGAATGTTTGGACTGAAAATGGTGATTGGTACGATAACAGAGTGTGTTACAGATGCGGCTATCAAGGACACATTGCTGTTAACTGCCAGAGTTGGAGGTTTGAGTCAAGGAGATGCTTTAACTGCAACATCATTGGCCATATTGCTAGAGATTGCTCAATGAGATCAATGAGAAGATCGAGGGCTGAATCTCAGAAGCAGGTGAAGAAACCAGTCGATGTCAAGCCCAAAGAACAGAAGGTTCAAGAACCTAAAGTTCAAGAAAAGAAAGTGAAGCTTTCACAGGGGCAAAAAGACAGACTGAGGAAAAAGAGAAAGAAGGCCAGAGAGTATCTGGAGAAGATCTTGTCCTCGGATACAACTGGGAAAACAGATAAAAGTTCTGATAAATCGTCTTGCTCACCAAAGAACAACAAATCAAGCAAAAGGCATTCATCAGATACAAATCTGAGGACGAAAGAAGAAAAGAAGAAGAAGAAAATGGTCGGCGATGAATCTGATGTGTCAAAGTCAGACAAGCCACCATCAGGCAATGAATCTGATAGTTCAAAGTCAGACAAGCCATGTGCAGGCAATGATTCTGGTTCATCAAAGCCAGAGGAGCCATTGGTTGAGGTAAAAATGGAGAATTCAGGTTTAACAATGGATGATGCAAATTTTCCACCATTGTTGAACAAGAATTCGAAATCACCCAAGGACCGTCAGGCTTGGGTGAATCTGTTTAAATGAAAAACCTGACTTGCCGGAGTTCCCAGGTTGGTAAGCGTGGAACAGGAATCGGCACATTTATTGAGAAATTCACGAAAGTGATTTCGAACTTACAAGTGGTAAATCAGGGACATTAAATTGTACTTGATGTTCTACAAGTTATGTTTGTGGATTGATCTTAAAAATGTTAGTTTTTACAAGTGATTGAAGACAACAAAGTGATGAAAGATCCCCGAATTCGTGAAAAGACACACAAAACTTATTTTCCGGAAAAACCATTTTGATTAAAACAAACTTAAGTGTTTTGAAATCACTATGGGAAAATGTTTTTGTTGTCAGGGGGAGTTCTGATTGTTCAAGCCAAGTGAATGGAGAATTGAAGTGATTCTCATCATGTTGTCATGTTTTATTGTATAGTTTGTTTTCAAATTTCCTAAAATGTGTTTGCATTTTAGGGGGAGTAAAAATTTTCAGAAAATCCAAAAACATTTGAAAATTTGAAAAAGTAAAAAACATGATAAAATAAAAAAATGAGTTTTGTTGTATAAAAGAGGAAATGATAGTAGATCAGTTGGACTGTCACAGCATGCTAAAGAAATGGAAAGATATAATGTGATAAACGATCTTACTAAAGATGTGACGATAGGCTCAGCTAGACTAGTAGATTTGCGATAACGATACAAACCTAAAATGAAAAAGCCTAGTTCTAGTGGGAAACATGATTGAAAGCATAGTACTTAGTTTTGTCCTTCTTGATTGTGTGCCTACTCAGTAATCGCTGATTGTCAAAAGACATAAAACTGGTTAAGTTTGTGAACTTTCACAACTTTGCTGAAAAGTCGCTGTGATTGTGCATTTTATTTTGCAAAGATTTAAACTTGTTTTATTTCTTTATTTTGTTTAAGCATCGGACATCCTCTGTGTATACGTGAGTATCGACCTGGATGTTGTTGCCTAAACGTTCTGCTTTATTTTCTTTGGTGTTTCGTTTAAGCTTTGGACCTCCTCTGCGTATACGGGAGTATCGACTTGGTGGTTAAAGCCTAAACAACTTCAACTTGTTTTATTTTTCTTATTTTGTTTAAACATTGGACTTTCTCTGCGTATACGGAAGTATCGACCTGATTGTTAATGTTTAAACATTCTGCTTTGTTTTCGCACAAATCACAGTTGATAAAAGTTTAAAGGCATTGCTTGAGTCAGTGTATTGCATGATGAGGGGACATGCTGAGATCGTGGGGTTCATAAGAACTTAGTGCTATCTTAATATATCTTCAAGTCTCGGTAAGCAGATCGAAAGTTTTTAGATTGAGTTTAAGTGGACAACAATATCGTCAATCAACGTGAATTGTTTAGAACTGAAAATGTTTAAAGCTTAACGGTGCTAGTGATTGGTCAAAAACTGATATGATCCTCTTGCACGAACTCACAAAAATATTGTCTGTAAATATTTCTTTATTGCATTCCTTTGTTATCAAAAACCTAAAAAGATTTTAGTGTGTTTTAGCATAAATTTTGAAAAATACAAAAATATTTTCGACAACTGATGTTGATGAGCTGATTTTCAAAATTCCAAGTGCTAAACAAGATGAACTGGTTTGGGAGTGTGTGTACAGAATTGAAAATTTTGATTTAAGAAGGAAATTGAGTTTAGTTAATCAGGGTCATTAATTTGAACTTGATGTAACTATTACTAGTAAGTTTTTCTTATGGATTTAAGTAAAAACTTATGTTGTGATGAGATAATGTGTGCAGGAGATGAGCTGATCAGAGATAAAGCCAGGAATTGATCTCAGGGTGATAGCTAATTCCAGACAGCGATCCCATCATGATGAGAGGGGGAGTCTGACGAGGTTAAAGCCAAAGAGAAGATCCTGGTATATGCTAAGAAAGAGAAGAGACTGATAAAGACTGAAGATGCGAAGACTCGACACTTAAGACTCGTCAACATCTGAGGGGGAGTCTGTTGGTGCATACATCTGTCGACTTCGTCTTATATCGAGTCTCGGACTGAAAGTTTGAAGAGGTCTAGTTTGAAGAGGTCTAGTTTGAGAGTGTCCTGCTAGTTTGAGCAGGGTCTAGTTTGAAGCAGGCTGTGTCACCTTCAAACTAGAGGGTCCCTTCACATGCCACTTTCAAACTAGAGGGTCTTGTCCTATAAATAGGCTTCAAACTTTCTCATTTGTAACTTTCTGATTTCCGACGCCGAGGTGCTGTCGAAGTGTCTCTGTACTGTAAAGTGTTCAATATCAATAAACAAGACATTTAATAGTGAATACAAGCTAAACGAAGACCGAATCAATGAATTCCGCCTCTGATTCGGTCTGAGCACTCTTCTGATCGACTCGTTAGGTCGTTTCACGATCCTACAAGTATAAGACGGTGTTTAAGCATTAGACGGTGTTCTTCTGAATTTTATTGAATATTTTATTAAAAGGAGCTCAACTTTCATATTGGTATTGGTTTTTAGACGGTGTTATTACTTTAACACCGTCTAAAACAAATCCTTAACACCGTCTAATGCTACATTTTTGTAGTAGTGAGAGGTTCTTGAACTTCCGAGTGCACCGGGCTTGTTTGTAGGACTCCTTGCACCTTTGGGTGTATGAGAAATGGTTGATCAAATCTTGAAGGTGGTGGTAATATGGTGAGGTGGTGGCAGCTGTGAATGGTGTAGGAGGGAAGGAGAGAGCACTTTGTTGATGGTGTTTTGATGAGAGAGAATGGTTACCCTAAGTGTTGATTTATAAACCAAATTTCCTATTAACCTTCATGTAATATGTTATCTAGATAATCAACATCCTTAATAAAATATTCAAAAGAAATGTGGGGGTGTCCACCCCACATGAAACCGTAGAGAGGGAGGGGGGTGGTAAGGTTTGGGTAGTAATGATATAGTTAGGACTTAGTTAAGTTCTAAGTGTTTAGTTAGGATATATTAGTGTGTTAATTAATATAAGGTGTGTTAGGGTGTTCGGGGACCCTAACTAGCTCAGAAAAGTATAAACAATGTCTTTGGCAATATTTTTATGTTTCGAGTAAAGTCTGGTTGTTCGGTTTGACACTGTTTCGTTAAAGTGCTTAATCAATCCGTAAAGTGTCTTATATATATATATATATATATATATATATATATATATATATATATATATTTGTAACGTTTTTAATTTTCAATACTCAGGAAAGCATAACGGACTATTTAGTAACTTTTCTGTATACTACTAGTATGTTAACAAATACATGTAAGCATAACACAGTAATCAGAGAGCAGTTAAATGATTCAGCACAGTCATCAAGTACTTTAATTAACATTAATAAATTGTATGGTTACATGTAATTTGAGGGTTGTCACATTCTCCCCCTGTTAAGAGAATTTCGTCCCGAAATTTAGCGCGTGGTTACTGAGGAAGCTAGTTAAGTTGCGTTGGTTTCCTGGTTTTTCTGGGGTGTCACATCATCCCCCCGTTGATTTGGAATTTCGTCCCGAAATTCTGCAGTAGCTTCAGCCTCAGTAGTGGTTGCGTTTTTCTTAAACAGCTGGGGATACTTGAGTTTCATTTGGTCTTCTCGTTCCCAGTTATACTCTGGGCCACGACGGGAATCCCAACGAACTCGAACAAGAGGTATTCTGGTACGCTTGAGAATCTTAACATATCGATCCGTAATCTCTACTGGTTCTTCGACGAATCGCAGCTGGTCGTCGATAGTGAGCTCCTTTAGAGGAACTATGAGGGTTTCATCTGACAGACACTTCTTCAGATTCGACACATGGAAAACATTGTGAACTCCGCTGAGTTCTTCAGGTAGATTCAACCTGTAGGCTACCTTGCCAATTTTCTCAATGATCTCGAAGGGTCCAACGTATCGCGGGTTGAGTTTGCCTCATTTGCCAAAGCGGACTACACTTTTCCAAGGTGAGACTTTGAGTAGCACTCGATCCCCAACCTGGAACTCGAGTGGTTTTCTTCCCTTATCAGCATAGCTTTTCTGACGGTCATGAGCTGCCGCCATTCATTGCCGTATCTGAGCAATTCTCTCGGTTGTATCTACTACAAGTTCTGGGCCAGTGATTTGACTGTCACCAACTTCTGCCCAACAAAGAGGTGATCGGCATTTGCGTCCGTACAATGCCTCGAACGGAGCAGCCTGGATGCTGGTGTGGTAATTGTTGTTATATGAAAACTCCACTAGCGGGAGGTGTTTTTCCCAGCCATTTCCGAAGTCGATTACACATGCCCTAAGCATGTCTTCAAGGGTCTGGATGGTGCGTTCAGATTGCCCATCCGTCTGTGGGTGATAAGCGGTGCTCATATCTAAACAAGAGCCAAAAGGCTTATGCATGGCTTGCCACAGTTCAGAAGTAAAACGCGCGCCACGATCAGAAATGATGGAGGTTGGCACTCCGTGCCTTGATACCACTTCCTTTAGGAAAATGTCTGCTAGAGTAGAAAACTTATCCGTTTCCTTGATAGCCAGAAAATGTGCAGGCTTGGTCAGTCGATCTACGATCACCCAAATGGTATCGTTTCCGCGTTGAGATCTAGGCAGACCAGTAACGAAATCCATGGAAATCTGCTCCCATTTCCATTTTGGGATCTCTGGTTGGTGAAGTAGGCCTGAGGGTTTCTGATATTCGGTCTTGACCCTAGCACAAGTCAAGCATTTGCTAACATAGGTTGCTATGTTGACTTTCATACCAGGCCACCAGTATGTAGTCTTTAGGTCGTGGTACATCTTATCCGAACCAGGATGTACTGAATAACGGACTTATGTGCTTCATCCATCACAAGCTTGCGTAGGTCTCCATACAGTGGAACCCAGATGCGTCTGTTAACATAGTAGGCACCGTCTTCCTTTTGTTCTAGCCGCTGCCTCGATCCTCGTAAGGATTCAGCCCTGATGTTCTCTGCTTTCAAAGATTCAACCTGTGCCTCGCGAATCTGAGCGGGGAGGTTAGATTGGATGGTGAGCTGTAACGCACGTACATGCTTAGGTATAGTATCCTTTCGGCTGAGTGCGTCGGCCACAACATTAGCCTTGCCCGGATGGTACTTGATCGCACATTCGTAATCATTCAAGAGTTCGACCCATCGGCGTTGTCGCATGTTTAACTCCTTTTGCTTGAAGATATGCACGAGACTCCTGTGATCGGTGTAAATGGTGCACTTGGTACCGTACAGGTAATGTCTCCATATCTTAAGTGCGAAAACAACTGCTCCCAGCTCCAGATCGTGAGTAGTGTAATTTCTTTTGTGAACTTTGAGTTGGCGTGATGCGTAGGCAATGACCTTGTCACGTTGCATCAACACGCAACCAAGTCCTTGGATGGAAGCATCGCAGTAAACCACAAAATCATCTGTGCCTTTAGGCAATGAGAGGATAGGCGCGCTACAAAGTCTATCTTTCAAGTGCTGAAATGCGGAATCCTGTGCATCACCCCAATGATAGATGACACCTTTCTGAGTCAGTGAAGTGAGAGGTTGCGCAATCTTGGAGAAATATTTGATAAACCTTCTGTAGTATCTTGCCAAACCCAAGAATTGGCAGATTTCTGTTGGTGTGCGGGGTGCAGGCCAGTTCTTGATCGAGTCAACCTTAGATGGATCAACATGAATCCCATCCTTGTTTACTACGTGGCCTAGAAAGTGGAGTTCGCGAAGCCAGAAGTCACATTTCGAAAACTTGGCATACAACTGCTCTTTACGAAGAAGTTCCAGGATAAGCCGCAGATGCTGCTCGTGTTCCTCCTGACTCTTAGAATAGATCAGGATGTCGTCGATGAATACAATGACAAACATATCCAGGTAAGGCTTGCACACTCGGTTCATGAGATCCATGAAGACCGCTGGTGCATTCGTCAACCCGAAAGGCATGACCAGAAACTTGTAATGGTCGTAGCGAGTTCTGAATGCTGTTTTGGAGACGTCCTCATCTCGGACTCTCAGCTGATGGTATCCCGATCTCAAATCAATCTTAGAGTAATAGCTCGACCCTTGCAACTGGTCGAACAAGTCGTCAATACATGGAAGAGGATAACGATTCTTCACGGTCACCTTGTTGAGTTCGTGGTAGTCAATACACATTCTGAAAGTACCATCTTTCTTCTACACAAACAAGACTGGAGCTCCCCAGGGCGAAGAGCTAGGACGTATGAAGCCTTTTTCCAAGAGTTCTTGTAATTGCGTAGACAGTTCTTCAAGTTCTGATGGAGCTAGTCGATAAGGTGCACGAGCTATGGGCGCTGCTCCAGGAGCTAGCTCGATTTGAAACTCAACTTGGCGATGAGGAGGAAGACCAGGTAATTCTTCCAGAAATACCTCAGGAAAATCGCGCACAATAGGAATGTCTTCAATTCTCTTCTCTTCCGTTGATGTGTCAGTAACGAGTGCTAGAATGACAGTGTGGCCCTTTCGCAAACACTTCTGGGCCTTAAGGAAAGAGATAGTGCCTACGACAGCACCACTCTTGTCGCCATGAATCACGAGGGGTTCTTCGCCAGAACGAGGAATGCGGACGATTTTCTCCTTGCAGACAATCTCCGCTTGCTGATGAGATAGCCAATCCATCCCAATAACGACGTCGAAACTACCAAGTACGATAGGAATAAGGTCGATAGAGAAGGTCTGACCAGATAAGACGAGGTTACAACCTTTAACTACGTGTGTGGCTTCAAGACTTTTACCGTTAGCTAGTTCTACCGTGTGTTTGGTGCTCAGGAGTGTTGGAGTGCGCTTAAGCATTTGGCTAACTTTTAAGGACACATAACTAGTATCGGCACCCGAATTGAATAAAACAGTAACAAAGAAGTCATCCAGAAGAAACTTACCCATCACAACGTTGGGATCGTTCCTTGCGTCACCCTGACCAATCACGAAAACACGACCCCTTGCCCCATTACCATTGTTGTTTCCCCCATTGCCGTTTCCATTCCCCTGATTGTTGTTGTTCTGGTTCTGATTTAGCTGGGGGCAGTCTTTCTTGAAATGGCCCTCAGCACCACATTGAAAGCACCCTTTATTGTTACCTTGTTGTTGCCGCTGCTGGCGTTGATTGGGTGGGGCTTGCTGTTGCTGCCGGTTCTGATTCGCCGGATGCTGACTCCTGCAATCCCTTTCCATGTGACCAGGCTTGTTGCATCGATGACAGTTTCCTTTACCACATGGCCCACTGTGGTGCAAGTTACAGCGATTACATTTGGAGTGATTTCCCTTGTATCCACCCTGACCTTGATTCCCAGAAGACTGCTGACCGGGGCTCCTGTACTCATCTGTCTTTCGCTGCTGGGACTGTACTGAAGTTGAACCCTTACTGGAATTCCCATCCCATTTTCGCTAGTTTTCATTGGGAGCGTCAGTAGTAGTAGCACCAATACGCTTAGGCAGTCTGTTTTGTTCCACTGCCTGGTCGGTGAGACAGTGAGCCGACTTGATGATTTGCTGAATGGTACCCAAGTTAGCTGAAGTCACGTGACTTTGAATCTCTGGCACAAGACCCTTGAGGTACAACTCAATACGTTTGATGGGAGGGTCCACCATAGTTGGACACAAGATGGCCAGCTCATTTGACCTCTTAGTATACGCCTCAATCTCAGACCCCGTCATCTTTAGATTGAAAAATTCCACCTCTAGTTTGTGGATGTCATCCCGACTACAGTATTCCTCTTTGATCAGTTCCTTGAAACCGTTCCATGGGGTGGCGTTAGCACCAACCAACCCCAGCAGCTGAACCTGAGCGTTCCACCATGTGAGCGCTACCCCTTCAAGAGTACTAGTAGCATACTTCACCCTACGATCCTCAGGGCATTCACACATTTCGAAGACCGACTCGAGCTTCTTGAACCAGTGGAGGAGTCCAACGGCCCCTTCAGTGCCACTGAAATGTGACAACTGCCACTTTCGGGTAATTTACGTACATTTAAAGCAATGATTTACATTATACAAGTATGAGTTTTGAATATTCGAACTGCATGATTACACGATATACATCTTATAACACTCAAGGAATATTCATCTATGATGCACATTATTCATTTTTATTGGTTACCTTTGAAACAATGTAAACAATGCATCGAAACAACTAGAGTAGTATCTAGTAAACTAGCGTGCTGACGAAAACTCAGGATCCGCATAAATCATCTAAATTACATCGTTAGGACTCGGACGATAGTCCAACATCAATTACATATTAAACCTATACGGGAATACAAGAGTTTGGTTTAATATATTACCAATGTCCGGTAGCACCAAAAACTGCCCGAAAACTGCCGAAAAGCACTAAAAGCGACGATTTCTACACTTTTCCGCAGAAATTTTGCTGAAATCAGCTTTCTAATATTTTTACGACATGTAACAATATTATTTAACATAGAATTCATGTGTGGATACATTAGGGTATCATCCGAACCAATAACTACATCAATTCACACAAGTTACACAACTTAGCGTTCAAATAACGTCTAACCGAAACAATTCGAAACGAATATCCGAACAATGTCGGATCTTTTTTTTAGTGACCATCTAATATTATTTAGATCATATTAGACTAGTAATGGTCACTTAACACCTTCTTAACACATTTATACACTTGAAACATTTAAACACCTAAACCTTGCTAAAAGTTTCTAACACTTTAAACACTTAATAACATTTCAACAATTCAAGACCCCCCCCCCCATGTTGTGAACGGTTTTAAAGGGGTCCCACACCCTATTTTTTTTGTTAAATATCTAGATATTTTATTAGTTACAAGTGGATGAAGTTGGTGCTTTGCTACAACACTTAACCATTAAGCAATACTAGCACCTTACACTCATTTTACATCTTTTATTACTTTTACCAAAAGCTCTCATCATCTTCATCCATCTTACCAAGAACACTAAAAACCCACTTCAATTTTAGTCTTTTATTAGATGATTAACATGGGTTTCCAAGTAACATAAGGTGATCTAAAGCTTTTGGAAGTAAAAGGAAGGGTTTTCATCCATACAAAAGTGTTCTACCATCAAGATCATCATCTTCCTAGTTCTTAATAATCTTCTAAGATCATCCCTAGCCTAGTGCTAGAAGTAAGCTTCTATATCTATTTTTTTATACAAATATATTATGTTTATGATTGTTATTATTACTAATAATAACCAAGTAATCATACATAATAAACATGAAAAAAATACAAAGAAGCAAAGATAAAAATCATGATATAATTATGGTTGTTTATATTGTGATCTAAGACTTATTATATGCTTATTTAATCTTGTTATGATGGTTATGATACAAATAAATTGTTAGAAGATGTTTTAAAATATGATCTAACAATTTTACATGTTTATGTTAAAGGGGTTTTTAACATAAGGGTTTAAAGAAATGATCATAACCTTTGTTCTTGTGAAAGTATTAAAGGTTTTTAGTTAAAAAAAACAATACTTCCACAAGATTATAAAAAGTAACATACAACTAGAGATTTTTATAAAAGTTGTTAAAACTAGAATTAAATTTGGTTTTTGAACTTGTTAGCATATGAAATGATCATGGTTAAAACCCTACATGATTTGGATATCATCTTGATAATTTCATGTTATAAAAGTTTCATATGTTTAGTTAAGATGTTGAGTAAATTGGTGGTGATTTGATAAAGAAAATGATATGTTTATAAAACATGGTTAGAATAAAATACAAAGGTTATATAGCCATTTTTCATAAAAACTTTATTTTATAAAGTAACCATATTTTTGGGTAAATCTCTACAAGAATAAAAAGGTTGTTAAAGAAAATTTTTATAAAATAAAAGACAAGAAAAATATATATTTTCTTAAAAATATATATTTGGTTACTTTAACAATTTTAGTGTGATGTATTACTTGATGTATTAGTTATATATATCAATGTAGGAACTTGTATCTAATGTCACATTTAAACTCAAAACACCTCATAATGAAAGTCCTACAAGACTTCACATATTTACGCCTTAAAACAACTTACGGACATTCCGAACTTTCGGACACAACTTATGGTCAAAACGGACGACGGGCGAATCTATGAACATATCGCCATTCTGTGAAGTTACTACGATGCTTAGGCGACCTTTCAACGCGGACGCAAGAATTTCGTTACCATTAACAAAATTCGGACATTTTGAAACTAATAAAAACTATTATGTTTTTATTAACTAAAAAGTATACTTAGTGAATTTTTATAAAAATGTTTTTATAAAAATAAAAGACTTATATTTTACTTAAGTGGGCTATTTTATAACAAATGGGCTTATTTTACTTAAGTGGGCTATTTTATAACAAATGGGCTTATTTTTCTTAATGGGCTTATCTTCATAATGGGCTTAACATAAATTCATGGGCTAAGCCCAAACACCAAACATATGGGCCGAAGCCCAACACTATTCAAGCCCAACATTATTCAAGCCCAACACTATTCAAGCCCAGCACTATTCAAGCCCAACACTATTGAGGCCCAACACTATTTGAGGCCCAACACTATTGAGGCCCAACACTATTGAGGCATGTTGGTGCACTTGTGTCTGTACTTTGTCTGTATTTCGTCATGATACAAAACGATGTCTTTAATGTAAGGTTGATGTAAGTTTGACCAAGTCAACCATCCTCCTGGTTTGACTTGACCAAACAGTTAGATAAATGTTGTAAGCTGGTTGTGTCGAAGGATGTGTCATCGAAGGATTGTTTTATATCCTTCGATGATGACCTCGAAAGATAGACCACGAAGGATAGACCACGAAGGATATCATCCTTCGTGGTGAATGTGATCTTTCGATGGGCTTTCTGGTCGACAGATGATCTGTCGATCAATCTGTCTGATCCTTCGACCAGACCTGCTGTGTCGGGTATATATACCCATGTGTTGTGTTCAGTTCGAATGAGTGAGACAAGTGAGACAAGAGACAGGAGAGCACACACACACTTTGAGAGTTTATAGAATACTTCTATAAACATTGAGCTTGTAACCGGACCCTTCATTCGTATTAATACATGTGGTGTTAATCGGTGAATCTTGCGTGTTGTGTTTTGTCATCTTCTATCTCGGTTTGCATGCTAGCTTGGATTCCGCACTTGCTAGTGTGTTAAGTATAACAAGGAATAGGTTTGATCTCATCCTCGAGAGGGACCTACAAGGCCCAACACTATTTGAGGCCCAACACTATTTAGGCCCAACACTATTGAGGCCCAACACTATTTGAGGCCCAACACTATTTAGGCCCAACATTATTTGGGGCCCAATAACATGAAAACATGGGCTTGGCCCAATGATACTATTATTGGAAACACAACTATACAAGTGATACATACAAGACACGAGAGTCAGCGGACGAGATCCGACTATACAACTCATTCATCGAATACACAGTTAACGAACATTTGAACAACTCATTCATCGAATACACAGTTAACGAACATTTGAACAACTCATTCATCGAATACACAGTTAACGAACATTTGAACAACTCATACATCGAATACACAGTTAACGAACAGTAAAGACATACAAGTCTTACACATATTCAAGACACAAGACTTATACTCAGGTCATTTACAAAGACCGAAGGGTCTAACAAATATAAGGACATTTGTAGGTCGCAACATTGTTCAAGACGACCGTATGTCAGATCACAGTTAGTTACTATTCACGGACGCAATTCTGTGAGTTCATGTCCCCTATTCATTTAAATGTTTTTCAAGCTTTACAACTATCGGGGAAAATACATGTACAATAGTATGATAAGTCAAGGAATGAAACACCTTAGATCATGTGCGAATTAGGGCCATACTATAAGCACCATTAATCCAATTTGGACCAAGGAACAAAGGACTAGATCTAATGGGTTTTGGCGAGCCCCACTCTTGGTCGTGGACCCATACAGAAGAGTGCGTTTGTGTCCCAGTCGATAGGAACCGGCATAAAATCGTCTAGGGTTGGTTTGCTTCCTATTTCGTCACACATATTAATGTCCTTGCAAAACATTAATGATCACGATTTCATTGACGCTTTTCATACTACAATTGATACAAATACAGATACATCTCATATTTTGCAGATACATCTTATATCCAGTTTGGATACAATTACAATTGAGACAAATACATATTACATACTGTTTTGATACAGATACATCTTTTACAGCTAAATTGCATGAACTCGCTCAACTTTTGTTGATGTTTTCAAACTTACATGTATTTCAGGGAATTAGTGGACCAATGCAAAGATTTCAGTTCAAAGAAAACAAGTATCAATACTCCATGCCAACTATTGAAGGGTTTGCCTATTATATACCGCCTCTTTGCGGTGATATAGTGGTCAAAGCCTTGACATTTTTAGACTTACATTTGATGTATGAAACAATGACAACTTATTTTCATTTGATGGTTTGTAAACAATGTACATAACTTATGTTGCGATCTTTTGAAACACTTATGTAATGGCAATGGAGTATGTTTATTCATATAGTTTGTTCATGTACATCGATATTTATGCAATGAAAACCAGACAGATCACACCTTGCGTTTCCGCTATGAGCGGGTGTGACAGCTGAAAGTACTAGGACGACAGTCCATAAAAGTCTTGAACGTGCACACATGCGGCTGGGCATGCTGGCCTCTTGCTTGGGTGGCTGCAGGTGCCGCAGTAACTTGTTCGTTGATCAAAGCCGTCAGCTGGGCTTATGTGAGGTTGATTCGTCCACTCATGATCTTCACCATACAGAGAACACAAGTAAGAAGTGGTGCTGCGAGAGTGCGTAAGTGTTGAGTGACAGAAGAGAGCAAACACACAGGGTTTCAATTATCAGTTGTTATATTAACTAAGCATGCAATGTACTATGTAAACTAATAGACAGGCAATGTAAGCATGAACCATTTCACCTAGGGTGTTGAGTCTTGCACGTGGAGCGAAGCGTCGTTGTGGATCGTTGAACACTGTACAGGTTATAGTCTGGTTTATCAAAAAGCTTTTCCCCTTTTTAAAACCAAGTTCACTAAAACCAATGGCTCTGATACCAATCTGTCACACCCCCAAAATCCACCATGCGGAGTATCACCGCTTGGAGGCGTGACATGACCAGGATCGAGCCACCAAACATATTGAACAACATAATTAGGTAAATAAAACCAACCACGATACGATTGGTGACCAAAGGAAGTTAACCAAGTTAAATTTAATCAGCGGAAGCATAAGACGCTAAACCAAAACACAAATTCGTGGTTCATAAGTTTAAAGACCCAAACATAAGTTTCATAAGTTCATAAAGTTTATTTATTAAGTACGGGACATATCAGTTCGCATCCCACAACGACCACCTCCATGTGCAAGCTCCAATAGCATCTAACGACCAGCAAAGCATGTAGTAACGAGTCAACAACAAAGTTGAGTGAGTTCACGGTTGGTTGTCCATTTTAGAGGTGTTTCCAAAAACATAGTTTAATCTCATTCAGCCATCCAGCCGTGGGGGTTACCCCATAGTTCGAAAACGTTTATTAGTTAACCATCCCATGTCCACCTTCCCTGGCTATCCAGCCCGACACTTCGGCCGTGGGGGCTACCCCATTATTTTAAACTACCATACTCGTTTATCATATCGACTACTAACAAAAATCAATTGTGCCCTAGCGTCGGTGTCTATCATCACCGACGTGCCATAGTCCATTAGTACACGCCCATCTGACTGGCACGGTGTGAGGTTTGTTAAACCTAATAGCGCTATTAACTAATGACCCGCTCGCCATAGCCTCGGCGATTAAGTCGATACAAAAAGGGAGGGACTTCGCTGATAGAGTTCTAGTCCAGTAAGTCTAATACGTCCCAACAGGACGAGGAATTTACATTCCTGAACACGTCTCAAGGACGAGGAATTCACATTCCTGAACGCGTCCCAAAGGACGAGGAATCCCTATTCCTGTACCCATTCCCATTCCCACCGGGAATTTACCATGCTTTGTAGAAAAGTGTGAACTCACCTTGGTTGCTCGGTTTGACTCTCATAAATAGCTAACAATCAAGGTTGGTCAATCACGTCCTAGTATGATTACAGAATGTCTTAAAAGCTCCAAATATTATTGTGTAAAAATATCGGGGTCCAGTACATTACCAATATTTTATAAAAATTCATTTTCCGGACTGAAATCAGATTTATCTTTTTCTGACTGCAGTCCACGGAATAATTTATTTAAAATTTATCGAGAGTCTGATTTACTAAATTCCAGTGAGAGAATTACAAATACATCGGTGGTCATCTACAGTACAATTTTCATGATTTAAATCTACACAGAATTCAAGTTATAACTGAAAACAAAACGCATATTTTCAGCAGAAAAATGCAGCTCTAGCTGCTGTTACAAAATGACACTTTAAAAATAGTAAACGAAGTCCAAAAATTATGATTCTGGTGCCATTAGAACCGTATTTCATAATAACACGTTATAGACTCAAAATATCAGTTTTTCGTTGAGTTATGACCTGTTTACAGCCAACTGAAGTTGGCTGTAAAAGCTTGGACAGATTCTGTTTTCAGCCTTTAGCTTTCAAATTCGTGTTCGATTGATTCCGTTAACATGTTTAGTGACCACAACAACATCAAACATCAATATTAACCAGCAAATCATCAGGAAATCAATCAAGAATCATAACAACACAAGATCTACATGATTTACACACTTATCTTCTCTTTATCCATCTTTTATTCCTTATGTTCAAGACTTTAAGTTATGTTCATGTGTGTTTCTGATTTTTAACCATTACATCTACTGTTAACCACTTTAAACAAGATCAAGATGATGTTTAGAGGCACTTACTACTAGCTCAAGGCTAGGGAAGAAACAAAGTGTAAATGTGGTGGATAAAAGAAATCTAGAGAGGTTCTTGAACTTCCGAGTGCACCGGGCTTGTTTGTAGGACTCCTTGCACCTTTGGGTGTATGAGAAATGGTTGATCAAAGCTTGAAGGTGGTGGCGAACATGATTCCTAAGTGAAATCTTAAACTTAATTCCGTAAAATATGGTTGCTTTCTCGCGAATGCTGAGATGCCTGACCATGATAATGACGACGAGGCGGAGGTGGTAACCTTGGACAACAACTCCATTAGTGGGACGAGATCCCTGTGACTCATACTAATCAAGGTTGATATACTCTTGTCCCTACAAGGAAGATGAAGTACTCATCTTGAAGGTGCCCCTTCAGTTGTTATTGTTACAGATTCTTTCCATTTCTATTCCATCTAACGCTGTGCTATTTTGTGAGTAATGAAAACGGACGTTGACACGTGATCTCTCATGAAGGTCCCTCCTATGTTGAAGGTATACAGACAATAGTGTCCCCCCTCTGACTGATCGGCTGTTTTGTACGAGAGAACGCTAGGGTGACCATGCAAGGCAATTTATTATTACGGAGGCCTACGTAATAACAACTTGTAGTGCATGGGAATTCTGGTGGACTCCGCGGGCCAAG
Source organism: Helianthus tuberosus (assembly GCA_030545235.1). Classification (NCBI taxonomy): domain Eukaryota; kingdom Viridiplantae; phylum Streptophyta; class Magnoliopsida; order Asterales; family Asteraceae; genus Helianthus; species Helianthus tuberosus. The sequence goes on along the minus strand of CM060357.1, from coordinate 189,859,373 downwards.
CTAATGATCACTATTCATTCAAAATTCTTAAGTTATTACTTGAGATTCAATTTTTCTTATCTATTAGAACATAAACTGAGGTGGTTAGTATAACACCATACAATACAATACAATACAATACAATACAATACAATACAATACAATACAATACAATACAATACAATACAATACAATACAATACAATACAATACAATACAATACAATACAATACAATACAGGAAGACGACATGTATTTGTTCACACCTAACATTCGATCTATATCACGATTCAGTTGAGACTAGTCAATTAAACAAACAAAGCTTGTTATCCACTCATGGAGGATTTTCCTCAACATTCTCGAAATTATTGAACATGGGTTGGTTCCATGGTGTCTATGACACTTTACCCTACTTTACCTTACCTTACGTTATCATATTCCACCTTATCATATTCATTGGAAATGATACAATAAATTCCGTCGTTTGACATTTGTCTTTTCCCAATGAATGGTATGGCATGAGCCATGCTGCAACTCCCTCATTGCATTCTATTCGACATTTTTGTAGATTCTAATCATCTTGCTAGAGCTCGTGAAACTCAAGCACTATTACCATAATGGTCACATGGACAAATAAGACAAAGGATTTTCTCTACTTCGGACGATTGAGGGCATAGAGTAGGGAACCCATATTATAGGGACGGAGGCCACGGGTTGGTTTCCCCTCCTGAACGAATTATTTTTCTTCTTTTTCCATTTAAACATATGACCAATACACGCAAGAGGCATTACACCTTTTGGTTTTGGTTATCCACATTATCATTTATTCAAACATGTATGAACCATGCGGTCTTAAGGTTTCGATGACCGATTGCATTCTTCATTCTTGGGCGTATGATAGACTATATTTATCCAAATATATATGTCTAGATTCTTTTAATATTGAGTATTAAAAAGATCATGGCGCCAAAAGAAACAAACGTTTAAGTCAAAAGTTATGTGTTGAAAACCATTGCTTTTACACAAGACATGGTTTATACATGACATTGTTACGCAAGACATTGTTATACATGTCATTTGACGTTGGTATACACAAGACATTTTTGGTGGTTATTTGTAAGTGATGAGACGTGTGTAATATGATAAAAGCATGGTGGATACGCCGCTGGTACTTCCTATATATATGTGCTTATATTATATTGCATATCGTGGTGTTATTCAAATCTCTTCGATAAAGACAAGACATGACATTTTTGCACAGGACACGACATCCTCTACACAAGACATAATATTCTATTTCAAGACATGATATATTTATACACTACATTTTTATTGGTTATTTATTTAACCATACATCATTCTTTTACATCATCTGATTTTCATATCTATTTTCATATGATTTTATAAAAGAACTCGATCATAAATGGAGCCAATGTTGTTGGTTACACTTGATGCTTTCATGATATCTCAAGGATTGTTTCCATACTACGTAACACCCGAATTCAAACACCCTGAGTGTTACATTTTGGGTTTAGCCTCAGAGATCCGAAGCATAACCGCATCATCCCTCCCTAACTCGATCACTCAAACAATAACTCTCGCCATGAGAGAAATGAAGTCATGAGTACGTACACTCTACGATCATCATGTATCAATTCTATTAATACCAACACCGAGCTTAGCTATTGCTTTTAAATGTTAAGCATATACTTGAATTAGAGTCATGTTGGACACACATTACAATATCAAGTTAGCTAATGGGGAATTAGCTGAGACATATCAAATCATTAAGGGCCACCGGTATGTATCCTATTCGTCAACATTTCACATCCATGTTATTTTATACAATTGGCAATTTTAGCTTCATCTCAACATTTCACATACATGAGTTTCATGGCTAGGGACGGGATTGTCCTAGCTACAATTAGGGATTGGGTTATCCTACATCTAAACATATGGATCGGGTTATCCTACATCTAAACATATGGATTGGGTTATCCTACATTTAAACATAGGGTTTCTAAAACTATACAGTGAAGTCCTCGCCACACAGAATTTAAAATGTACTTGGCCTAGAGTCAAGTAAGCTAGACGTCTCCTCATTCTATAGAATTGGCAAAAAGTAAACTAGTCGAGTCTAGAGCTGAAATTCAATATCGATCTCTTCCCCGTTCAGTTGAGTAGTTTCGAAGTAGTGGTTGACATAGATTGGTTATCCGATAACCTAGCCAAAGTCTTATGTCACGAGAAGATCATTCGCCTACCACTACTGAACGAAGAGACACTTGTGATACATGGAGAGAAGCGCGACACCCCATTGCGGATCATCAATGGCATGAAAGCACATAAGTACTTACGGAAAAGTTGTGTTACCTTTCTGGCACATGTTGTCGACAAGAAGGCCGTTGGGCCGAAGCTGACAGATATTACGTTGGTAAAAGGGTTTCCTGAAGTCTTTCTGGAAGGCTTGCCAGGACTACCACCATATTAACAAGTCGAGTTTCACATCGACTTGGTACCGGGAGCCGCACCCATAGCCAAATCTCCATGTCGATTAGCACCTTCTGAACCTTGTAGCTGACCGAATAAGGATGTTGTGAGTTCATAACCCCCACTCTTTACCACTATACATCTTTATAAAGGTTTTGGGAGTGGAAAGACATGCAAGTTTTGCAAAAGTGCACAACATTTCGATGAATGAAAATTCATATTTCTAAACCATGTTACAAATGAATTTCCAACTAACTCAAATGGTTTATGAAAGGTTCTAGCTTCTACTCTAAGATATACTTACGATCGGAGTATCATCAGTTACGAATTCAAGAGGAAAGCATACCGAAAACGGCTTTTAAGACTCGTTACGGTCATTACGAGTTTCTCGTTATGCCTTTTGGTTTAAGAAATGCACCAGCGGTCTTCATGAATTTAATGAATCGTGTGTGCAAGCCGTATCTCGACAAATTCGTCATAGCGTTTATTGACGACATTTGGATATACTCTCGATCAACTGATGAACAAGAGCAACATTTGAGAACCATTTTAGAGTTGTTAAAGACAATAAATTCGCCCCAAATCGAAAAACAAGATATAGCCTTACAACTTATTCTTAAGATTGGTGTATAGCATTTTACAATCTTATCATTATCCGACGATACCGATGACTCTGTTGTAGACTATGATGCTTCGCATCAAGGATTGGGTTGCGTACTCGTGCAACGTGAAAAAGTTATTGTGTACACGTCGCGCCAATTAAAAAGTTCACGAGAAGAACTATACCACTCTCGACCTTGAGTTAGGCGTGGTGGTATTCGCTTTAAAAAAAAAATATGGCGACATTATTTATATGGTACTCAATGCATTATTTTCACGGATCATAAAAGTCTTCAACACATATTTAACCAAAAAGAATTAAATATACGTCAACGATGTTTGTTGAAATGTTGAACGACTATGATTGTGAAATAAAGTACCATCCGGGCAAGGCAAACGTTGTAGCAGATGCCTTGAGCCGCAAGGAGCGAGTTAGAACACTGAGAGTTCAAGCATAGAGAAGATGATTCACAAGCGCTCAGTGAAGAGCATATTCAAGCAGAAACACTTCGAGGCATGAAGGAACAACTAGTGCCGAAAGAAGATGGAACTTTATACCTTTTGGGTCGAAATCGAGTTCCATTCTTTGGCGGCCTTCGAGATGATATTTTGAGGAAGCACATAGGCCTAAGTAGTGAAAGAATACTACTGGTGGCCTAACCTCAAAAGTAATAGCGCGACTTATATCGGAGAATGCTTGACTTGCGCGAAAGTCAAAGTCGAGTAGCAAAATCCCTCGGACTTGTTACAACAACCCGATATTCCCGTTTAAAAATTTGAACAAATATCGATGTACTTCATTACGAAGTTACCCAGGACCTCAAGAGGTCACGACATGATATGGGTAATCATCGATAGACTAACAAAGTCTGCACACTTCTTACCGATTCGGGAGAAGGATAGTAAAGAGAAACTAGCGGAACCCTATCTCAAGGAAATAGTGGCTCGTCATAGAGTGCCTATTTCAATCATCTCAAATCCAAACAGTCACTTTGTTTCGAGAATTTGGAAATCATTTCAACAGGCCTTTGGATCTCATTTGAATCCAAATACGGCCTTTCATCCACAAACTGACGGCCAGAGCGAACGGACAATCCAAACACTCGAAGATATGCTTCGCGCATGTGTTATGGATTTAGGCGGTACTTGGGATACTCATCTACCTTTAGTTGAGTTTTCCTACAATAACAGCTACCATACTAGTATACAAGCTGCACCATTTGAGGCTCTTTATGGTCGAAAGTGTCGCTCTCTGCTATTTTGGGCAGAAACTGGCGATAGTCAATTAATTGGTCCGGAATTAGGCTAAGAGACTACGGATAAAAATTTTCAGATCCGAGACCGTATCGAGGCGGCTCGCGATCGACAAAATAGCTACGCAGAACCATTATCTTTCGGGGATGGAGACAAAGTCTTGTTGAAAGTCTCGCCTTGGAAAGGCGTATCGAGGTTCGGTAAACGTGGAAAGCTTAACCCACGTTACATTGGACCATTTGAAATCTTAGAAAAGATTGGCACTGTTGCCTACAACTTGAAGTTACCAGATGAACTTAGCAGTGTGCACGACACGTTTCATGTGTCGAATCTTAAAAAGAGTCCAACACAAGCAACCGTTATCATTCTTTCAGATGAAATTCACATTGATGACAAACTCCAATTAACAAAGCACCTGTTAAGATCATGGACCGAAAGGTCCAGAAAATACAAAGGAGTCGTAACATATTAGTAAAAATTCGTTGGAACTCTCGACACGGACCCGAATATACTTGGGAACGTGAAGACCAAATCAAAGCCAAATACTCTCACCTATTTGAGAACAATCCTGCAAAGGATGACTCAGCTTGAATTTCGGGACGAAATTCTCAATAACAGGGGGAGAATGTGACAACTGCCACTTTCGGGTAATTTACGTACATTTAAAGCAATGATTTACATTATACAAGTATGAGTTTTGAATATTCGAACTGCATGATTACATGATATACATCTTATAACACTCAAGGAATATTCATCTATGATGCACATTATTCATTTTTATTGGTTACCTTTGAAACAATGTAAACAATGCATCGAAACAACTAGAGTAGTATCTAGTAAACTAGCGTGCTGACGAAAACTCAGGATCCGCATAAATCATCTAAATTACATCGTTAGGACTCGGACGATAGTCCAACATCAATTACATATTAAACCTATACGGGAATACAAGAGTTTGGTTTAATATATTACCAATGTCCGGTAGCACCAAAAACTGCCCGAAAACTGCCGAAAAGCACTAAAAGCGACGATTTCTACACTTTTCCGCAGAAATTTTGCTGAAATCAGCTTTCTAATATTTTTACGACATGTAAAAATATTATTTAACATAGAATTCATGTGTGGATACATTAGGGTATCATCCGAACCAATAACTACATCAATTCACACAAGTTACACAACTTAGCGTTCAAATAACGTCTAACCGAAACAATTCGAAACGAATATCCGAACAATGTCGGATCTTTTTTTTAGTGACCATCTAATATTATTTAGATCATATTAGACTAGTAATGGTCACTTAACACCTTCTTAACACATTTATACACTTGAAACATTTAAACACCTAAACCTTGCTAAAAGTTTCTAACACTTTAAACACTTAATAATATTTCAACAATTCAAGACCCCCCCCCCCCATGTTGTGAACGGTTTTAAAGGGGTCCCACACCCTATTTTTTTTGTTAAATATCTAGATATTTTATTAGTTACAAGTGGATGAAGTTGGTGCTTTGCTACAACACTTAACCATTAAGCAATACTAGCACCTTACACTCATTTTACATCTTTTATTACTTTTACCAAAAGCTCTCATCATCTTCATCCATCTTACCAAGAACACTAAAAACCCACTTCAATTTTAGTCTTTTATTAGATGATTAACATGGGTTTCCAACTAACATAAGGTGATCTAAAGCTTTTGGAAGTAAAAGGAAGGGTTTTCATCCATACAAAAGTGTTCTACCATCAAGATCATCATCTTCCTAGTTCTTAATAATCTTCTAAGATCATCCCTAGCCTAGTGCTAGAAGTAAGCTTCTATATCTATTTTTTTATACAAATATATTATGTTTATGATTGTTATTATTACTAATAATAACCAAGTAATCATACATAATAAACATGAAAAAAATACAAAGAAGCAAAGATAAAAATCATGATATAATTATGGTTGTTTATATTGTGATCTAAGACTTGTTATATGCTTATTTAATCTTGTTATGATGGTTATGATACAAATAAATTGTTAGAAGATGTTTTAAAATATGGTCTAACAATTTTACATGTTTATGTTAAAGGGGTTTTTAACATAAGGGTTTAAAGAAATGATCATAACCTTTGTTCTTGTGAAAGTATTAAAGGTTTTTAGTTAAAAAAAAACAATACTTCCACAAGATTATAAAAAGTAACATACAACTAGAGATTTTTATAAAAGTTGTTAAAACTAGAATTAAATTTGGTTTTTGAACTTGTTAGCATATGAAATGATCATGGTTAAAACCCTACATGATTTGGATATCATCTTGATAATTTCATGTTATAAAAGTTTCATATGTTTAGTTAAGATGTTGAGTAAATTGGTGGTGATTTGATAAAGAAAATGATATGTTTATAAAACATGGTTAGAATAAAATACAAAGGTTATATAGCCATTGTTCATAAAAACTTTATTTTATAAAGTAACCACATTTTTGGGTAAATCTCTACAAGAATAAAAAGGTTGTTAAAGAAAATTTTTATAAAATAAAAGACAAGAAAAATATATATTTTCTTAAAAATATATATTTGGTTACTTTAACAATTTTAGTGTGATGTATTACTTGATGTATTAGTTATATATATCAATGTAGGAACTTGTATCTAATGTCACATTTAAACTCAAAACACCTCATAATGAAAGTCCTACAAGACTTCACATATTTACGCCTTAAAACAACTTACGGACATTCCGAACTTTCGGACACAACTTATGGTCAAAACGGACGACGGGCGAATCTATGAACATATCGCCATTCTGTGAAGTTACTACGATGCTTAGGCGACCTTTCAA